>VZTY01002635.1:62970-80907 GCA_013400935.1 Turnix velox | reverse complement strand
TTTTCAAGGATTCAAAAAAGCAGAGAGCAGCTTAAACAAATAACTCTTGTGTCCATGCTGCACTAATATCCAAATAAAAGCAGAATGATTCAAGATGGGCTAGACAGGAAGATCACCTGAGAACAAGGTACCCACATGTGCAAGATGGCATAATTTAAAGTGAAAATAAATATCATTTGTACGACCAACAGAAGGAAGTAACACAGTAACTCCAACTTCCACTCTGCTGAAACTGTCCATAATCCCTAAAAACATCTTTAAAAAGAGATGACGAATAAAGGGTGTGAGAAAAGACAGTCATCATTGTCTCTTCGTTCCCTGTCAGTACTGATTATGATAATTGCTTATTAAAGGTTCAGTTGTATTTTTAAGGTGATACTGCATTTTGGGGGCTTTTCAGAGCCAAAACTACATTAAAAAAAATGTTGGAGTTGTTTGGAGCACAGGAATAATATACCTTTATTCAAGAAAACGTAAAGGATCATGTAACTGTCCAGTGTACAGGACAAAACTACCAATTCTCTATGGCCTTAAGAAGCAGTAAGTTTTAAGTTAGATTCACTAGCTCAGGATTGGGAAAAATGCTTCTGTGAATACGTAGGTCTCTGTTTCATCATTAGCCAAAAAAAAGAAAAATTCCAAGCTTGATTGTTTCACCTAAGGCAAAGAGCATTCATTTCTGTTTTGCATTCAGAGAGGTGGGCAGCATTAGACTAATTGTTTTTCTCAGCATCAACAACATGTGATTGACTTACCTAGATGACTATGACTATGACTTAGTCAATGGACCCTTGGTTTCCTGATTCACAAGATTATTTCTCAGAATTTCAGCTGAAACATGCAGTTAGATTCCTTTGCTCTGTATATCAGAACATTGAAAGTGCTGTATCATAAGTATCAAATGTTATAGCTGGATCAGATGTTAACCAGTAAGTCAATGGCAATAACAGAATTACACAAAATCTGCATAAAACTTCACAAATAGAAATTATTTGTTCTTTACCTGAAAGCAGGACTAGGTAGTTTTCTCTTCTTCAGCTGCATTTGATGTCTCAAAAAAGACAAAAAAGGGACAGATTCTATAATCTGCACTTGCAGCTTGTAATGAATGACTAAATGTGAAGTAGGAGCTGTGCAACTGACCTATGCAAGATCTATGCAACACAATTTTAAGGTGCTGTAATTTTGACCTGCCTTCATTGTTAAGATGTGTGAAGGAAACTTCCGTGCTCTATCATTTCATTACCCTTTTTAACCTGCAGATACAGCTATAAAGGTTCAGGCAGCCAAAGACCAAGCTAAGCAAGCCAACGATTCTGCAAATGACATCCTGGCTCAGATTAAAGACCTCAATCAGAATCTCCTGGGTTTGAGAAATAACTACAGCAAACTTGCAGATGATGTGGCAAAAACAAATGCTGTTGTGAAGGATCCTATTAAAAACAGTAAGATATTTTTTTGATTGTTTGATGAAAAGATTTTTCTATTTGTGGTTTTCATTTCCCATAGACTTCTGCAGTATGCTGGGATAAAAGGAATCTCTATCACTTCTAATTTCTAGGCTTTACATGTGAAAAGAATTTTGAATCTTAAGAAATGCTACTAGCAGTAGGAAAAAAAGCTAATTTTAGAAGGATGAACATATAGATTTGTTCTGCAAACTACTAAAAATATTTAGGATGTGACTAATCAAAGATTCTGACTGTCAGTTCACCCCTTCATCCAAACAGAATTCCACCCAATGAATCTGCCTTCAGTCAGTCAGACAGTCACTTCTGTGAGTAATGCATCACTCCTTCCACATAAAGTACTATTTTGATAGACTACTGAAATGACTTGTAAGAAGTGAAAAGGGAGATTCTGGGAATGGTTTTTAGATACTTTTTTTGAGAGTGAATTCTGTTATCAAACATGACAATTGCTTTTGCATTTTCACTTTGGTTCTGATGATTAAAACTGGATTCTAAATTGCTACACATTTTATGGTAGATTTCTTGAATACATCATACTGGATTATACAGGCAGGACTGACCACAAAGCTAATGGATCTTTACAAAATTGGTTAGTAGTTTGGAATACATTCTCAGATGACCTGGACTTCCCAGATTGTTGTCAGCTTGGTGAAGTTGAGCACCTACAAGCATTCAGTTTAGGAAGCTGTCATTCTCATTCTATGGAGAAATATCCTTTTCAAATTGTAGTTATACCAGCAAAAGAAGGTAATCCCAATGGTTGTTTGTCTCTGCCTGCCTATTGCAAGTTGCTGATCCCTCATGAACTGAGATACACATGAGTCACAGATATAATCCCCATCAGACAGACTAGTTTAGACAATATGAAGAGTTGGTTTTGATTAAAACAGTGGAGTTAGTTTACACTGAATTATGGAATAAGCAAATTGATGAGGTAATGACCTTTTGGAACATTAGTGATAAACATCTGAGATGTGGCCTAAAAGCAGTGATTTCTTGGCATTGCTGGATCTGGAGTAGGCCATCAAGGATTCCAAGACTATGTGTGCATTATAGTTTCTGTTGAAAGCAGGGGTGAGAATTTAGAAGTTAGTATGGTGATTGTCCCTAATCACCTTCCCTCATTTGGTTCACACCTGCAAACTCTTTCCTGTCAGATAAAGTTTAAAGTGTAAAAATTACACTTTTACCACTTTCCAGCTGCTAACGGATACTCAGATTACAGAAGGAAATTGAAATAAATGCAGAGAAAACTACTTCAAATGTATATATAGTGAGTATGTTGGCACTCATGATTACATGCTGTAAGTAGGCATAGCCTCTCTTGTATGTCAAAATCCAGGCTCTGAATCTTCATTATGTAGATGTGCAAATATAAAAAATGTTCTTTTTTCCTAGACTGATCTTGTCCCTTAATTTATTTTATTTTTCTGTTTTAAAGCATTTTCTTACATTATCTTCTGATTTTTCTCTTTTCTTTCTCTCCATGTCTTTTCTACAGAAATCAGTATGTACATTTACTTTCTTGTTGCTTTTATTGTGTCTTTTCCAGTTAACAATGATTCACTGCTTACTACCAAAGCTACTGCATGCTGCTCTGTATTTCATATTCACTGAAACAGTTGAACAGTTACTTAGTAACAACTCTCATTTATGTGAAACCTTCAGAAGCATCCTGAAGGTTTGGTATCAGGGTCTGGGCAACTATTCAAAAATATGTATGCAGACTTTCATGCTTTCTCTAAGCATTATGATTCTTATTATTTTAATTCATTATGTGTTCTTCTTATAAATACAAGTTTGTCCCTTTCAGTATCATCCACTGTGAACCCATATCTTCATTCTAGCTGTGTTAGACCTACTGATGAATTGTCAAAGGGAGGACGTTTTTCACTGGTTGTGTGTTGAGAAGTGAAAAAGTCATTTCAAGATTTTTCCAAGCTTTTATCAAGAAAGAAAAAAATTCTTTTGGAATTAGAAAATTCACCTGAGAAAAAGATGATATTTGCAATTTAGTGACACTGCCTTTTAATCTATTTTCAGAACACGTACATAATTTAAAACTTGTGACCAGAATAAAGCCTTTTTATAGTGGTGGCCGTTATAGTTTCTTTAGTAACTAACTTTTCTTAATTCTAACCCTGTTTCAGAAACTGCTAATGGAAAGTAGCTAGTTTTCATTAATGTAGCAATTTTCTTCAAAATTGGAGATTGAAAAAAGCAGGTAAATATTTCATTTCTGAATGTGGTTTTTGCTGCAGGAAATGTTTCCTCTTAGTATAGCTACATCTTCACAATCCTGCTTTATCACCTACCTCTCCTACTATTGCTACATTAACTTGGTTAATTGCAAAAATTCTTTTCTTACTCAGTTCAGGCAGCTTCCTAGTCTGTGTGTACTTCCTAGTAGCACATATGCTCATCTGAGTATCATCTATGCAGAATTTTCTTGGATTTTGTTGTTTCAATGTATAATTAATTACTCTCTGATGTTATCTCCTAAAGCTCTGGTTTTTTCTTTCTTATGAAGTTGCTGAAGCGGATTCCAGTATTAAAACTTTAGAAAAGGAAACAGATCGCCTGCTAGATAAAATCAAGCCAATCAAAGAACTTCAGGATAACTTAGGGAAAAACATTTCTCAGATAAAAGAGCTTATAAACCAAGCTCGGAAGCAAGCCAATTCGGTAAGCCCTCTTCCTCAGTAAGATGACCTTTATTTTCTGTTTTTCTTTTCCATGGGGTGTATCCTTTCTAACTCTAAACATGTGTAAAGAGAGCAAGGAATAGATTGTACTTTCCCATAATTGCTTTGTCCAGTAGCAGTTCCAAGGACTTGAACTCAAGATAAGAATGTATTACTGCTCCATTTAATGAGTTTGGAGTCCCATCTCCCTGACTCAGTAATAATCTGAACTTGAGGATCAGCTGGTTAATACTAATGTTATTCAGGCTCTTAAGAAAACTTCCTGAGAAATGGTTTAAAAAATATCTACAGGATGATAGAATCCTGGCAAAGAAGTATGTATTTCATCAAGCATCCATACACTTGATGAAACTTGCCCAAGATAGAAAGGCTGGCTGCAGTAATGATATGATTTTGGTACATTCATCTTCTGTCTGAAGCCTTTGAAGTACTTAACTGCTCAGCATTTCTGAGATAGGGAAATGGTGAGTTTGGTCATATAATGGATCTCCTTTTTGACAAAGTTTGCCCTAAACATAAGGTGATTATGCACATCTGCTCTAATACATAAACATGTCTAGCTAGAATTAAAATACCATTGTGCTACCATTGTGCTATCATTGTATCTATGCTGGCATTATGAAAGCAAGCAATATCCCATTTTTATATGTGCTCAGAGCCTGAGGAAACTAGCGCACATATCTAAATGCACATGACAGTCAGCTGTGAAAAATGAGACGTAGTTATGCATACCAACTCTATTCAGGGCTTTGTGAGAGCTGTGACAGACACAACTTAGTTTAAAAATAATTGTAAAAAGATATCTTAAATTGGTGTAAGCAAATTACAGGGAGAAAATAGATCATCCTGTCTACCTGGCAGAATGTGCTGTGATCCCTCCATGAGTGCTGCTTATTTTCCTGACTGCACACTTTTAGAATATCACTAGAATTACACTGCTTCTTGTATTAGACCAGTGTATCTTCTAGCTATTTTTAATACGTAGAATTCATCCTTTCAGATGTGAATGCCAGTAAGATTTTTATCCTTTTAATAAGCAATCACAGAAAGAAAATTTCATTTCTACCTTCTGTGTATATTGAAGCAACTCCCTGGTACATGTAACAAAGAAATAAAAAGGAACTAAAAGAATACCCTTATATTATTTGGAAGCATATAAAGTTATTTGTGTCATAATGAACAGTGAACTGAATTCTTTCTGCTATGATTTTTTTGAAGATCAAAGTGTCCGTGTCCTCTGGAGGCAATTGTATTCGCACATACAGACCAGAAATAAAGAAGGGAACATACAACACCATCATTGTCAATGTGAAGACTGTAGTTGCTGATAATCTGCTTTTTTACCTTGGAAGTGCCAAGTTTGTAAGTCTGCTTCCTGTTTTTCGTATCAGAGTTGCTTGATCAAGTTGGACTAGTGACATATAAAGAAGATGAGAGGGTTGGGTTATATTCCTCCTGCAGGCTTCAAAGCAGTAGCAGAGAGCCTAAGATAATCTAGACATTGGTAATCTAGGCTTTGGTATTAACATACAGACTTCTCAAATACATCTAGCAATTTTTTTTTTTTAAGTTTTTTAAAAAAGTTAAATGTACTTGTACTGGGACTACATTAGAGCTTTAAAACCTCCAGTGCAGCCAAAGTAATTTTTGAGATGGTAGTGGATTTTCCCTTGGGACCAAAGTAGCTAATCATCTTGCATCTGTTAAAACACTATTTGTTGTAATTTTAAGACTACAGTTCCAAGCATAATAATGATGAATGGTTCAGTTCCCCACAAGCCTTGTAGCAGACAGACTTCTAGAATAATCAATAATAATTCCGTAAATGGGGAAAGTTTTCTATTTCTAGTATTTTGAGCTATATCTTTTATTAATACTAAATGAAATGTCTATATGGCATCATACAACAGTCTGCCATCCCATAGGTGTTTTACAGACATTGTTACTCTGAGTTAAATCCTTCTGTTGATGGCTACAATATTGAGATTTCTTTAACTCTAGCAGCCATATACTGCATGTCACTGGCAGAAGTTATTTGCCATTCACCTAAAGATACCTTTTTGAACCAACAAAAGCAGGAAAGGTAGAATGTTCATTTAAATCACTGAGAATTAATGGTCATAGAATCATAGGGTTGAAGGGACCTTCAAAGGCTATCTAGTCCAACCCCCTGGCAAATGTTCATAATTTACTCTCTGTATGTGGGTGTCTGATGCCTGATTAGACTTTCTGCAATGTGAAGGGTTATGGAAAACTTCCCTTATTCAAGTATGAGATTGTTTCTATTTTCATATTTTCCATGTAGACTGACTTTTTGGCCATAGAGATGCGCAAGGGCAAGGTGAGCTTCCTTTGGGATGTAGGATCTGGTGTTGGACGGGTCGAGTATCCTGATCTGACCATCAATGATGGGTTTTGGTACCGGATTGAAGCCTCTAGGTAAGTACATATATATATATATCTGTCAGTTCCAAGATTTGGTTCCTATAGAAAGATCGACTAAATTTAGTAAGTTCTGTTTCTAGTCCACTGTCTTTATGTTAGCGTATCTCAGACTTACATGGAAATATTTGCTATATTTGGAACATAATTTTTTAAAAAGGAGTTTATATTATGAATAAGAAACATTGTAGTCTGGTTTAATGAAAGCTTATTATCCTGCATCCACTAGTATCAAAAGTGTATATACGTACTGTTGAAATGTGACTTGTACTGCATCAAGAATTTATTTTCATTGCCTTTCTAAAATCAACAGATGATAACAGCTTATATTCCCTTCTGTTTATTGCTCTATTGATTCTCCTTTTCAGCTAGCTTCCTTTTAGAATCAGTGACAGGTTTTGGCACTCAAACTAGTAAATACTATTCTTTCCTCTTTGAATTTCAAAGAATTTTCTGAATTTCCAGTTTTCACACGGTACTGCAGATGAATGGACTGTCATTCACCAGTATGATGGTTTTTACTCCAAATGCCATTTTCATAGGCTTATCTGTCTCTTCAAACTGGAGATATTTTAAGTGATACAGTTTATGAAAATTCAAGTTGGAAAAGTTAAACTTTGAACTTTCGGTTCAGCTGTTTAATGCTTTTGAACTTTGGAAATACAGATTCCAGTCCTTGTTTGAGGTACAACGGAGCAGATTTTCTCTTCAGCAATTTCATTTATTTGCTAGGTTTCTTCTAACTCTCTGAAATGAACAGCACATTGTGCATAAAATGGTTCATTCTTAGAGTGATAACAGTAATTTGTGCAATCTATGGTATGCAGAGAGGCTCTTGCTTATACTCAACTGCTGTCACAACCAAGGCCAGCTAATTTCAGGACAGGGGACAGGACTGGGGACACAGTGGGGATACTCTGACCAACAGAGTATTCCATCCTGTCTGACCAACACTCAGTGTAGAAGCTGAGAGATCTAAGAGTCAACTCTTTCTACAATACCCAATATGCAAAGATTACCCTGTCTGCTCATCTGCCTCTGATCCCCATGCTCGTGACTCCACCTATTGTTAAGTCCAGCTGGAAATTCCTCAGTGAGGTCCTTGGAGCTCTGTACCATCTTCTAAACTCATAAATCTTCTATCCCTTCTCCTCCTTTCTCCATGTAGAAGAGGAAGAACATCTGTTGGCCCAAATTTGGCCCAAAACAATCACAGTACCTCAACAGCCAAATTCAATGTTTGTTAGTTGGAATTTACATTTCCCATACAAATATCAAATGTAATATATGTTACAGTAAATACAGGATTAGGATTACATAGCTTTATACCATTTATTTGCTGCTTCTGAACAGATCTTAGCAATCTGGATATCATAATGTGCATCTGATTGTAGTTTAACATGAAGCTGAGTAATTTCTCCTACATGTTACAGTTAATTTCACATAGTATTAAACACAGAACCAATAATATACTCATTAAAGAGAGAAATAGGGAGAAAGAAAATGAAGTGCTCTAATTCTGTTACCTTCATAGCCCTCAGATGAGGAAATGGCATCCAGTTTAAATAATTTAGAGGAATCATAGGAATCAGCCATTCAGAACAGAGAATCTCTAGAAGCTTCCTTAATAGAACTTTATTGCCAGGAAAATTGCAAACTGGAGCATAATATGAATTGTTGAATTCTTCACCAGTTCAGATTATGCATACAAAACTAACTTTGTGACACAGTAATGCCATTTACAAAACACTGTTTCAGCAGAATATGGACCTAGGACATAATATAAAAATTCACACATTGTACAAAAGTGCACTGCCTATTAAGTTGGTTGTTCTGAAAATATAGGGTGTTCATGCCATTAATTTTGAACAAACTGCTGGATCAGCAATTTAGAACAATTACAGCTCCACAGATCTGAAGCAGAGAGCAGTATTTAGGAGAATTATATTATAGAGACATTAGTAGGATTTGTGGGATTAAGATGAAGAGCTTGGGGCTGTTTTCACATTCATAAGGCAAAATTCATAAATCCTACTGAAGATTCTTCAGCGTTGAACATTTTAGTCCAGTCTTTGACTTTCCTCTGACTCTCTTCATAAGCTGTTGAAGAGTTTTTCTCATTTCATTTCCTCATCTTTTTACTCCAAATTTCTCCTCAGTTACTGCTACACATTTTTCCAGCAACCTGACAGAGCTGCTGGAAACAGGGCATCCACTTAGAATGTCAGCATAAGATAAAATTCTGGCCTTGCTGAATCTCAGCATAGATCTTAGTTGTGACAGGCATAGACACACAATAATCATGATATGGAAGGATTTAATGTTGATAATGATTCTTAACCAAGGATCCCAAAGGGCCTTAAAAAATGGAGATGTGGTGGCACATCTCAGCACAGAGGCTGAGAAACAATCAGGGTCACTCAGCATACTGAATGAAACCAAAATGAAAGATGGCTGATGGTTGATGATCAGAGCTGTTTAGTTAATGTCTGTGACAAAATTTCCTGACTGTTAACACTAAATCATAGAATCATAGAATGGCTTGTATTGGAAGGGACCTTAAAGATCATCTAGTTTCAACTCCCCTGCCATGGTCAGGGACACCACAATTGATAATTACTGCATCTGTTTTCCAGGGACACTTAATTTTCATCAGCTTTTTATTTAAAGCATAGTAACACTTTTTTTATTTATTGTGTATTTAGAAATTATGTTGGAAATTTAAAAAAAAATAAATTGAATTTAAGTACAATTTTATTTTTATGATAGAAATTCCTACAGGAATTCCCCTTACTTTGATGGTACAGGAATTTACCAAACATTACATTCAGAGTTACTTACATGCTACACAGACAAATATAAGTGACATCAAGAGCTGAAATCGATCCAAGTATCAATTAGCAAGGGGAATCTGACATAAGGGATATGACAAAAGGACTTAAAGCAGGTCTGGAACATGCAGACAGTGGCAGCTCTGTGAAATAGTCAAATAAGTAAAAATATTTGAGACTCATCAGTGAAACAGTGTCACATGAGTTCAGCAGGCTTCAATTAGGAGCAGGTTCTCATTAGATGTGATGCTAATCAAGTGTGATTCAATTATTACCGCTATTTTGATAATGAAGAGTTTAAGCAGTTACCCTTCCTTTGAGGAAAAGGGACACTTGAATCACAAGTTCGCTGTGGACATCTCCAGTCCAGATCAACCAGAATTCAGTTTTAAACTACTAAGCTATACTTTCCAATTAAGATTTTTTTTGCACCCTAGGGATCAAGGAGCAGAGGTTTCTACATGGTATTTTATAATCTAATGTTGATGGCTCACAAAAGTAATCTAAGGATCTCCTGAAGAGGAAACATGCATAGCATTGTGTAAATTCCTTGGAGGATCATCCGCAAAGTGTTGATTCATCTTCTATAATCCACCAGTATTTTCAAGACCTAATTATCACTAGAGCAGTATTGTCTAACATGATGACTTGTCATGCACAGGGTAGTTAAGTCATTTTGCTGTCAAGTTAGCCAAGTTCTTTCCTTAAGCTCATTTGTCATCCCTGAATGAAATAGAATTATGTATGAAGGACTCTATTGTTAGTATTTCAGTCTGTATTAAGATGAAAGACATCCATGCTTTTTGTCATATATTAGACACCTTAAAATGTCAATCTCTTCAGTGACTTCTGCATGATTGAACTTGGACATTTTTAAACTGAAATCTTGATTTCAGCACAATATAGATTGAAAGTGCCAATGATCTTCTTTCATAGAGCATAAAATTTAAGCAGTTTAAAAAAGTCTTTAGCCACTGTTAGTCTTTCGACATTTAGTAGCTTGAGAACTTTTATCTTTAAAAGGTTCAACGTCATTAAACCTCCCAAAAAACAGACAAGTAAAAGTTCTGAATTTCTGATTTTGGTGTAGAAATTAAAATGTTATTATTAATAGGACATTTAAAAAAATTATTTAGAATAATAGGTAGATCCATAACAGCAGGTGATTTTAAAAGTCTCTAAAATAATTCAAAGCAACCACATGTCCTCATAGCCAAATGTCACTTAGGGCATTCCCTAGTAAGCTGAGAGGCTCATCCATGTGGTTTCCAGAGCTGTGATATCAAAGTGGAAGGGTGATCAAAAAGCTCCAAGGATTCTTTACAAATATCTATTATTTACATCAAAAGCCATGAGATCACTGACTGCAAAGCAGCCAAGATGGCATAGATCTGAAAAAGCTATTTCCCATTGACTGGAAATCCTCAAAATTATTTTGCAACCATGCTTCCCGGCTTCCCAGCTGAGGAGAAATTTATCAAAAATTAAATGTCTTAACTAGTTCCTTTTTTTGTTTACTTAAGTGGCTTTTTCCCAGTTCTGTGTTATTTCATAGGAAAACCCATCTCATTCTGGAGTTTGCATAATAAGTTCTGAGACAAACTAATTTCTAAAGAGTGTTTTTTAGACAAAAAATGCATGGTCTTTCTACCCTCTAGAGCCCTGGTCCAGTAAACTTTGTAAATCCAGAAATTCTGTTAAGTGCAGAAGATCAATATCTCTATTAATAGCCTCATATGTGGTTTCCCTCACTGTGCTCTAAATACAATTTCTCTAAGTAAAGCTTTAACAAATAGAAATTACAGTTCTTCCTGAAAGGTACCTTGATAGGATTAATATGTGACTTTACATCCAGAAATGTAGTCACATGTAATGTAAATGTAAAGCTACATGTGGAAATTTTTTGTGAGTTTATCACCTCTATTTAAACAGATACCTTTCTTCAGAAACCTTCCCTCCAAATTAGATTCTTTTCCTGAGAAAAATCTGTTTGTCTAGTTTTATACCAGGTACTAAGTAATTTTTACAGTCTAATCAGGTTACCTCTTGTCATACCCCTTTTCATCTAAAACATGGCTAGTCAATTTTGATAAGTGCTCTGTGCAAACTCTTAGGGAAAAAGAAAGTTTACTTTGAAATGGCTCATATCTGCATTAAGTATCAAACATAGCTGAGTGCTTCAGTCCTAGGTAAGGTTTCAATGTCACACATCCATTTTAGAAGTTTCCAAATCAATATAATAATGGTCATGGGAAATCCAGCATCACTATGTGATCTCCTTCTGCCTGCCTCATCTAGAACACTCTAGATACTTCATCTGTGTCTCACTCCAAGTTTATTTTTACAATTATATTATGGCCAAATACGAAATCATGTGTTAATTATGCCCCATCTGTTTGACAGGAAACACTAGTTTATGATGTGCCTATAAATGCCTGATACTTGAGGCATTAGCTAAGTAGTAAGCTTTCAATGGAAAGCTACTGCCCACACAGCTTTAAATTGAAGTAATATTAAGCAAGTTATTGTAAAAGATTCAAAATTATTTAAGTTGCCTTTGAAATAACTTTTTATGTATCCAAAAGACTAGGAGGAATCATCCTTCTCTACATTCTGTTTCTTCTGTTGTGAAAATGCCAGCAGTTTCCATGGCAGTTGCTGTATGAATATAACCTAAAGAGTAGAAAACAAACCTTGTTGTTGTTGTTACGATCGATATTTGATATGGTTCATAGTGGAGAGTGAGATAACATAATGGGTTAGACATAATGGGTTTTGTGCTGCTTGATAAGCAGAGAGTTCCAGAAAATGCAAACTGCATCACAGTGGAGCCAACTGAAGTACATTGTTTCATGGTCATTCATTACAGTTCAAATTTAATCTAACAAACCTTCTGAAATTCAGAAATTTTAGTTGGAACTATGCCTGCATCATTGGTTACATCAAGAAACAATTATTTAACACTAATTTAACGCAATATTTTTTTTAAAAATGCAACTAATTTTAGTCAATGAAAGTTTCACTTCATCTGTATAATGAATTTTGTTAATCATATCTTTAACTTATGCGGATATAAGAGTGTCCATTTGTATCAAAAGGGAACATAATCAATTCAGTAATGCATGCCTATGTTAAAGAGTGGCATCTAAATCAGACTTTCCCTATGTTTGGTTTGGCTTTGTGTGCTTAATTTTTTTTATGAAAAATGTCTAGGACTGGAAAAAATGGCACCATATCCGTGCGTGCTCTGGATGGTCCTAAAGCCACCATTGTGCCAGCCATGTTCTCTGGTGTCTCTCCACCTGGATATACCATTCTGGATGTAGATGCTAATGCTGTGCTGTTTGTTGGAGGTTTAACTGAAAAAATAAAGGTAATGTCTTGTTGGTGTATTAACTTGCTATTTTTATGGAGAATTTCTGTTATTCCTTACTGCAAAAATAGTAAGTTTTTATAAGCTGGCATCATTGTAGTTGGTGCTTTAGTACTAGGGAGTACACCTGCACTCTTAAAACATTATTAGGATGCCCAGACAGCATACTGGAAGTTCAGTATGGCTGGTATGTCATATTTGTTATATATTATTTATATTTACTCAGTTGGGACACACTCTAAATTAAAAGATAATTGATAACTTTTCTTGTAATGTTTGTCATCACATGGTGCTGTTGTCAGGCTTTAAAAAATGAAGGTCTTAACTGAGGCTCTTTCCTTTAACCACAAAGCTCTTTTGACATTTATCAAAGTAGCTGATAGTTTTTTAATTGTCATCTTAGAAATCTGAGGTTTGTATTATTGATTTTTGTCATCCATTTTTGCATGTGTCTTTGCAGTGTATTCAAAAAGATGGCTCACTTTTCAAAAACATCTTTCATCTGACTTCAGTAGAAGCCTATGATACTTGATGTCATGAATTTCTCAGAACTAACATTAAATTCATATTTAATGCTAACTAAAACCTTCCCAATTTCCCTGGGAACTTCCCTCCCAATTCATTAAGTCATTGAATATTTTTAGTTTGCACACCTCAGTATTCTCCTACAATATCTTAATATTTGTAATTGCTTTATGGAGAACTGCAGATGCCTGTCTCAAGTAGCTGAGTATACAGATTTTCAGTCAGCTCATATTGCTGAAGTAAAATATAAATGAAACTTGGTATTTTTAGAAGCATCATTTTGAGCTGAGTACTTACTGTCAGATTTTACTACCTTGATCATAGCACTATGTGATCTAGTGTGGATAACCCATGTGTATGACCCTAGCTTGATGAGTTTGGGTGATTTGAGTTCCAATTGCTCTGCCATCTACACTTTTTTCTGCTTCAAAATTCAACATGAACTTCACAGGTGTAACCAGTTGACTTCACAGCTGATCTTTTATCTCGCATGATGTATAAAAATGCAAGGCTTATGAGCTTTAAGTACAGTAGAAATATTTTGCTTCTTTCATTGCAGGCAAGATTTCTCATAGTCCCTTCTATAAAGTTTTAAACAGAAACGCAGACAGGCCTTCAACAAGTGGGAGAAGGCAGCTTTCTGTATAACCAGGGAAGCTGTCATTGATGTGTAAGCCAAGGCAGCTTCTCATTCTCAAGGAATCATTCTGTATAGGCCTTCCTCACTCTGACTGATACAGAACTTAGCTCACTTTTTTGATGGTTGGTTGTTTAATAAAGTGACTTTTCAGATTAATTATTACTACTTGCAATTAAAATAGTGAGAACCATTTTTCTGGTATTTGTGGTTTTCATAGCAGTTTTGATTTGAGATGCAGTAGATCAGAGAGAATTCTACTGAGGTTTGTGTTTCCTCTGCAGAAGTCAGATGCTGTCAGAGTCACCACCTTCACTGGCTGCATGGGTGAGACCTTTCTAGACAGCAAGCCCATAGGACTGTGGAATTTTAGGGATATTGAAGGTGAATGCAAAGGCTGTGCTGTCAGGTAAGTAACACACTGACTGTTTCTCATGCTCCTTTAAGAACCTGTCTGTGATAATGCCACTGTGTTCTGTGATAAGCCAGACAAATTTCCACAGGAGTTGACGAGTACCAGTGGACAGCTGAGGTCTGCAGGCATTGGTGACAGCTGTAGAAAATGTGGAGTTAAGTTCTAGTTGCACCAAGAGAGGAATCATTCCTCTTTCCCACTACACTAATATCATAGAATGGTTTGCATTGGAGGGGTCCTTAAAGGTCGTCTAGTTCCAACACTCTGCCATGGGAGATCCCAAAATGAATGAGATCCCTCACACCAAGGAGAAGATTCCTCCTGACCAAGTGTTTGCTTGTTGGCTGAGCCTGCTTGGGCTTGCCTGAGACAGGATCCTTCACAACAGTAGTTGAGCCCAATTCCCCAGAAAATAAAGAGCAAAAATACATTCAAGACCCTCTAAAACCCAGCCTGGGAAGCAAATTATGGGTGCAGAGAAACAAAACAGCATCACCCTAATGGAAAGGAACCCCAGCTCGCCCTTTTCTCAGCCTGGTGGGGAAAGAGAAGTTATTTCAACTTCAGAGCACTGTGAAAACTCATACAGATGCCAGCAAACTGTTGTCAAAGTGCTACGATTCGAAAGGAAGAGGCAGTAAATGACTTAAGGTGTTTACTCCCCTGCTCTTTGGCCACCCTGGCCCCACTTGTGTTCTCTGCAGGCCTACAAAGAACAGCATCAAGAAGCCAGGACACAACCACACATTAGGTACTACCTGTGTATCTAGTTGGACATTCTGGTGTTTAGTCACCAGAGATTACTTCATGTCTTGACTCCAAATATGCAGATACACCAAATAGGTCTCATCAGCTTTACTCAAACCCCAAGCACCTTCCTCTGACATGTCTCAGCTTCAAAAGCTGAGGGACCACCTGGTACTACTACACAGTCCTTGTAATTATGTAAAGAGGACAGACTCTTTGTCTTTCTCACATCATTATGTATGGCTTTCACAGTGAGGCATTTCATGAAAGCAGCACTGTTCTTATTGTTGTTCTTATTTTTAAATGAATTTGTAAGAGTCAGTACATGACAGAATTCATGCTGCATTAGGTAAAAATAACTTCAGACCCAGTCAGAGAAGTTAAGAGAAGGCAAGTTTTCAAACCAGTCATCTACTTTGACAATCTGCTAGAGCTTAGATCTTTGAAAGTGATAGAAATTACAGTTGTTAGCCAAAATACTTTTGGAAATAACAGAGAAGTTCCTTGACTTTAACTGTTTGCCTTTGACATTAATGTGAAAATTTAAGGGGCATGATGCATATATGCATTTCAGATCCAAGCAAGTCCTAATGCAAAAACTAAACCTTTATCTGTATCTCTGCCTAAATTTAATTCTCTCTTTTATTAGTGATAATCCACTTGCTTGGAGTGGGTGAAAGCCAGATTTTAAAGAAAAAAAGAAAAAAATTATTTTTGAGTTTTGTAGAAAACTGTATTAAAAGCTTCCTTGTTCAAGTACCAGAAAGAGTCTAGTTCTACTGCAAACTGTTATTGCAAAGACTTAACGACAAAAGGTGGGAGGATTACATTACAGATACTTGTATGTGTGCCAAGACAAATGACAAACATTTTCCTGAGTAATATTTCGTATCTAGATCTCTGTTTAAATTCAGTTATATTTGTGATTAAATAAACAGGTTGATGTCTTACAGCTATCCGCTATATGTGACAGAAATGGACAAGGAATCTGTCATAAAAATTTTATCAAACCCATGGCCTGACGTTTTTTGATTTTGTAATGACAGGAATGCCAAACCTATGGAGGGACTGATGCTTCTGCTCTTGAAATTTGATGATTTGTGGGTAAACAGAGCATCACAGCTTCAAGAGTCTTTAGTCTGGGAGCTTTCTGAAGCTATGAAGTCATGAACAACTAAAAAATCAAGATTTACATGATGAAAGAATACATAATGCTCTTTTATTTAGGATTGCAAAATTAATCATTGCAGGACATCAGATAAATTAGGCATATTCCTCTTCCATCTTCCTCCCAGATGTACTTTTGTGTTGGATAACCTTACAGGTTCTTTTGTCAGAGCTGGTTCTTTTGTCAAGTTCAGGAAGACTCCAAGCAGGTGTTCCCTGACTCTGCTACCCTCTCCTGCTTCATTCAGCCTCATGTGGCAAAGGGAAATGGTTTAAATTGCCTCTTTTCAGTCCACAGGTGGCAGATGGTGAAGGGACAGTCCAGTTTGATGGTGAAAGCTACACCATGGTGAGCCGCCCAATCCGTTGGAACCCCAATATTTCCACAGTCATGTTCAAATTCAGGACCTTCTCATCAAATGCTCTACTGATGTATCTTGCAACTGATGACTTGGTAAGATCAATTAACCTTACAGCTTTCTGCTGTCTTTGCAGCAGCTGAATTTGTCATATTATGAAAACAAATAGTCATTTGTTGCCCTATCCAAGTAAGGGCAGTACTATAGTGTGGATGTTGACTATTGTTTACTAACTGGGGAATATTATATGAGACTCAGGGGAATTCCAGCTTTTCTGAAGTATCATAGTGTGAGGGCACAGATCCTGTATTTTTTGTGAAATTATCAGAATTGCTGGAATTATCAAGGAGGATGGTGCTCCTTCTCAGTGACTATAGTAAAAGATAATATTTTATCATAATTATTAATTATTTAGATTGCTTCTATAGTTAATTTTATAATTAATATTAAATGATAATGTGTATATAGACAACAATTGTATTATTTTAGGTTATTTTGTACTATTTTTCTATGTAGTTGTAATGAATTTATGAACTAGTTTTAATTTGTGAACTTCTGAAAAACACTGGAATTTGGAAGGCAACTGGTCCTGTATGCAATTTTTTTTCATAAGATATTGTCCCACTGTACTAAAACATTGAGGATGCTCTTTCTAATGATGCATGGATATACATGAATGAGAATCTAGAATACTGAATGTATTAAATGTAACTCTTTTCATCTTAACATAAATTACTGGTTTTATACATAACATTATTATCTCAGTTTTAAGTAGCGCATTAACGTATTTTCTTTTTCGCTGGGTATGACAACAGGTGGAACCGGTCATGAGCAAAAAGATAATTAAACAACACTTCTCTAGCACATGCATAGAATCATAGAATAGTTTGGGTTGGAAGGGACCTTAAAGATCATCTAGTTCCAACCCCCCTGCCATGGGCAGGGATACCTCTCACTAGATCAGATTGTTCAGAGCCTTGTCCAGCCTGACTTAAACACTTCCATAGAGGGGGCATCCCCAACCTCTCTGGGCAACCTGTTCCAGTGTCTCTCCACACCCACAGTAAGGAATTTCTTTCTTACCTCCAGCCTGAAACTCCCCTCTTCCAATTTGCATCCATTACTCATAGTCCTGCCATCACCTATCCTATTAAAAAGTCCTACCCCAGCCTTTCTTTAGCCCCCTTCATAAGCTACTATGAGGTCCCCCCTGAACCTTCTCTTCTCCAGGCTGGACAACCCCAACTCCTTCACCCTGTCCTCA
>VZTY01002635.1:0-62942 GCA_013400935.1 Turnix velox | reverse complement strand
AAATCACCTCTCTTGACCTGCTGGTCACACTTCTCTTGATGCAGCCCAGGATTGGGTTCACTTCTGGGCTGCAAGCACACAGTGCCAGCTCATATTGAGTTTTTCATCCACTGACACCCCTAAATCATTCTCTTCAGGGCTGTACTCAAGCCACTCTCCACCCAGCCTGTATCTGTGCTTGGGTTTGCCCCATCCCAGGTGCAGGACCTTGCACTTGGCCTTGTTGATCATGAGGTTAGCCTGGGTCCACCTCTCAAGCCTGTCAAGGTCCCTCTGGATGGCATCCCTTCCCTCTGGTGTATCACCTGCACCACACAGCTTGGTGTTACCTGCAAACTTGCTGAGGGTGCACTCAATCCCACTGTCCATGTCTCCATCAAAGATGTCACAGTTCTGTTATTACTTAATGCCTTTGCCCTTTACATACTGCTACATCTTTTTCTGCAGAAACTGCCACGTATACAGTTGTTTCAGTCAGCTTCCTCCAGTTACTTCTTAGATACTGGTATCAGTGGTTGATGAGAATAACAGTTCATAATTCACTGTTTCTCCAGCAGTACTGATTCCTCTTTAGAAACCCTATGCTCAAATGTTTTTATTTATGTCTTCAATCTGAGAAATTGGGTGCATGGACATAGCATCAAAAATCCATCCAAGTTTTCAGGAAAATTCCAACTAATATAGCAATCCAAAAGAAAATAAACAGGAAAAGAAGGACTTGTTGGCAGCAAACTTTTGCACATTACAGTACTGGTCAGTAAATGCCTAAGCACATGTTTTTAAAAGCTTGAAAATAGTCTTCTTTTGTAACCCAGAGAAAGAAAGTGCTTATTTAATGTCAAAGGTCTCTTACCAAAATGAACAAGAATCATAATTTGTCCATCTCATCCTTTCCATTAACAGAGGGATTTCATGAGTGTTGAACTCAGTGGTGGGCGCATAAAAGTCAGCTACGACCTGGGTTCAGGTACAGCTTCTGTTACAAGCAACCAAAATCATAATGATGGCAAATGGAAATCTTTCACCCTCTCAAGAATTCAGAAGCAAGGTGAGTTGCTGTGGTGTCAAAACCATGGCTTTCCCAGTTACCTGTGCAGTATAGCTAACCAGCTAATCATGGTGATGATGTGCAAGGTTATGGGAATTATCAAGTTCTAGAGATTTAGCAGCTTCTTTTGCTTAGATTATGAGTGTGTTGAGTTGCATGTGAGTGACTGCAGTGTCAAATTGGCCTTTTATAAGAGGCCAGCTTAATTTTCAGGCCTAATTGTGGGTTACAATTACATAAATTACATTCTAAAATGCCTCTGAATGGGGAAAAAAGAAGCTAGAGTTGTTCAAAATCATCCAACAAACCTGTGTGATTTTTACTAGGTCAGCAATAGCTTTTATGCTGTATCATCCTCATGCTCATCTTATTCCTAAGCACTTAAAAATCAATGACTCCAGAACTGATAGTACAGTATCTCAGTAGACAAATGCAGCAACCATTTCATATTGCCCACTGACACCCAGTGTGCCATCATCTGAACCCATATGGAAACAACTGGGAAAATCTTCAAAAGCACCACTTTGCTTTTGTCCTGCAGTACTGTCCATAAATGTGAAGTGGTGGCACAGAGAAAGCTGAGCATCACACAGGAAAATCCCTTTTTGTTAGTTTGGTTTCAAGCTACTTAGAGGACTGGGTATAGTCTTACCTGTGCAATTGGGAGTAGACACTACAACAACTGACTGCTTTAGATTTGGAAATGGTTAAGAGTGACCGATCACCAATTTCTAAGACACTTGATATTGATACTTAGCAAACTTTTACACTCAAAAAATACTCCTCAGGTGACAACATTTTGATGCAGATCATAAATTCAATGTAAAACGATCCCTTCTGTCTTGAATTTGTTCTGAAGTGTTATCTCCAAATTACTTTGACACAAAGAACTCAACAGATTGAAACAGATTTAGAGAGTATATGAAAATAAAGCAAACTGGATTGATAGTTTTTCAGGTTGTTATGGAAACAGAGGTGTCTTCCCCTGCCCTTAATTGACAACTGGAAAATACAGTTACTTAGTTGCAAAACACAACCCACCTTGCCTCTTCCCCTAGCTGCTAACCCTGCAGATATATCTCTATTGGTTTCCTTCCTTCTTTAAGACATCATTATCCATGTCTGATATTTTGAAACTAATCTCAAATCTCTTCCAGCCAATATATCAATTGTAGACATAGACACCAATCAGGAAGAGACCATGGCAACAACTTCTGCGGGCAGCCACTTTGGACTCAACTTAAAAGGGCATGAAAAAATATATTTTGGGGGATTGCCAACCCTGAGAAATCTAAGGTAGTATGGCTCAAACCATTTTCTTTAGCTTTGGTAAATTGATGTAGATGCCATGTAAGCTTTTTCTTTGTGTTCATTTCTCAGGTTCACCTGCACTAAGTAAATCACTGAGTTCACAGTGTATCCTCTATTGCCACAGCAAAGCAATATTGTATTTGATTGTGTTGTATATTTTGCTGTATTTCACACAGCTCAGGTTGCACAAATACAGTGGAAGAGAAGTATAGTATATCTTTCTTATGCTGTGCAAAACACATGATGTAGCTGACTTTTAAAGTATTTTCTCATTTAATTAATATAACTTGTGACTTCAAAATCAAAAAAAACCACTCCATACGCCACAATAAGCACAAGCATTGACCTTGTACATGAGTAGTAAAACTGAACTACAAAGTACTTCTTATGGGATTATTGTTACATGGCTACACATGTTTTTGCAGTCAGTGTCAAAAATATTATGTTTAGACATAATTTCAGTTATTTGTACGTAAATTCCTGGACTTGTTAGATTAAATTCTTCTACTCTTTAGAAGCCTGATCCTGAATTTCTTGTGTAAACAAAATTCTCAGTATTTGTTTTTTAAATATTTTACAATATTATAGATATACTTAAGCTGTAATAAATTAATGGAATAACAAATACTTGAATTTAGTGACTGTATTGCATAGTTTTAAATAGACTGAAAAACTTTAGATGAAGCTTTAAATGAATATTCAGCCACTCTGCAATGACAAGAAAAATAGATTTCTCTGCTATAATAAAAAGATGAGCAATACAGAAATAAGCCCATTAATCTATGTCCAATTTAGCTATATGCAGGGCAGCCTTGAAGCAGACTTGTGCACAAGGAACTGTTGTGCTTGGTTCACAGTCCGTTCTGCAACTAAAAGAATGATGTATTGGTTAATTTATTAACCAATTAATTTAGCAGTAAAAAGAGCTAAGATCTATATTACTCATGAAATCTGCATTTAGTAATTCTGAAATCACATCAGAGCATAACAAAATGTCTAGAGCTATTATCTTCCAGTGAATTTTTTGTGTTTACTTAGAAAAATTCAGTGTACCACAGCTCCTAGAATCTTTGGTAACCATTGTACCTGTAGCTTATATTCCAGTGCGTGGGTGAGTCATATGGTAAATCAGAATCAAAAACAGAGAAAGATACGTAGATACCTATGACTTTGTAATTATCGGGTGATGCTGGTTCTGCCAAATTCTTTTACAGGGCAACAAATTATAAAACCTTTCTGATATATTATGTCTTAAGGTAGCTGTTTGCAGAGTGAACAGTGTAGCCCAGTGGGGTGTATTGAATCTTACCATCTATTATGTGCTCTGTAAATTACATTTATCTTTTTCACTGTGTAAGTATCATTTGCTTCAATTAATGTAATTGACTTTTTTTATGTCTTTCCCTCTCACTCCAGTATGAAAGCAAGGTAAAAATAATCAGATTACTTGCATGACTTGCATGCAGCTAGTCCATGCAGCTTGAAAAGCAAAGGCTGCAATGTAGCAGCAGTGTGTGGGCAGTATTTGTACCAGCTGATACTTTGAGTCTGTTAACTCAGTGAGTCACGCCTGCTGCAGCAAGCAATGCACTGCCAAGTGCTTAACACCATCATTTTCCATACAGTGCACGCACCTCCACAGCTTTTCCTCATGCAGCTGCTTTCCTGGGCTGTGTTTGTCTATGACCATTCCTGGGAAGCGGAGCTCTGCCAAGCCCTATGGCCGAGTTTGGGACTGACCTGTAAGAGCAACATGGTCCTGGCCTAGGCAAGGAACTCTGCTCTCCCAGGCAGTTCCTGAGCATGGTATGGATGCTAGGTGCAGATTTTTTGTGAAATTTGCCACTTCTGTGTTTAAGAACAAGGGGAGATGGGAGGTGACCTGTTCCTGATTGTTTCCAGTTTATGTCTTTTGCTTTGATATGCTCAGATATGAACTCAACACCACTGTACTGCAGCTCAATTCCTGGCATAACATTTCTGGAAGTGTTTAAGGCCAGGCTGGATAAGACATAGAACAACCTGGTCTAGTGGGAGGTGTCCTACTAGGAGAGTTAGATTATTTTAGTAGACAAGGTGCTTACTTCAAGGGATATAAATTTGCCAGAGAATATACCTAGCACTTGCTAGGATGACTATAATGCAAAGAATGGCTTTCCACTACAAAAGATGCAGCTGAACAGTATCTGTGCAAAATGGGTTTATATTGCAATTAACATTATTTTTAAAATTTTCTTTCCTTCCAGGTATCTGAGGGTTTAAGGGGTGTTTTTTCTCCCAACACTTTTAATGCCTTATTTATTTTTTAAATTAATTTCTCTTTCTTTGAACTGTTCATATTATTCAGATGCTCTACTAAATGCTCATGGAAAGTAGTGTGAGGGAAATAGATGGTGCTTTTGAGTGGGGCTATTGCTGTGACATGAATTGCAACTTAATTTCTGCAGTGACTTTATAAGGTTTTTATTTTTGCAAACTCAGTTCATATTCTGGCAACAGTTGCTGTTGTTCCCAAATCTGGAAACAATACTTTTGCATCCAGAATTTTTGCATGATAACTTTGAAGTTACTTTCTCAATTCTGGCTGACAGATGATAAACCAAAACATTGAGCTTTGCAGTTTTATTACAATGTATTCCTGTTTTGGATGAATAGTTGGATTCTGTATCATAGACTAGTGTTTGGTTTTTTCCTTAATGATCTGAGAAAGTCGAATATTTTTACATCAGAAAATGTGCATCAGTGTTCATAGGAAGGTACTGGTAATATGAAATAAGTTGAAAACAAATTTCAGCCCACCTAAATATAAATAATTCTTAAAGCATTAAAAAAAATATATAAAATTAAATTTTTTTCCAGTCTTTGTCAAATTTCATTGTTAGAATGTCTGTATCCTGTTAAAGTTCCTTTCATTAGGATCTGGTATGCAAGGAGATGACTGAAACACACATCTTCCAGCTAAAGTCTCTATTGTTATGATTTCCTGGCTTGCATCTTTCTGCTTCCCCAAAGGAACAAATACTTACTTATTTCAAAGCTCACTGCATTTAAACACCAAAGGTGACTGCAGTCCTTTACACACAAAAAAAAAACCCAAAAAAGACAGAAAAATGAGGATAAGGACTAACATCAATTAGAGATTAATCTACTGCTACACCTTTGAGTGATGGAAGGCAAAAGGTCCTGAAATGTAGAAGGCAAGATGTATTCAACTGACTATTTGTGTGTGTTTTTAAAAAAATCATCAAACATGTGTGCATCTGAAAGCACATGTGTGGGTGTGTGACTGAATGTGTTCTCCCTGAGTTCTATTTTTGGAAATATACTGTACTTCTAAATTTTTTCTAGGCCTGAAGTGAACACAAAGAAATACACAGGTTGCCTCAAAGAGATTGAAATCTCAAGAACACCATATAATATATGGAGTAGTCCTGATTTTGTTGGTCTAACCAAAGGATGCACGCTAGAGGTTAGTCTGATTTCCATCTATTTTGATCTTCATGAGTATAAATGTTTTCTTGTTTCTCATTTTACGGCATAACGTATCAATTGTATAAGGCATAATCATACACAAATATGCCTCTAACTTGAAAATGAGAACAATTCTGTTTAAAAGAAGAAAAGATGAATGAGTGTGGTCACCAAGTAGACCAGTTTTCCAGATCCAAACTTCTTGGACATTATCCCTGGAGAGCTGTGATATCCTCATCCCTAAAGTATTTTCTAAAATGCTTTGCAGTGGTCTAGTTCTGTTTCAGATGACTAAAATGGGAATTATTGACCTTAATGAAGATAGAATTAGGCACTGACAGTATTACAGAAACCTTAAAAAATTGTGGGGCATTTAACTTATTGTCTTTTAAAAAACGTTATTATGTAATAATTCACAAAATAACTGAGGTATTTTGAAATACACAGAATTTTCTACAGAAGCTCCTATTTGTTTGCATTTATTACAGATTCTTTCCTGAATAGAAAAAGATAGTTCTGTTGATTTTCTTCTATTGCTTGAATCTTAGGAAGAACTTTGATTTTGACCTTACTTTATAAATCTTGAGGTTTCAGGACTGGAAATCTACTTGAATTAACAATTTTATTGAGTAATTAAATAGAATATCCTAATTGTTCTAAACAGGACATGTATGATAATTAAAGAGAAGGGAAGTAAACACAAAAGGTAAAGATTTGATATCTATTCAATTCTTTAAATGTGCTCCAATTTCAAAGAAAGTTGAACACCAGCAGCAGTTGTTTGATCTAGCATTATCTTTCTCTTGGCAATCCATTCTACATTGCTAAAAAATGATGATTTTTTCTGAAAAAGACATTATTTCTATAGGTTGTTGTTCCCCAGATGGAAGAGTACAAGGATAGCAGTAACTAAATAAAATTTTCATGAGCATGCACTATTTTATTATTTGATCACATCTAGTACTCTTTAGTATTAATGGCCACCAGTGTCCAAACTATGGGGCCATCTGTAAAAAGTATTTGGTTTATGAGCCTGAATCATCAAGAGAGCAATGGTACTTCCTGACTGATTAATGGAAACTAGTTTCAGATAACATTTGACAAATCTAGTTTTTGTTCATATTAGCAGTTGTTATCTAGTGTATTGATCTGAAAGCTAAATCTCATTGTAGTAACTCAATCAAAAAGATCCATATGAAAAAATACCAGTTAGCTGGAGATGATGATGAGAGATGAAGGAGTTGGGGTTGTTCAGCCTGAAGAAGATAAGGCTGACCTCCTATCATAGTAGCTTATCAATACCTGAAGGGGGCCTACAGAAAGGTAGGGGTAGGACTTTTTAATAGGATATGTGATGGAAGGACTAGGAATAATGGATGTAAATTGGAAGAGAGTAGATTCAGGCTTGATATAAGAAAGAAATTCTTTACAGTGAGGGTGGTGAAACACTGGAACCTCTCTGGAGGTGTTTAAGACCAGGCTGGACAAGGCACTGAGCAACCTGATCTAGTGGGAGGTCTCCCTGCCTATGGCAGGGGGGTTGGAACTAGGTGATCTTTAAGGTCTCTTCCAACCCAAACTATTCTATGATTCTATGATTCTATTCTGGAACTTTGCCTTCCGGCAATTCTGTAATGATGCCATAAGTAAACAGGTAAATTAGTGTTTATAAAACATTTTGAGAAGTAAATTGCTTAGTGTTTGCTACTACTTTTTATCTCTTCATGCTAGTTACATTTAGATAGTTTACTGTTTTAGTTAATGAATATTTCTGCTTGTTCACACTCTTGCTTTTAATCCTATTAATGCATTTCTTGTCCTCTTCCTCCCACAGAACATTTATACAGTTAGCTTCCCCAAGCCGGGATTTTTGGAACTGCAGCCCCTCTCCTTTGATGTGGGCACAGAAATCAATCTCTCCTTCAGCACCAGGAATGAGTCTGGGATGATTCTGTTTGGCACAAGTGGCACGGTGGTCCCTCCCAGGAGAAAGCGGGGATTCACTGGAGACAAAGCTGCCCCTCTGAGGAGAAAGCGCAGACAGACAGGACAGGTACAAAGAACTTCGCAAAAAAAGAACAAAAACCTACAGTTCCACTGAATGTCTTCCCCTTAGTTTGTTTCACAGTGCTGTCAGGTGTTGATATGCTTAAGTGAATACTCAGTGCTGAAGAATAAAATATTTCTAATGTTATCCTTTATCTGAAGGAGAATCTTATCAATGCTCAAAATTGGGGTGTTCTGCGTTATAGCAGCTGTTTCTCTTAAAGATCTGCAGTAGGTTAGCCATAGCTTATTGCTAGAATAATAGAACCAGATTTGTTCTCCTATCATGTAGTGATTTCCACATCGAACCCAAATATGAGAGAATATTCTTTTTCACTCATTCTGAGGACTACTTATGCACTTATTAATGCTTGGAAGCATCTCTCATTCCTGTACATATAGACACAGATGTAGATAATTCTGTTTCCATTGAGACACAAAAAAGCTGCTTAAAGCAGTGCGAGATAAGTCCCCTTCTATTTAGCATTGCTGCTGCAGGATATAAGACAAGCGTCCTCCAGTCTTTCCTTCTATGCTATNCTTAAAGCAGCTTTAGCATTGCTGCTGCAGGATATAAGACAAGCGTCCTCCAGTCTTTCCTTCTATGCTATAATTGAGGGGTGACCTCATTAATGTCTATAAATATGTAAAGGGTGAGTGTCAGAAGGATGGAGCCAGGGTCTCAGTGACCTCCATTGACAGGACTCAGGGAAATGGGTACAAGCTCGAATGCAGGAGATTCCACAGAAACAGGAGAAAAAACTGTGTCAGAGTAAGGGTGAGAGAACAGTGGCACAGTCTGCCCAGAGAGGTTGTGGATTCTCCTTCTCTGCAGACATTCAGACCCCACCTGGACACATTCCTGTATGATGGTCAAGGTATTCCTGGTCCAGCAGAGGGGCTGGACTAGATGATCTCTTGAGGTTCCTTCCAATCCCTGATATTCTGTGATTCTGAGAAAATACAAACCCTCACTAAATAATTCAGAGTCAGTGTGTTCTAAGGAGCATCCAGTTGACTATCTAGAAAAAGTGTGATGGCTATTAGAAATTATTCTAATATTGTTTAATTAAAAACCTTACCAACAGACATACTACAGCAGAGATAAAGTAATTTTGGAGCTTTCTTTGTTCAGAGATATTAGAAAATGATATTTCATTATTCTCTTTCCTGCCTGTTTTAGAAGAGAGTTCTCAGTGACCTGCAGGAATGCACTCTAGGGACAACACATTATGATGGCTGACCTGCAAGACATTAGTGTCAGGGTAGGAGTTCCTTTTTGCCCAGCTCATCAGGTCACAAAAGTGAACTCAACACTCATTGCTCTAGTAATTGGCGGTTATATTTTGAAATCTACATGATACTGGTTGCTACAGTAACAACTACCATGATTTTCCAGCCGTACTAATGCAGGACTCATACTGAGATTAATGCTGTTTGAGGCTGAATGGGTTTAAGACCTGGTTTTTCAACAGCAAAAATCAGAAGAACTGAAGTTTAGAAGGTTAGAAGTCTCTATCCTTCCCTGCAAACAGGTACACTGAGAGTCAAATCTATTGATAAGGCTTTCCAGCACATCGTTTTACCCATTTCTCACTATTAAAATGCAGTATGCTTCTATTATTAAAATATCATTAAATATTACATTATTTTAAACTGTTTTCTAAAACTATTATATTATAGGAGTATAAAAGCACATAATAAAAGTATAGCAGCAGCAGAACAGAAACCACAGTGTCTCAGCTATGATGAGCAACTTAAAAGCCAGTGTAAGAAAATAAAGCACTTAGTAAAACTAAGTGAAATAATTTCAATAGGATACATAAAGGCAGGACTAGGATGCAAATTGGAAGAGGGCAGATTTAGGCTGGAGATAAGAAAGAAGTTCTTTACAGTGAGGGTGGTGAGACACTGGAACAGGTTGCCCTGAGAGGTTGTGGATACCTCCTCCCTGGAGGCGTTTAAGGCCAGTCTAGATGAGGCACTGAGCAACCTGGTCAAGTGGGAGGTGTCCCTGCCTATAGCAGGTGGGTTTGAACTAGATGATCTATAAAGTCCCTTTCAACCCAAACCATTCTATGATTCTGTAATTTATTTCCAATTATAACTTGCATTCTAATACCAACTTATATATTGCAGGCCTACTATTCAGTGTTTCTGAACAGAGGTCGTCTAGAAGTGCACATCTCCACAGGGCTGCGGGATCCCCACAGAGTCACCATCAGACCAGAAGCTGGGGAGTTTCATGATGGCAGAGCACACTCCATACGGATAGAAAGAGCTAAAGGGTAACCTGGAAGTGCTACAGACCACACAGCCAGTTCAACAGGGCAGATATCCCAGTGCCTTTAGCAATCCACGTAAATGTTTATGCTGAGGCAGTTTGTGTAATTCCATCCTTATCTAAATTTTTTTAAAGTTTTGTTTCTGACTGCTCTTAATATTCTGCAGAGCTGTGTCCACATGCTTTCCTAGGGTATTAGACCCGCATTTGTCTTAGTACATATTTTTAATCTTTTGCTTCTTGTCACATATATTTTATTAATTAAATCTGTGGATGAGAAATTCTACTGTGGTGCAGTAAATCAGATTTTCAAGACAAAAGACTGTTGAAAAATTATGTAGCACAGCAACCTGTAGCCTTTTTGTGCGGGTGTATAAATATGAGATGGTGTCCAGCTAAATATGGTAGAACAACAAAAACACACAGTCCCACATAAATGGCAGTCATTCTCACTGCTGGCAAACCATTGCTGGCCTTCTCAAACCATGTTGTTTCAGATATAATTTCACTTAAATTCCTTTGCCCTTTCATAGACATTGTAAAAAATACTAAATGCACTTAATCATTGAAAAAGTGACACGAAACAGCATTGCTGTACCTTACAGGACTCACACAGTCAGTATCATTTACTTGTTTTTGTGGACATTTGAACATACAAATCTGTGCATACTGCACAAGCATTTGGTGGATTGGGGCACTATGCACATTGTCGTTTTGTTTTAAAAACAAATCAGAAAAATGTTATATATGTCATGTTACAAAATGCACTGATTCAAGCATGCTGAACAATATATTTCAACCTCTTACTACCACAGCACTACTATTTTCTTGCACAACAATTCCTCTGTCTGGTCCCAAGGTGCCCTTCTGTCCTCTTTATAACCTACTTTGCTTTGTCCATTGTTCGTGTAATTTTCTGACTGAATTTCTATTGTATGCTTAAAAATATATCTATATATGTTGCAGACCTACAGGTTCTGCTTGGATACAAAAGGTTGACTATGGTAAAGGCTAAAGATGAGATGAAATATTGCATGCTAATGAAAATATTGTCAATCAGTAGCCATGACAGCCAGGTAACTCAAGTCTTGGCAGTCTGATTTCACTGCACTTCCTTTGAAGGCAGTGAAAAGTGGAGTTCTCTCTATGACACTTCACAAATTAGTCTTATGCTATGAAAAATACCTCCTCCTGTTCCCACTGCTGAAGGATCTGGGGGAAAACAGATTGTTCCCCCCCCAAAAAAGTCTTTTAATAAGTGCTTCCTTCAGCCCTTTGAAAATTCCATCCAAAGCTATGAGGAATTCAGTCAATTTGCATGTAGTACAACTATTATCTAATTCAGGCACGTAAGTTAAACCTTTTGAAAAGAGTATGGTGTTTATCTGTGGTTGACTCTGCAATCAAAGCAGGCTGTACTAGCTTTTATCCCCCAGAAAGGGGGAAGTAATTTGTATAACCCAGGAAATACCAATCCTAGACAAAATGTGTCTGCATGATGTTCCCATCCTGCTGAGCACTAGAAGATGGTGGTCAGTATCTCAGGACAGTAGGTGTGCCCTTATGGTCTGTGTTGCCATCTGTCAAACCATCTCTTCTTATTTGACCAGTAATATTACTGCTTCTCTGCAGCATGGCTTTGCCAAACTCTGACAAAGAAATACCGAGGAAGCATAGCTGTGTCTGAAAACCTTTTAGTGATTAATATGCATTTAATGTGTGCTGCTGATTGCAACATTTGGGTTGTTCAGTGTTACAGCTGATGTAAGAGTAAATGTGACCTACAAAGTGGTGATTTCAATATAATCAACAACCAGAGCAAAATATGTATTTCTTTACTTTCAAATCTTTTTCACAGAATGTTCACGGTTCAAGCAGATGAAGACAAAGTCCAGACTCAGAGATTGCCAACAGATCTGCCCATCTCTGTTAAGAAACTCTTTGTGGGGGGTACTTCTCAGTTTCAGACTGCACCTTTCAGAAACATACCACCATTTGAGGGCTGCATATGGAATCTTGTCATTAATGCCATGTAAGTGTCACTGGTACCTGCAAATCTCCTATTAATAAGATGTGGTCAATTACTTTGGCTGACAAAAGAAACTTTTACTGCAATTAAGCGAGCTAACAGCAAGCCCTGGAATATTGTCTGTTTTCTTAACATGTCCTTACTGCAATTAATGAACTGTTTTACAGAAAAGACAATCCTGCCTCCTGCCCTGGCCAGGCAGAAATAGATGGGTGGAACAAGGCCCCTTAAAGCAGGAGCCCTTGTCAGATAGGAGACAGGATCAGTGGTTTTAAACTAGAGTAGGATATGTTTAGGTTGGACATTAGGAAGGTTTTTCACCATAAGCACTGGAAGAGGTTGCCCAGAGAGGTGGTGGAGGCCCCATCAATGCCTAGAGGCATTCAAGGCCAGGCTTGATGAGGCTCTGAGCAGCTTGATTAGTGCAGGATGTCCCTGCTCACTGCAAGGAACTTAGACTAGGTGACCTTTGAAGATCCCTTCCAACCCTATGATTCTATGATAGATATTTATGTTGTACTAAAACACTTTATTTTAATTAAGGTTTATCTCCAAGATTCTCCAGAACTCTGAGAATTAGAATGGGAATTAATTTGCTTTCTGGAAAATGCACACTGCAGTAATCTGGAAGGAGCGTTGAAGTAAAAAGAAAGAGAATGATGAATAAATTAAAGCCTCTATATAAAGTTGCCATCTAAATCTTTCTTTCATGTAACTGAAGTACCTCAATTAGGATCTACAATATACACCATTCAGTGTATATTGTAGAATCATCCCAGAATTGTAGAATGATTTAGGTCAGACTGGACCGTTAAGGTCATCTAGTTGCAACCTTCTCAGAGAGGACATCTGCACAATATGGTTCAGTCTACCTGAGCTGGTAAAGACTGGCAAAGAGGATGATTCAGTCCACTGTCTCTCTGCACTGACTGCAGGAAGGAAAGCCAATGGTGACTACCAATTCTAATCTCCCACTTTGTTCTGGAATGCATCCTGCCCTGTGAAATGGAATTATACTGCAGCATATAGCTGTTATCTTTTAAATGGGTGGTAAAAAGGGGAAAAAAACTAATTGTATCTATTTCGTTGTGTGTTTACAGCCCCGTGGACTTTGCTCAACCTGTGTCCTTTGAAAATGCAGATATTGGCCATTGTCTCTCTCTAGAACCAGAGACTAGGCCGCCCGAGGATGAATACAAACCAATTCACACAACAGTTCCTATCCGACCTGACTCTGACACTAATGGGGAGAAAGAAAGTCCAAGGATAACTCCTGCTTCCCCTTCTCCTCCTCCACCATCTCTGTCTTTGGCATTAGTAAGTGTAGATCACTTCACTTAGATAAAGTTTGCAGAGTTCTGAGGCCAAATTGGAAGGCTAGCCACCAAGAACGATGAAGTCATTTGCCATAAAAATAGTAACAGTTCAGCATGATATTGTAGTTCAGCAAAAACCTGTAAATAATGGAAAACTGCTTGATGTCATTCACTCAGATTACCACAACAGTTATTTAAAGAATAATGTAGAAGTAGAATTCCCTTGCATTCCCTTTGTGTAACCCCTTGCACTTCAAAATATAAGCAATGTCTGATTTGAAGGAGAATTTCCCCGTGGGAAATATGTGCCATTATGATATTTCTTGTACTGTTCTCTGAAGGACATGATAGCAGCCATATCAGTGACAGGAGGAAGACAGGTGGAGAAAATGTCTGTTTGATGTGGCAGTTCCTCCACTACTATTTTACAACTTCAGTCAGGAGATTTAGGAACTTCAAAGCAGAAACCCCAGACATAGCTAAACTGAGCTCAATTGTTGTTGCTAGGGATCTTGTATAGCCAGATAGTTGCAAGCAACAAAATTTAAGAGCAAACTTCTTCCGTCACAAGTGTAGCAGGTTTTACAGTTGATGCAACAATTCATTGTCCAGAAAAGATAGATTTAGATATCTGAATGTTAAATTGAGCAATACCTACACTGGAAGATGTTCCTGGAGATGAGCTACATGGCATTTTGTTACACCTGCATACTATCCAGAAGATTATGTGAGATGTAGTTCAGTATGAGTGAGGTTTCCCCGATAGTGTGTGTGAAAAAAAGTACATGGAAATGTGAGTTTGAGGTTCAAGGTAAGCAAGCTCCAGCTAGCTCTTACCCTGCTCCAAACCTCAGACTTGTGTGTGTTGGCCTTTTAATGCTCTAAGGAAGAATTTTTGATTGATTCCTACAAGATGGAGTATTTGAAACACAAGGCCTCAGAAGCAGTTGTCTGTGAGGAGCTGAATGTAAGCAAATTTGCCATATAGTAAGGCTATCAAAGGAAAATAAGGAACTAGGCAACATCATAAAGAAAGTTATGCAGTTCAGTGCTCACTGTTGTGGAAGTGTGTCTCTTGATCAAGCATTATGAACAATTTTTTATAAAAAATTGACTCAGAAGTCCATGAGAGAGCACGCTTTTTAAGACTCTAAGCACTAACTTTTAAATAGCAGAATTGAGAGGAATAGCAGAATTGAGAGATTAATACCTGAAACTAGTCCCACTGTAACTAGGAGCATTTAGTATATCACAGATATAGAGCAATGATGACTTGAAATGGGAGTTCAAAATAAAAATCTAAATAGAACTCCTTTTGCTTCACTTTCTCTCTTGGGAAAATTCAAACAGTTTGAGTGTGCTGAAGACTTGGAAGTGTTTTCAATAAGGCAAGCTTTTGGGTAGTTTTAACAACTTGTCTAGGTAAGTTCTTCAAAGTATTTTTCTGGGGAATGTTGCTACAACATAAGTAACTATAGTGTAATAATAAAGTAGCACTTGTTTGACAGTTAATTACTCAAAACCTCAGTGTAGAAAGACAGCACGTGGGAAATAAAAGGTGGAAAAAAATTATTTCTACATGGGAGACTGTTATATTTAAGTGTTTCAAGGACTAAAGGAAGGGGAGGATACTCTCTAAAGGAAAAAACCCCCTAAATCTACCCTCTGCAAAGGGCAAGACAAGACCTAGATGTTCGTATAGTGAAGAAATACATCGGTCACTCATCTGTTGCTGCTTCTTGCTACAGCTGTCCAAATATTTTTCATTGTTGGGTAACTGCTGCTTCTGTCTCATGTTATTCACTGCTTGTCAGGATTCAGCTGCCACTGAAATGAAGAGTGCCAGCATTGCTTCTGTATTTGACTCCATGATGGTATCTTTCTACATTTCTCCATGCATTACTTCATTGTTTTATTAACACAATTTGATATGCTGTGGGGTTGGTTTCAGTAGTACTGCCTTTTTCCTCTTCTCTTTAGAATTTACTAATTGAGCATTGTTTGTAGAGAATGTGTGACATCCACCAGAGGGATTTTCTGTTCTTCATTTCCACTGTTATACACACTAATCCTCTTTACTTAACAGTCGATTCATACAAGACTCAAGTAAAGTGCAGTTGAGGAATTCAGTCTCGATACTCGTTGGTAATAGGGGAGATTATTAAGCATCCAGGTTTAAATCTAGAACACCTTAAGGCCATTACAAAAAAACCAAAACAAAACAAACAAAAAAAACCCACAAAGCAAAGCTATTTTAATAAAGGCATCTAATCCATGCCTTATTTCACAGTATTATAAAGGATGACTATCCTTAAGTAAAACAAAAGCAGAAACTTAGGTAAAGCAAAAGAAGAAATAGACTTTTGAATGAAACCTCAACATCTTTTATGCATGCCCTCCTATCCTTTTTTCTTTTACTGACATTTCCACATCAACCTAATGAGTGTTCACTAATGTTGCTCAGGATTTATCAGTAAATAATTGCTATCTGCTTGCTGTGACTCCAACCAGCACCAATGTGTTTGGCACTCTTCCACACTCCTTACCCTGTCTTACAGGTAAGCCTGTGAAGCATAGAATAATTAGAAACTTTCCTCAGCATTCTGGGAATATGTTGGGTTTTTCACTGGAAGACTGTTATCACACATTCATTCATGGCTTGCTTTAGTCTGCTGCATTTTCCCTTTATTTTCCCTCCATTGCACATGGATGTGTACTTATTGTAATGCATGGTGCTCTGTTCATATTCAAACCACAGGATTCATTGTGGGCAAGTAATTTTTATAAATGTGAAGATTTTTTTGTGACATTTGATGGCAAAAAATATAACACTGCTGATAAACTGAGTGAGAGGGGGAAAGAAATGTCCTCTTTGCAGCCGAAATCTCTGTGCCTGATGGGTTACTCAAGGCATTTTCAAAATATTTCACTAGAAGGGCTCTGTGTTGTCAGACAACTTCACCTTGCACTTTGCAGGGCCTTGCTGAGTTACAGCTTTTAAGAAGAGACTGTCACGAATCCAAAATTATGACAGCCACGGTGTTAAGCAGCAGAGTTGGCAGCTCTCAAAATTTGAATTCTTTTTCCCAGCAGCGTTGTCTTGCTATTGTGTTGTGTTTGATCCTTTGAGTAGTTTCTTCATAATACTCTCAGTTGGAGGCAAAAGCTAGACATGAGCAGGGGCTGGTAATTACCGTGGACTCTCATTGCCCCAGGCACTCTTGTACAAGAGCTTTAAGGCTAAAAATAAAAAGACCTAATGAAATTGGGAAGATATTTTACCTTCCATTGTTGCACCACTTTAAGATTGATAGAAGTGGAACAGACAGGGAGGGTTTTTTTCCTTTACCCTCTGGGTAATGTGTGTGTATTAGACAGCTCAGGGAGTTTAACAGTTGTTACTTTAATCTTTCAGATATTTGTTTTCCTTTATTGTTTGGGAGGTGGGCTTTTCAACAGAGCAAAGGGATACAATAGGCCATTTAATGAAGAATACTATTGTAAAACACTATAAAGAAATAAACGTGGGGACTCTTTGGCAGGTGTAGAATCTGGAACTACTTTTAACTCATTAAAGTGACTAGATTTCAAGCTGTCAAGCAAAACATCCCTTTAAAAGGGATGAAGTCTTGTTTCATTTCTGTAACAGGGCATCCTGCTGTGTGAAACTCATGTCCTGTGAGCCAAGAGTACACTCAGAGAAAGAGAGACAAAGAGAGAAAGAAAGAGAGAGAGAGAGAGAAAGAAAGAAAGAAAGAAAGATTGTGGTTCGCCCTCGTCGAGCCAAGAGTACACTCAGAGAAAGAGAGACAAAGAGAGAAAGTGAGAAAGAGAGAAAGAAAGAGAGAGAGAGAGAGAAAGAAAGAAAGAAAGAAACTCATGTCCTGTGAGCCAAGAGTACACTCAGAGAAAGAGAGACAAAGAGAGAAAGAAAGTGAGAAAGAAAGAAAGAAAGAAAGAAAGAAAGAACATACAAAAGTTATATGATCTCTGTGTGTTTTGAAGGATTCCTGTGCCCCTGACACAGAACCAGCCATTTGGGAAGGTGGCAGGCAATTTGGTCTTTCAAGAAACAGCCACATTGCAGTTGCATTTGATGACACCAAAGTGAAAAACAGGTATGTTTTTTTTTATCTCAGCAATTACTTTCAATGGAATAATGTTAAAATTCAATTCTCAAAAGCACCTCCCAAAATTACAGGCATAGTCTGAAAAAGAGTATGTCCAATGGCTAATTAATTTCATTAAGTAAACATAAAAAGCATTACTGCACAAAAGCCAAGTAATTAAGTGCTCACCAAAGACACTCTTTCAGAAGCAGTTTGCCTCTTTGTAAAGTTTTCGGCAGGAACAGGTTCCCAGACTGATTTGCAGATAAATGAACAGAAGAACTGAACCAGGTCATGCAACACCGGCTGCTTTTTCAGAAGAAAGCTCCTTGGTTCAGTAACTTGATAATCTATTACAACAAGCAGATCTTTCTTTACAGTTTCCTCTGATAATAACATGAACCTTGAACAGTAAACAGGCAAAATGACATTGTCCTCCTGGAGTATAAAGACTGTATCATATGTGTGTTGGTATATAAAAGAAAACATCTGTTTTCAATGAACTTGTCAAGCTATAGCTTAGTTGTTCATTTTTTGCTCCGAAGGGACAAGATCATTAAAAACTGTGCCCTGTCACACCACTAAACGTTTTTACTGCCTTGTAGTTTTCACATAATTGTAGAAAACTAGGAAATTAATTAAATGAAACATTTTATACCAAAGTCTTCTCTGTTTTCTTTTCAAATAAGAAAGAGGAAGAATTCAGATAATAATTCTGGCTTGAATTCTTGCAAAAATTTTTCACTTTTTTCTTATCAACTGCTTTCAGATACTGACTTTGTTTGGGCTAGGTTAGTGATGGGCTACCAGTACAGTCTTAGCATCTAGGTAATCTAAATCCCAGCTTCTTGGCTGCAGGGGGAAGTTTGGGGTATAACCATTCTGTCTAAGAAGGTCATAGTTTTCACAAGATAGCAGCTCTCTGTTGAGCACACACTCCCATTTTCACTTGGGAGAACCCAGAGTAAGTATTTTATGTCACGATTTTATGTCTTCTCTCTGCACCTTTAAAGGTTTTGCAACCTGTCTTCAGGTGTTGCAGCTGATTAGAAACTCAGTGTTTGCCAGCTGTCACTATAGCTCGCTCTTCTTAGAGAATATTAAGAGTGTAGATGACAAGTAACAATTCTGGGATTGTACAAGAATTGAGATTTTCTAGCCAGAGCTGAGAATTGTAGCTTGAAATGCTATGCTGAAGTTGAACTTTTTTATTTCCACACAGAAGGGTAGCCCCTTGTGAGGCTCAGGTACATGTAAAATAAAATTTACCTATAACCTTAAATCCTGATGGGCAAGTAAATGAACCACTAAATGTAAGGTTTTGTTAGAAAAACACAAAAAAAAAATTATAACAGATAAATTCAGAATATCTTTTGTTTGTTTCCGTTTTCCTCTTTGTTTGATTTTTCAGACTTACAATTGAATTTGAAGTCCGAACTATGGCTGATTCTGGCTTGATATTTTATATGGCCCGCATCAACCATGCTGATTTTGCTACAGTTCAGATAAAGGATGGACTGCCTTACTTCAGCTATGATCTGGGAAGTGGAGACACCAATACAGTGATATCTAATAAGATAAACGATGGCCAGTGGCACAAGGTACAATAGTCACTATGCTGAACTGTTCTTTGTAATGCTGAGAGTGAGATTTGGTATGGATTAAGATGTTTGCAAAATGTTTGCAAAACCTTACAACTAAGCATTTCTGTAGTCTTTGTAGTACATGGTACATACTCAACTAACAAAAACAGTTAGCCCTGATCTTTGAAAATTGTCCTTTGGGAAACTGGTATTTTGGGACATATTTAGAATATATATGGTAAGGAACTGCTGAAAACGTTCAGTCTTGCCTAATAAAGCTCAGGGCTCATTATGATTTAATACATCGTTAAAGCCAGTTATTTCTTTGTTAATAATGTTACTGTTCAACCATAATGCTAAGAACAAATCAGGAAAAGAAAAAGAGGCTTAAGTAAATCTATCCTACATTATTGATTCATAGAATCATAAAATCACAGAGTGGTTTGGGTTGGAAGGGACCTTAAAGATCATCTAGTTCCATCCCCCCTGACATGGGCCCAGACACCTCCCACGAGACCAGGTTGCTCAGTGCCTCATCCATCCTGGCCTTAAACAAATCTAGGGAGGCTCTCATCCATCGTCTCTGGGCAACCTGTTTCAATGTCTCTCCACCCTCACAGTAAAGAACTTTCTTATCTCCATCCTAAATTTCCCCTCTTCCAATTTGTGTCCATTACTCCTAGTCCTGCCATCACACACCTTATTTAAAAGTCCTACCCCAACCTTTCTGTAGCCCCCTTCAGGTTCTGAGAAGCTACTATGAGGTCTCTCCTGAGCCATCTCTTCTCCAGGTCATTACAGAATATATATATTCATAGACGTACTTGGCAGCCCTTTCCATGATTTTATGGGATAAAGCATTTATATAAAATGATGATGGCTTCTGAGTGGTAAGTGAAGGAATAATATCATAAGCATATACTTTAGTATTTACTGGGACAAGGACAAATAGCACAAGGAAGTCCATTTTGGGAGGAGTAAATGTGTTACCTTTTTAGTATCAGACCACAGTCTTTGTTTTCAGCAAGCAGGAATGTCCTTAAAGTAATCCTTTTAGTGAGAACCTTTTCATCATTTGAAATGGTTTAGGTTGAAAACATGTCATAGAATCAGAGAATAGTTCAGGTTGGAAGGAACCTTGAAGATCATTGAGTTCCAACCCCCCTGCCATAGGCAGGGACACTTCCCACTAAATCAGGATGCTCAGTGTCTTGTCCAGCCTGGCCTTAAACACCTCCAGAGAGGAGGCATCAACAACCTCTCTGGGCAACCTTTCCAGTGTCTCACCACCCTCACTGTAAAGAATTCCTAGATTGTCTATTCCCATTTCCTATCTCACTCAGCAAAACTTTTGCACAGGATGTAACTGTCCATCCCAAATTTGCAGCTGTCTATAAAGACCAAGTTTAGTCCATTGCCTTCATTCAGTGTTTAGTCACTCCCATTGCATGACAGGAGCAACCACATTAAAGAAAAGCCAAAGAAAAATTATGTTTTTACTCCCTCTTTGCTACTCTGGTGAGTGAAGCCACTGCTCTGTTTAGAAATCTGACAACATACTTGTCGCACTATACATTTACCCCTTTTTTACAAAGAATCATTGTTATACTGATTTGTAGAGATTTCAGTAGAAACATATGTATAGAAATTTGCATTTCCTCCATGTGATTCACAACCCATTTGTCTGAAAAAAGCCAGAATACTGGTAAAACATAGTTTTATAGTCTAGTATGAACCGATCATCTGAGGTGTGTCCAAACTATTGAAATCATAAACTGAATATTGTCTGCAAAGATGTGCTACAATGAAGATTTGCCACCAGTGCGCTTACTTCTCTCAGTACTTTAAACTACTATCTAATTCCAGGAAAAACAATATTGTAACATGTCTATGATAGTGAAAATTAAGCTCTTACGTTTTTAAAAGAATCTCAAGTCCTTTCATTAATTCTAATAAATAATAGTCATGATACCTCCTAAGCTAGAGCTAATTAAAAGGCTGTCATATGTTTGCATAAAACTTTGCAAAGCAGCTCTGTTCCACAGTTGCCGACAGACCACTTATGTTAACTACTCTTACTACCTTCTCCATGTACTGTTACAGTCCAGAAACACTTTGTTGTCAAAAACCATGTGTAATTGCATGGCACTTGTGTGTCTTTTTAGATAAAAGTAATGCGGAGCAAGCAAGAAGGAAACCTTATAGTAGATGGTGTTTCAAACACAACTGTTAGCCCCAAGAAGGCTGATATATTGGATGTTGTAGGAATGCTGTATGTTGGAGGATTGCCAATTAACTACACAACTAGAAGAATTGGTCCGGTAAGCAAGCTTAATTAAGTTACCCTAATGTCATTTAAGTAAGTTTTTGTTGACACCAATGTCTTCCTCATTTTGTTCTTTTTTGCTTTGCTTTTCCCCAAGGCTACCCAAGCATATTGGTGATATGAATCCTAGTGGAGGTACACTATATAGTTTTAGTAGAAAGAACTGTCTCTGAACCAGTTAATGATAAGAACTAACATTAGCAGAATTAGTTACTGTCAGGGAAAAGCAGAAAGATCTGTACACTTGCATGCACTTGGATCACCACACAGCTAGAATTCTGAATACTGCTTGCCCTTTCTCTTGGCTATGTATTCATTTATTAAGTGATAATGAACAGTGAAAGAGAAGCATCAGAGGTCATAATTAGCCTGGACAAAGTACCCAGTAGTACAGCTGCTTACTATAGTAATTGGGGTTTGTTTTTCTTTATTACTGCACTAGGAGACAATGTATTTTGAATTAAGGCCATGAAAACTCTGTTGTTTTCTTTCTGTTAACAAATAAAATGTATATATGTTTGTCACTGTATCAAATAATCTAAATGCCCAGCTTCCATGCTGATATCCCCACAGGAGATATCCCCACAGACAGCCCAGAGATGTGAATACTATTTTGACCTAAACTTCATAAAATTAACTAGGAGCATTCTATCCCCTCACCCAGGCCATTTATTTTGCATCTATCCACACAAAACCATGCCAGTTACCTCACTTCCCACTGCCCTCCGAGCCCCCAAATATATGCAAATATCAGGAAAACTCTTCCCTGCATCATTTTTCTCTCTATGCAGAGGAGGTCTGGCAAAGGAGAAACTAGAACTGCAGTGAATGTACTTGCAGCAGACACCAAATCAGGCATAGTGCAGTACTGTGCAAATATGTCAGCTATGTCTAAGCTCCTGCTGGGTGGTTACACAGTATCAGCAAAAAGTCTCTTCAGATCAGGCGGTGAAACCAAATCAGACCCTCAAAGACTTTGCACGTGAATGAATACCATAGTAGTATGCTGATTATGGAGTGGTAAATAAAACAGACAAGAGTCCACCAGTTGGGATGGACAAAACAACTACACTAAAAGGAATTCTTAGATCCTGTTTAAGGAAGTAACTATAATTATTAGTGGGTTGACAATGAAGGGAAAGAGTAACCACTCCAAATCTGAAAGTTGTAGTCAGTCCATGTAGAAAACTGACCTGAAAGGTAACATTTCTTAGCACATTTTGGATTGTGCAGAAAGCCCAATCTACTGTTTAAGGCAAATCTACTGATTATTTGGGTTTACCAAACCATATCTGAGACACTGAGAAACAAAAGCTGTTCTTAACTACCTACAAAACGTAACTCCCAATACTATTAAATTATGCTCTTTGAAATACATCTGCAATTTAAATATACTAAACTAAGGCAAAAGGTAAATCCTTACCTTCTGCTCCTTGTCAGAAGCAATGGAAGGGACCTGTACAAATAAACAGTTCAGTTGGGCAATAACAGACATGTCAAATCCTGGCAGTCTTACGTGATTTGGGATTTAAATGAGCTGTAACTTCAGATTACAGAAGGTAAAAACCAGTACTTGCATTTCAGTCATTCTCAATAAAATGCACCACTTGATGTATTAATAATGTGTTGTAGGTTCCATGAGGCAAAGGGAGTTGAAAGCATGCATTATCTTAGGAATTTATGCTAAATAAACATGAACCTTTTTAGACACTAATACAAAAAACATCAGTGCTGTGGCATCCTGTTTAGTGATGAAGACTTGTTTGGTTTCAGCAAGTGTCATATTTTAAGCACTCAAATTTCTGCTTTTAGCAAAAGATGCTATATTGCCAGATATGATGCTGAAGATTGCCAGATTTGCTTTTCCATGAGGAAAAATGTTACTGAATTGCCTACAAGTCTTACATTGCAAGATTTGTTTTCTTTTGTAACTTATTTTTCTTTTTTGGCAACAAAACTTGTTGATCAGGACTTAGTAAATAGAACAGGGGCTATTTATAAAGAATTTGACAGACAGCATCTGCCCAGAACTGAATTCAATCACTGATATTGCTCAGGTTCTCATGAAAACTTAGTACAGGTGTATTTAGCAGTAATAAGGTATATAATTCCATAGTGTGAATTTTCTTTTCCTCTTTCCTATTGCACTGTTTATGAATGTGTCTTCCTCTTCTGCCTCCAAGTGCCTGGTTATCTTTTTCCTTTCTCAGATTAATATCAGGGATAAGTCTTCCTAATTGTAAGTCAAAGATCAAATGCACCTTACATACTCCTGAGAGAGAAAGGAGAGAAAGAGTCACAGAATCACAGAATGTCAGGGATTGGAGAGCTTCTGGAGAGATCCTCTAGTCCAGTCCACCTGCTGGAGCAGGAACACACAGGTCACAGGAAGGCATCCAAGAGGTGTTTGAATGTCTCCAGAGAAGGACACCCCACAACCTCTCTGGGCAGCCTGTACCTCTGTTCGCTCACCCTGACCAAGTTTTTCTCATATTTCTGTGGAATCTCCTCTGTTCCAAATTGCACCCGTTGCCCCTTGTCCTATTACTGGATGTCACTGAGAAGAGCCTGGCTTCATCCTTCTGACACTCACTCTTCTTGTAGTTGTGAACATGGTTGAGGGCACCCCTCAGTCTCCTCCAAGCTAAAGAGACCCAGTTCCCTCAGCCTTTCCTCGTAAGGGGGATGCTTCAATACCCTCATCATCTCTGTGTCCCTGTGCTGGTCTCTCCAGCAATTCCCTGTCCTTCTTCAACTGAGGACCCCAGAACTGGACACAATATTCCAGAGCTCTGGGGGAGATGGCATTATCTCCCAGAGATCCCACTGAGCCCTGGGGCTGATCACACAACTGAGCCCTGGGGCAGTGTGACATGAAGCCTGTGCAGGTGGGATCTCCCTTATTTACACCACCAGTTTAGGTGTGCCCATAGTCCCCCACCTCAAAATTACACTGATGTATTCACAGTGCAGAAGCCAAACTGGAGCAGTAGTCTGCTATCCTGGCTTTAGGGAGACTCCCTACACCCAAGCACATCCTCTGCCTCCAGATGTCTCTCTGGCCCTTGCCTCTATTGTCACCAGACCTTTATATGTTTATTATGCAGCAAACTGTGTACAGTCAACAGCCTTTACCTAAGGGCAGTGTTGGTTTTAGTAACTGTTTGCCTGGAAGGGACCTTAAAGATCATTTAGTTCCAACCCCTGTGCCATGGGCAGGGACACCTCCCACTCGGCCAGGTTGCTCAGTGCCTCATCCAGGCTGGCCTTAAACACATCCAGAGAGGGGGCATCCACAGCCTCTCTGGGCGACCTGTTCCAGTGTCTCACCACCCTCACTGTAAGGAATTTCTTTCTTATATCCAGCCTGAATCTCCCTTCTTCCAATTTACATCCATTACTCCTAGTCCTGCCATCACATATCCTATTAAAAAGCCCTACCCCAGCCTTTCTGTAGCCCCCCTTCAGCTTGAGAAGCTACTATGAGGTTCTCCCTGAGCCTTCTCTAGGCTGAACAGCCCCAACTCTTTCAGCCTATCCTCATAAGGGAAGTGCTCTAGCCCTCTGATCATCTTTGAGTCACTCCTCTGGACCTGCTCCAACAGCTCAGTTTCCTTCTAATGTTGAGGGCTCTGATGTAATTTTCTGTTTCATTATGCAGTATATTATTTGATGTCCCCTCCATTAAACTAAATAGACATAACTCTGATTACATCCCTGAAAAGTATTGTAACATCCTCAGTACATCTGATGACATGTTTTAAGTCTTTATTTCAAACCATCTTTGCACAGTTACACATTTTGTTTGAAATACTGCCTGCAGGTCACCTATAGCATCAACGGCTGCATCAGAAGTTTTAAAATGACTGAATCACCTGTTGACCTGGATAATCCAACTTCTAGCTTCAATGTTGGAAAATGCTTTGTTGCTGCAGAGGAAGGAACATACTTTGATGGAACAGGCTTTGCCAAAACAGGTAAAGGAACAGAGGAAGACAGGCTTTCAAAATGCCCAGTGCCACCCAACTCTTGTTGGCTGGAGGCAAAGTGAGACCACTACTCTCACTAATCCTTTTTAATTATGTTGCCTATGGACAAACTTTATGACTTTTTAGCAAGGTCTTATAGTAATCACAGCCACTATAACAGTTATTTACTTTATTTCACATGGAAGGCATTCCATTAATAATGCTGATTTGGTCATATTGCTTAACTGGTAACAAGCCTGATGTGATTATTAGGACTAACATATTAAATTATTTTATTATGCTTCCCTTTTTCTCTCCAAGTTGGTGCATACAAAGTAGGAACAGACCTACTGGTGGAGTTTGAATTCCGTACAACGCGAATGAACGGTGTTCTCCTAGGAGTCAGCAGCCAGAAAATGGATGGGCTGGGCATTGAATTAGTTGATGGAAAAGTGAGTAGCAAAGTCTTCAGACCTTTCAAGAGTTTTATAAAGCAGAAGTTGTTTAAATGCAACATTACTCCCCTAGTCTCAAGGTCAATATTAGGACTCTCCTTTCATACAACACTTGCAAAATCAAGAGACTCGTTTACTTCTAAAAAATTCTGTAATGTTTGAGTCTCCTAAAACTGCAAAATCAGGATTTAAATTAGCGTGAACATGCAAACTTTTGAGAAAAGGCTTTGCCATTAATAATACCAGTTTCTCGTGTCTACGTTTGATTTCATAGTCTGTCATCTATCACTATAAAGACCTTGGAGTTGGGGGTGAAACACCTCAAAACTAAGACCAAAAAAATGGAAAAATTACAAAATTTTGCATATTCTCCCTAGCATTTATTGTAGTGACATAACCCAGATCCCCAAGCAACAGCATTCCTGCAAAGAGTCTGGTATTACATTAGAGCTTTAGTATGTAGAGTAACTTTACATAATCAAAAGAAAGAAACAAAAAGGAACTGTAAGAACTGTATAACTGTTTTGAGAACTAGCAGACTTCCACATCATGCTTTCCAGGTGATGTTTCACGTCGACAATGGTGCAGGCCGATTCTCTGCCATCTATGAGCCTGATGCACCAGGCAGTTTGTGTGATGGACAGTGGCACAAGGTTCTTGCTAACAAGATCAAACACCGTTTGGAGCTGACTGTAGATGGCAGACAGGTAGACAGCGACAGCCCAAGCAAGACCTCCACCTCAGCAGACACCAATGACCCTGTCTATGTTGGAGGATACCCTGGTAAGCATTTAACACACAAATAATCCCTTAATTTATGCTCTAATAATATTGTCTTTGAAATGTCTCAAATGAAATTGAAACTAGCATGATGATGGTTAAGATCATCACTTGACATGGATGCTGCTACAAAATGTAAAGTTTTATGTTTCAGTAGCATTTGGCAAACTTAAATTTAAGAACATCACCTCTAATTTTAACTAGAGAATGCATATATGCTCTTCTGAGGCAAGGTATAAACCAACCTGTAAAACCTGAAGACCACAGGTGGACATGTGGACCACAGCTTGCACAGAGAGAAAAAAGGACAATATCTCATTCTGATTAATGTGTTTGCTTGTGGCCTGGTAGTTTTTAAAGAAAAAATATAAAACAACTGAAACAAAACAAATTTGTTATTCACTGCTCTGCAAGTCCTCAAGAGAACTTGCTGCATGCTGAGATAATTGAACAGCTCCGTAGCTTCATCTTATGCTAAGCTGTAAATGAGTGCTAGAAATCATCTGTTCTTAGACAATCAGCAGGTTTATCTAAGAGCAGTTTTCTGAGTATATAGTTGTTTGTGAAGAGACAATTTTATTGCATTTATGACAAATTTTCTCTATAGTTCACAAACCAAAAAGGCAAAGTACATTTGCAGTATATGTCTGCTGTAGTGCATACCCAGGTCAATGGCAAGATACATTCTAACTTCTAAATGATTTCCTGGAAGTTGTTTCTCCCCACCTTCTAATGTGTGACACACTGCATCCAAGAAGCCTTGTCTCTCAAGCTCCAGAACATTTTCAAAAATTATTTTTAATGCTGACTTATGAGAGTTATACTACTGATAACAACTTTGTGCCAGAAGGAAAGCAGCTTAGTGGCAGTCTTTTTGTAACAAAATAGGATTAGAATACAGCAGCTAGCACTAAAGAAATAATGCAGGTAGAATTAGTCACTATCTAATTCTGGACTGAGAATGGCAAGAGAAAAAAATGGAAGTAGCACTACAGTCTGTCCAAAACAAGCCTACATTTACATTATGTTGAAATTATGTTCCTGAGTTCAGCCACGTGGCAAGTTATGGATTGATAATAAAATCACATGAACATTTGAGCAGCTCATGTTTCTCTTGCTGTCTAATCTAACTCATCCAAAATTTGTTTAAAAAGTTGCACTACTTAGCCTCATCACTGATTTAAAACAGCTACATCACAGGATTTTGTAAAATTAATAAGCATTTGTATTTTCCACTTCTCTTGAGGCTTCTCCTGGCCATGTAAACAGTGCAAAACAATTGTAAAGCAGCTGCAATTATCTGTTGGAGCATTTCCTGTACAGTGAAACTTTTCACTTCTAGAGTGTGGGCAAGGATATAAACTTCTGGCTGCCCGTAAAAGCTATTACTGATCTCAGAGAATCACTCCTTCTTGTGCAAGGCGGGAACAGATGGATTCAACCATCTCATCCTTTGTGAAATAGCATAATGCTACAGCCAGTCAGTCCTTCACAGACATAAAGTTATTTCTGCAATCCTTAGTTTATCCCTCACATAGAATTGTTTTGAAATGCTTCCCTATAGCCACTGAGAAACAAGTTAGGACATGAATTTTAAGCAGCTGAGAGAAATATTTCCAGCTTTCCTGTCAAACTAACCCTTAGTTATATCATCTGGTAGCACTAGAATAGTTCTGACATGCTTTAGCAGAAGAGATGTCCTGAAATCCCTGGCCTTAAAAACTTTATGTGACCCTTGAAGTCTATACTGAGGAACTGGCTTTCTCATCACTTTAGGGTTTAGAATTGCATCTATTTTGTCCTCATTATTCTGGGTATAAGTAGCTTGAGAATCTACAGGACTTGCCTGGTGCCATCCTGGTGTGACCTGATAGTCCACCACAGCATCCTCAGGGCCACCCAGCACCATGTCAGGACTCAATGGTCACTATAGCATCTCCTAGCCCTGGTGATGGTCCACCACTACCAGCCCCAGGAGCTGCTAAGGATATGGCCCAACTTCCTGCAGGCCAAGTGTCCCAGCTGGCCACCAAACTGATGGTCCTGCTTGGTGGCACTATGGACCTGATGGTAAACTACAGCATCCTTGGGGGGTAGGACAAGATGGCCTTTGGAGGTCCCTTCCAACCCAACACATTCTATGTTTTACACGCCATTTGTAACTAACAAGCTGCTATGTATCAGTTTTCTTTTTGTCACATAACTGAGTCACTTTGTTTACAATGACCTCTTAAAAGTGTTCAGATTCTGCCACTGCTACACTAGGAAGGAAAAAGTAAAGAAGACTGGATTGTTACCACTAAGATAAGAAATCGTCACATTCATTTGTAGTATTTTGAATAAAGAAGATATACAGCAAATAAAATAAATTAATAGTGCAGGTAGGGACATCTGTTCTCCTGCAGGACTCTCAAAGAACAACCAAGTATCAACTCAAAGTAATATAATCCTTTTTGTCTTCTTTTCCCCCCATTCAGATGGTGTGACCCAGTTTGGGTTGACCACGAGTATCCGGTTTAAAGGCTGTATTCGGTCTCTGAAGCTCACCAAGGGTACTGCTAAACCTCAGCAGATCAACTTCAGCAGAGCTTTGGAACTGAAGGGTGTTCAACCACTGTCATGCCCTTCAAACTAACTGTCATTCAGCTGTTTATATAAACACCTCAGACTAAGAAAGAAAAAAAAAAGTCCATATATGCATTCTATTCATAATAAAAAGTCTTCATGCAAGTATTTTATTAGTGTTTTTGGTGTTTTCAAGTGGCTATTTCAAGGCATTCTCCAAAAATGCAAGAGCTCCAACTGGAGCTGAACAGAGGTGAAGCAGGGAAATCCCAGAGATCATTAGCATGACTTATTAGCTGGGAGGAGTGGCTGACACACCAGAAGGCTGTGCTGCCATCCACTGAGACCTGGACAGGCTGGAGAGTTGGGCAGAGAGGAATTCAATGAAATATAACAAGGGCAAGTGTAGGGTCCTACATATGGGCAAGAACAACCCAATGTATCAGTATAAGCTGGGGACTGACCTGTTAGAAAGAAGTGTATTGGAAAGGGACCTGGGGGTCCTGGTGGGTAGCAGGATGACCATGAGCCCTCATGGTCAAGAAGGCCAATGGTATCCTGAGGTACATTAGAAGGGGTGTGGTCAGTAGGTCAAGAGAGGTTCTCCTCCCCCCCTACTCTGCCCTGGTGAGACCACATCTGGAGTATTGCATCCTGGTCTGGGGGCCTCAGTTCAAGAAGGACTGGGAACTGCTGGAGAGGGTACAGTGCAGAGCCACTAAAATGATGAAGGGATTGGAACATCTCCCTTATGAGGAAAGGTTGAGGGAACTGGGTCTCTAGCTCGGAGGAGACTGAGAAGTCATTAATGTTTTTAAATTTGGAAAGGGTGGATGGAGACAGTCTCTTCTCAGTGAAATCCAATGCCAGGACAAGGGGCAATGGCTGCAAGATGGAACACAGGAGGTTCTACAGGAATCTAAGAACTTTGTCGCTCTGAGGGTGACAGAGCAGTAGAACAGGCTGCCCAGAGAAGTTGTGAAATCTCCTTCTCTGGTGGTCGTTTTGGGGTCATATCACCACCTTGTGTCTTCCTCAGGGTTGAATTTTCCAACTTTGGGTCGATTCTGCTGACACCTTTAGGTTCCTCGTCTCAAGAAATATGGCTGTTGTAGTTTGTTGTCTCCTAGATGCAGCATCTCACCATCCTGTTTTTGTAGCCAGTCCTGCCTCTCAGAGTTGGTAGATCCTATCCGGGATATCCTGACCAAGCTGTGTTCCAAAGTTTCAGATTCTCACTCCTATTCTAAATCGAAGAACCAGTTAACCAGTTTCTCAGGCTCAGCTCAGTAAAGCAGGATGTNACTGCTGGAGAGGGTACAGTGCAGAGCCACTAAAATGATGAAGGGATTGGAACATCTCCCTTATGAGGAAAGGTTGAGGGAACTGGGTCTCTAGCTCGGAGGAGACTGAGAAGTCATTAATGTTTTTAAATTTGGAAAGGGTGGATGGAGACAGTCTCTTCTCAGTGAAATCCAATGCCAGGACAAGGGGCAATGGCTGCAAGATGGAACACAGGAGGTTCTACAGGAATCTAAGAACTTTGTCGCTCTGAGGGTGACAGAGCAGTAGAACAGGCTGCCCAGAGAAGTTGTGAAATCTCCTTCTCTGGTGGTCGTTTTGGGGTCATATCACCACCTTGTGTCTTCCTCAGGGTTGAATTTTCCAACTTTGGGTCGATTCTGCTGACACCTTTAGGTTCCTCGTCTCAAGAAATATGGCTGTTGTAGTTTGTTGTCTCCTAGATGCAGCATCTCACCATCCTGTTTTTGTAGCCAGTCCTGCCTCTCAGAGCTGGTAGATCCTATCCGGGATATCCTGACCAAGCTGTGTTCCAAAGTTTCAGATTCTCACTCCTATTCTAAATCGAAGAACCAGTTAACCAGTTTCTCAGGCTCAGCTCAGTAAAGCAGGATGTGCGGCCAAATGTTTCTTCACCTTCTGCCTTGCTACCACTGATTTGCATGACAGGCACCTCATCTATAGGCATTTCCTTGCCAACTCTATCCCTCTAGCTCAAGCTAACAAGAGCAGTTTTCTGCTTAATCCAATGCTTAAATTATATCAATAGTTTTTAAGCCACTAGACCCCCCTATCAACAGGATGGATGAAATTGATTTGGACTTTCTCAGGGCATGTTGATCGAAACCCTTCAACAGGCAAGAAAAACTGGGCCATAAATCAATCGAAACTGCACCAAGAATATGCAAGCCAAGAAACTGAAATGAGGAGGAATACTTAACTCCACTCTAAAAGAATGCCTTGAAGACCTTGCTTTGCAAAGATTTTTTTTTTTAAAGACACGGGGTAAATTCAAACAGAATGCCGTGAGTTAATGCAGTGCCTTGCCTCAGAGACAGGAAGTTGCCACTATTTGGCTCAGTGCTGCATCAGCAATTGTTTTTCATGTAAAAACAAGCACTGGCTTTTTCTGCATAAAAGAAGTGGAAACTAAAAGAGAAAAATAAATCAAGAGAGAGAGGCCTCTATCTTCTGTGCTCACTTGAGTTATTTTTCCCTTGCACGGCCTTGTAGGAATGTATGGGAGAGAGCAAAAATAATGAATTAATGCACATTATTACATTTCTTGAACTATCAAGTGGAAAGAATCAACCAGCTGCTGTTCTCTACTAAATGAAATAAATTAACTAGGCTGAAACAGCACCAACTTCATCAAATAGGGAAGCTAAAAGGAAAAAAAGAAAAACCTACCTTTTTTTTCATAGAAAACTATGTGGACGAGCCAAGTACTGTTAGGAAAGCTTTCTACTTCTGAAGAATCCCAGCTGCCTATTATTACCTTTTGCCATACAACATAATTGTAGATAAAATTTCCCAAAAACCAGCAGGCTGTTAGCCTTGAACTATCTATGCAAACTGCTAGAGATAGTGTCACTTCTGACTGTGCCTGAAGCAATCTAATTTCCTATGAATGGGAGTGGGAGAAAACTAAAACATTGGAATGTGGCTTGGTGAAGATGCCCAGGTCAGGATCTGCTCACTTTCAACAAGATAAGCCAGAACACAAAGACAAGACAAAGGCCCAGACGCATAAACAAGATAACAAGACGCTGCAGTTGTGCTCCTTAATCCAGGACCACAGAAACTTGAGGTATCAGCAGAATCACCCCCGAAGGTGAAAACCCTGAGGAAGACTATTTACTTAAGTACACGAGATGGCAGTGCGATCACAAAACCACCAACCACCCATTTCTTCAGGACTAGGTGAGACTGCTCGAGAGGGCAGATCCGAATCATCAGATATAGATAAGAATTTCATGAATATACATGTATATAAATGTATATACATGTATATAAATGCTGATGATTTCAGGACCTGAGTGCACACATATGGAGGAGCTCCCTATCCCCCACATTCCTCAGGGCCTCGATAAAGAAATGCCTGCTCAATAACACTGCTTATTGTGTTTCACTTCGTTTCTAGGTTTCTACCTCTTCCTTTTTAAACTTAGTAATTCTAACTTCAGATAGATTCCATCCACTGGAGCCAACAGGAGACAGCAGACATAGCAGTGCTTGAGTTCTGCAGCTGGTCAAATACGCTTCAAGAGAAGTGCAATTTTACAGTCACACTTCATTTATCAAATCTGACATCTACTGCACATTATGATTTGACAGTAAATTTACCCTCAGCAAGATATCCTTTTATATGCATTCGAACCAATTTACCTCTCACTGATCGAGACCTGACTTGTAATTTGCTTAAATGAAGAGCTTAAATTGACAAAATCAAATGCATTTGCGCAAACTCAATAAACAGAACCATTGCCCAGTGAAATGAGCAAATCTCGGTGCATCAAATGCTTCCTTGCAGCGGAAGAGTTGGCTCAGGAGTTAACTACCTCTTCAAGTAATGACCATGTTTATCTTGCCACTACATTCACCGGTCTGAGGGTTCCAATTTAGATTTTTTTTTTTTCTCCCCTCTATATGGAAGTGCAAAAAGCATATATAGCTTTATTAAGTACTGCAAGGGAAGCAACCAAAGCTCATTTTCCAGTGTAATAAAAAGGAACCAGTGGAGAAAGACAAATTTGAATATCCCTGTTAATTGCATACATTAGCAAGGCAGTAACCATTCTTAAAAGATCTCAACGACGGCATCCATTTGCAAAGAAAGTCGTAAAACTATTGGAGCTCTGTGTCGGTACATGTTTTTTGTGGCACTGCAAATAGGATTCAGTCGCAGTGATCTGCCTCTGGTTCAGTGCTTATAAGGGGACGTTGATTTGCAATTGCAAAGCAACCATTTGAAAACTAATTGCTGCTCTCAGCCAAGAATGCATCCAGCATCTTAATGAAGGATGTGGAAAACCGGGTTCCATTCAGCACGGGAGGGAGACTTATCAATCGCACCAGAACATACCCCATGCATTTCACTAGCTTAAATCTATTTCAATGGCTTTGTAATTTAAACATAATGGGAGGAACAATAATGGAGGTTTAAGAGAACACGTGTTGGATGAAAAATATTTAAAGCTCCATGTTAATGGAAAGTAACATCTGAATTGACATGCAATACAGAACCTACATCAATAGTTCTAATATGGGGAATTATTACTGCAGGACAGTACTGCTACACTAAGTATTCTCACTGGAAGTTGCTACCACGGGTACATATTCAAGAAAAGTTACACCATAGAATCATAGAATCATAGAATAGTTTGGGTTGGAAGGGACCTTAAAGATCATCGAGTTTCAACCCCCCTGCATTTCTGCATAGCACTTGCAATGGTTACTGTCCTTGGGAAAAGTAGAAGTACAGTGTTCTTAATGCCTTACAAGCAATTAATGTCTACTAGGTATGATGAAAATAACATATGCTGATCTATCAAGATCTGAACACTCTTCCAATTGCCCCATAGGCAGAGCGTTATTTAATGTATTTGCAGTTTAACATCACTTCTCTCCAACTTGAGTGTGCAAGTGGTTGAGGTAGATGGCTTATGACAGTCAGATGTGTCCAGCACACACATCCCTGAAGGAGGAGGTGAGCAAAGGTGCAGTGCTGCAGCTGGGTTTGTCTGACAGCTGTTTGGGTACTTCTTGCAGCAGACAAGAAGGCAAGACTCCACACTCAGATAAGCCCCATCTCCATCTTAGAATCATAGAATAGTTTGGGTTGGAAGGGACCTTAAAGATCATCGAGTTCCAACCCCCCTGCCATAGGCAGGGACACCTCCCACTAGATCAGGCTGCTCAGTGCCTTGTCCAGCCTGGTCTTGAACACCTCCAGAGAGGGGGCATCCACAACCTCTCTGGGCAACCTGTTCCAGTGCTTCACCACCCTCACTGTAAAGAATTTCTTTCTTATGTCAAGTCTAAATCTACCCCCTTCCAATTTACATCCATTGTTTCTAGTCCTCCCATCCGATATCATATTAAAAAGTCCTTCCCCTGCCTTTCTGTAGGACCCCCTCAGGTACTGATAAGTTACTCTGAGGTCCCCTCTGAGCCTTCTCTTCTCCAGGCTGAACAACCCCAACTCCTTCAGCCTGTCTTCATAGGGCAGTTGATCCAGCCTTTTGATCATCTTCGTGGCCCTTCTCTGGACCCTCTCCAATAGCTCAATGTCCTTCTTGTGTTGAGGACTCCAGATCTGGACGCAAAATTTACCAAAATTTATTAGACAGTACTATTTTTGCTGATACGCATAACATAAATATATAACCAGAACTATAAGTATTAAACTAGCACACTAATCTTGGGAACAACTGTCAAGTTTTTAATACGAGCTGTTAATAAAATATAGCAGTTATGAAATACTTGTGTAGGAATATTAACTCATCCATTTCTCTAATAATGATCAAAAATAATAATTTGGGTTTATTACAAACAGCATGCCTGGAAAATCCCATGCTGAATAGATTATGCAAAACCCATGAACCCCAGGAAATTTGGTAGCCCAATGCAATAGCTACACCATTCTGTTTTATTCATTTCTCCTAAGACACGTCGATGTTTCTTTCTTTCTCTACTAATTTCCTTTAAAATAAATAGTAAGTTAGACTCTATTATAACTAACATTAAAAAAAAAAAAATGTACAGTTCTGCCCAAGACAGGTTTTTGGGACCTACCTGAGTAGCTCTGACTCAGCTTTATATAAACTGACCTTTAACAGTGACAGTAATAATGAAGTTTATCTTGTAATTATTCTGTACTGCATGGGGTTTTGACCCTCCCTAGAGCAGGTGTCAGGCACAAAAAAGATCTAGAAATTACCTACTATTCTTTTTTTAATACATTACTCTAATCAGCAACATCCAAAATACATTGCAAATTCTTCCTTGGTATTAGACAAAGGTGCCAAAAGGCAATGCTATTTATAAAAATGTGTTTATGCAGTCAGTATTTTGTGAGACAGTTCCTCATTCAACAACCAAATTTTCTTTTTCTTTTTTTTTTTTCTTTTAAAAATGGGAACAGGAACACTGAATAGGCAGACACTTAAAAGAAAACATTTATTGAAACAGCAGTCACCAAGAGAATTCTGCCTGCTGGACTGAAATTGTAGATATCTAAAGCACTAAAATAAAGACCTCTGGACACATCTTCTTGTTTAATTTGCTTGCTCAGCGTGTGGTTAAAATTTGCCTAAAAAAAGGCACATGGCTCCAGATGCAGCAGTTCAGCTCACTCAGCAAGTTTTTTTGCTGGTAAACAACAGAGAACAGGATTTCCAAATACTGTGAAATTAATTAAATTCCTTGGTCTGTGTCCTAATATTTCTAACTTTAAGACTATTTGTCACCACCCTTGTTTGGAGATTATAGTCCAGTAAATAGTATACTAGAATACATGCTCTGAAATAGATCCAGGGTTAATCCCATTTTTCACAGCCTCCAGTCAAAAGATATTCAGTTCTGGGCTTATTCCAGTTACAATTAGAATAGTTCGGGCCCTAAGGGAAATTCATAGAATCATGGAATGGCTTGGGTTTGGGTCGGAAGGGACCTTAAAGATCATCTAGTTGCAACCCCCCTGCCGTGGGCAGGGTCACCTCCCACTAGACCATATTGCTCAATGCCTTATCTAGCCTGGCCTCAAACACCTCCAGAGAGGGCATTCACAATCTCTTCATGTATTAATTTACTTTTTCCTGAGAAAAGAAGTGATGCAAAGCACTGGTAATGCCATAAAGAAAACCACAGTGGTGTCCCTGCCCATGGTAGGGGGTTGGAACTCTGCATCTTTAAGGTTAGAACCCAAACCATTCTGATTTTATGATTTCTTCTTTCTGGAGTGCTGCCAACTCTGGGAATAGAGCACTGTCATCAGCTGCATGGGTTCTTCAGGCACACCAATTACTCATAACAATCTAACATTACGTTACATTACACAGAGGTGGGATATAACCTCACATTCCCCTCTTTAGTTTCAAGAAATTGTGGATGATGTTTACTTCAACTATAGCAATGCCTTTTATACACTGTATACTTCTCAGTCAGGGAAAAGAGCTTTTCAGGCAAGCAGCCAAGAAGACTTACCTGCAGGACCAAGCCATGGAAAAGACTGTACCAGTGGAGGCTCTCTAAAAGCAGGTCAATGGACAGACCCTTTGTCCTTCTTCCCCTCACAATCAAATCACCAAATTACACACATGCAAACTGTCCAGTTGGGAGTATTCATGGAAGGGAGGGAAGACATTCGTTTCTGCTACTTCATTTGTTCCAACCTTGGCTTTGTGGCACTGGTTAGCACAAATGCCAATGTTTTGCCTGCTCCTTTTCTTCAAGCTTGAGCAAGTTGGGAGATACAGATTGATCATGCTGCTGTTCTGTGTAGCACACACCAAGTAAATTACTTTCTTCTTCTGAAAGGGTTAAACAGCTTCTAACTTCTTTTCTCAATCAAAAAGAAGAGAATGACCTTGCAACTTGAGTGAGAGTGGGAGAAAATGAATACTTTGGAATGTAGCTGGGTCAAGGTCTGCTAGCTTTTAACAAGAACACAAAGACAAGACAAGACAGAATACAAAGGCCCAGCTGTATAAACAAGATAACAAGATGCTGCAGTTGTGCTCCTTAACTTGAGGTATCAGAGGATCAGAGCAGAATCACCCCCAAAGGTGAAAAGTTCAACCCAGAAGAAGACTATTTACTTCAACACGAGATGGCAGTGCTGTCTCAAAACGACCACCCACCCATTTCTTCAGGACAAAGTGAAACTGCTCAAGAGGGCAGATCCAAATTAGGAGACAAAGCGAGAACTTGTGTTAGCATAGATAAGAATTTCATGAACATACATGTATCTCCTGATAAATGTTGACAATTTCTGGATCTGAGTGCACAGATGTGCACTTTGCCTGCTCAGTAACACTGCTTATTGGGTTTCACTTTGTTTCTACATTTCAAACTGCTCTAAGTGGAGGAAAAAAAGCCAGACTGCATTTCTTGCACGTAGGGCAGATGCTTTCCCACATGGAGTCCAGCTACACAGTTTGGTCCTAATCTGGCTCCTGAAGCTTCTTGAGAAAGAAGTGCTGTGAGAAGCTTAACAGGTACTGTAATTACAGTCATTGACAGATGGCATTACTTTAAAGCTCTTAGAATGCAACTGAGGATCTGATCTGAGCACCTCATAGTGAACCACAAGAAGTCAATTCAGAAATGCAGTACTAAAATTGTTGCTACTGACTGAAGCCTTGCTCACAGTGAATTGCTTCAAAGTATTTCACAGTATTTCTTCTAATTACATCATTGCCTTGAAGGGGCAGAAGTTCTCCATCAGCTTGTTCAAATAGGGTCTGGAGACAATGTGCCAAAATGTTGTCTCCCTTACAGAGAAAGGTGATAACCAAAAAAAAGCATCAGTTCCTTAATGCTGTACTTCATTACCAACGAGAAGAATGATTTCCTCTGTACTGCTAAAGCAACTGACTCTTCCATGTATTTGGCTAACCACTCATCTCAAACAAGCTTCAAGGTGAGGACGTCAGTGATGAATATTTATTCTTTTTATTAATTTAAAACTATGAGCACAACATTGAGAGACAGACTGACAGTATGTGTAAGTTAACTGCTATGCAAAAGAACATAAATCCTTCGTTTGCTAAAGAAAGTCTTGTCTGTTGCTGTGACAAGAATGTCTGATTTTGAAGGAAGGTGCACGGGGAAAGAGAAATTGAATTGTATTTAATTTATATTGTTTTTTATGCTGCAGACAGAAGAGAGATTGTTGATCTTCTTTAGAGACAGCTGGCAGGCAGCTATCACAGAATTGCATAAATTGGACAGGACCTTTCAGATTACCTTGTTCAACCATCAATCTACTGACAGAAATCATCACTGAACTCTAAGCTTTATGTCTGCTAGTCTCTTAAATACCTCCAGGGATTGTGCCTCAGTTGCCTCCCCGGGCAGCCTGTTCCAGTGATTTGAGTGTAAAAAATCTTTCTTAATATCCAATCTAAACCTCTCCTTGTGCAGCTTGAGGCCATTCATTCTTGTCCCACCACCATTCAGGAGAAGAGACCAACCCCCCACCTCTCCACAACCTCCTTTCAGGTCCTGGTAGAGTCTCCTCTCAGCCTTCTCTCCAGGCTGCACAACCCCAGCTCTCTCAGCTGCTCCCCATAAGTCTTGTTCTTCAGACCCTCACCAGCTTTGTTGCCCTTCTCTGGAGCAGTTCCAGCACCTCAATGTCTTTTTCGTCTAAAACTGGACACAGAATCCAGGATAGGACCTCACCAGTACAGAGGTACAAACAATTCCCTAGTCCTACTCATCACAATGTTTCTGATACAGTCTAGGATGCTGTTGGCCTTCCTGGCCACCTGGGCACACTGCTGGCTCATATTCAGCCAGTAGCTGACCAACACTGACAGGTCCTTTTCTACCAGGCAGCTTTCCAGCCCCTCTTTCCCAGTCCTATAATGCTGCATGAGCTTGTTTTGGCANATTTTCCTTTCCTATGAAAGCAGACAAAGACTGAGAGGTCCTTTTCTACCAGGCAGCTTTCCAGCCCCTCTTTCCCAGTCCTATAATGCTGCATGAGCTTGTTTTGGCACAAGTGCAAGACCTGGCACTTGGACTTGTTGAATATCATTCTGCTGGCCTTGGCCCATTGATCCAGCCTGTCCAAACCCCTCTGCAAATCCTTTCTATATCCTCAAGCAGGATGACACTAGCACAAAACTTGGTGTTGTCTGCAAACTTACTGAGGGTACACTCAACCCCCTTGTCCAAATTATTGATAAAGATATCAAAGAACACTAGCCCCTCCTGAGCTCTGGGTAACACCACTTGTGATCTGCTGCCAACTGGGTTTGACTCCATTCACCACCACATGCTGGGACTGGCCCACCAGCCACTGGAGAGTGCTCCCATCCAAGCCATGGGCAGACAGTTTCTCCAGGAGAATGTTGTGGGAAACTGCATCAAAGGCTTTTTTGAGGTCCAGGAAATGACACTCACAGTCTCTCCCTCATCCACAGCAGGTCACAGAAGATGATCAGGTTTGTTAGGTAGGACCTGCCTGCCTTTCATGAAGCCAAGCATGTGAACCATAATGGCATTTGGATGCTGTGTTCCATGACCTTCCGAGGCATTGAAGTTAGACTGACAGGTCTTGTAGCTCCCTGGACCCTTCCAACCCTTCCCAAGGATGGGTTTCACACTAGCTAGTCAGCTGGGACCTCCCCAGTTTGCCAGGACTCCAGCAGGGGGAAAGATCTTGGTAGAGAGAGGTATGTTGGCAGGTTTTTCTGTTTCAAATGTGACCTCCAATCCTGAAAGTGAGCTGGTGGGCCCTCAAAGTGAAAGGAGTCTGCAGTTCAAAACTTGCACTGTCACATTTGATACAGTCTGTAAGGGCAGAGAAAACTCCATCTCCAGAGGCAGCATAATTGTTTCCATTAGGAGAAAGAGGGGAAAAAATAGAGTACTTCTTGACAACCATTAATCACGGGAATTATAAAACGCTATCTAAAGAAGCACAGTTCCTCCTGCTGTGGCTCACTAAAGCACACTTCAACACAAACTGTCAGTGTCAAAGCCACAAATACTCCATGAGAGAATTGCTGTACTTTCTGTGCACAGACACCAATTGCAGCAAGAAACCCAACAGAGACTGGTTGCAAAGCTTAAAAGAACTCAATTTAAAAGAAAGAAAAGCTGAGCTGCCCACAGGTGACAATTACACCTTTTCAGTAGCACACTATACAGGGAAGGTGTCCAAAAAGACATGAAGATTTCAGTGCTGCACTGATGTAACTGAAGCAAAATTTACATATTCATTATTAACGCAGACTTCAAAGGCAAACTCCACAGGGAATCTGGACACTCTTAACTTCTTTTATCATGTATCATTTAACACTGAAGCACAGAGAAACTGGCCAACACTGCTCAACCCACAAACAGCCAACAGGCTAATCATGGCAGAAACCCCAAAAGACACACCCCGAAAGCTGCAGAAGAGAAAAGAAACCGCTCAGAGATAAGAAATAAGAGCAATTCCACAAGGACCTCAGGGCTCTGCTAGGTTTGGGCTAGGCTGGAAGCTTCACTCCAGGGTAATCCATTGTCAGCACCAGGAAATCGCTTCCTTCAGCTTCCCTGAGAACAAAAAAAACTCAGATAAGCAGAAGCAGGTTGTGTGCCACAATAGCTCTGTGTCTATCCAGATGCTAGAAAGTGACCAGAGTCCACCCAAGATGCTTAGATTCCTCAGCTGAACTGTGACAGCAATACATGAAGTCACTATTAGTGCAGTATTTGTGGCCAAAAATAAGACCCATTGTGAAAGGAAGAAACTGAACAGACCTGCTGGTAAAAAGCAGCTGGAAATCACAAAAAAGAGAATGCTGATGGAGGTCTATCCAGAGCTAAGAGGCTTCCCAGACATCTGTGTGACTGTCACACAGAACCATCTGGTCTATGGCCAAGTGGCACATGCACACAATGCAGGCAGCTCTTGGTCCCTGGATATCAAAAAACCATCTCTTTGACAAAGATGAGAGGAGCTCACGGGTGGACAGACACACTAATGACACTTTGAATCACCCTTGTACTTTCCCTCCCTTCATGCTGGGGCTGAAAGTCTCGTGGTGGAAGATCACAAAGTTAATGGGAAAAAAAAAAAAAGTAATTCCCTAAAGGAGGTGCCTTCCAAGTCAATGCATTCTATGAATCTATCCTGATAGTTCGGAGTGGGGCAGGCCACTATCACTGAAACCACTTATAGCTCTGAGGTTATGGATCCTGGGCACTGACAGAGTTAAAAATAGCTGAGCTCATAAGCTGTGAAGGAAGATATGAGGGGAACATAACCATTTTTATGGTCTACCTAAATAAGAAAGTAGCTGAGTAGCTGACAGCATAGGAAATTAATGGCCACAAGAGCAGTGGTGTTCTCTGATATGCTCCTATGGTTACAGCAGTGGAGGTAGAGAAGCTGTGTATCTAGTGGCATCTAAAGAAACTTCTGGAACAGAGGGAAGAGAGGAGAGTTATACAAGAAAGATATTCTTCTCCAAAACCAATACAGAACCATGTTGCTACCACTCTTAAAGTTACAGAATTCTAAATCAAAGGCAGAAGCCAAAGAACACACTGTTCAGAAATACATTGCCTACGGAAAGGCTCCATAATTCCAAATAAAGGCAAGTGAAAGTGTAAAGCAGAAGAGAGCTATTTAACTGGAGGGGAAAAAAGAAAGAAATAGAACTCCTAAGATATATATGTGTATATAGATACATAGATAGATACATATGCACACACACTCACATATTTGACTAAAACCATTATTATGACAGTTATATCAAACAACTCTCTTTTCTTTATACTCTATTTCCTTTTTTAAAAAAAAGAAGTTGCTGTTTATTACCAAGTAAAAGCCTGAACGCCAATCCAGAGATGTAAGTCAACAGTTAAGTGTTTTCAAGTGGCAAAAACACTATAATGGCAACTCACTGAGTAAATATTTAACCTTTAATTTATTTAATCGTTCCACCCAAAGGTATTCTTTGAATATTCATGGCAGAACTAGGAATAATGGATTTGGAAGAGGGGAGATTCAGGCTGGATGGAAGAAAGAAATTCTTTACTGTGAGGGTGGTGAGACACTGGAACAGGTTGCCCAGAGGTTGTGGATGAACCCTCCCTGGAGGTGTTTAAGCCAGACTGGACAAGTCACTGAGCAACATGATCTAGTGAGACATGCCCCATGGCAGGGGGGTTGGAACTAGATGGACCGTTAAGGTCCCTTCCAACCTGAACCATTCTATGATTCTATGATTTAAAGACATGTCCAACTAGAAAAAAACCCAAAACGCATACCTGTATTTTATGTAAGATTACAGTGAGCAGGCCAAAAAAAGGTTTTGAGGAACAACTTGTTAAAAAGGCATAAAACCACTTTCTCTTTTCTCAGGAGAACTCCATGAACTTCTTGAGAAAGTTCACATAAGAACATGGATAAGGAAGAGCCAAGAAATCAAGACAGACATCAAAAGTCTTAATTAAGACAACATTGCCAAAAGGAACGTCCAGTGATAGGATCATAGAATCATAGAATCATAGAATAGTTTGGGTTGGAAGGGACCCCAAAGANATTATGTTAAAAATTCCTTCCCCTGCCTTTCTGTAGGACCCCCTCAGGTACTGATAAGTTACTATGAGGTCCCCTCTGAGCCTTCTCTTCTCCAGGCTGAACAACCCCAACTCCTTCAGCCTGTCCTCATAGGGCAGTTGCTCCAGCCCTTTGATCATCTTCGTGGCCCTTCTCTGGACCCTCTCCAATAGCTCAATGATCCGGAGCAATGGATGCAAGCTGGAACACAAGAGGTTCTATTGAGAATGTGAGAAAGAACTTTTTCACAGTGAGGGTGGCAGAATGCTGGAATGGGCTGCCCAGGGAGGTTATGGAGTCTCCTTCTCTGGAAACATTCAAAACCCATCTGGATGCATTGCTGTGTGACCTAGTCCAGGTGTTCCTGCTCTGGCAGGGAGATTGGACTAGATGATCTTTTGAGGTTCCTTCCAATCCCAGATATTCTGTGATTCTGTGAAACTAATTTAAAAGATAAGAAAGACAAGTTAGGAATGCAGAGTCTGATTTCAGAGAGCTGACCCTTTGATCCATCAGCTTTTATACTGAGCATGGGGCAGATGGGATGGAACACTACTGTTGGTGTTTGTTTCCCCTGTCCTGTCTGCTCCTGCCCACAGGTGGGACCCCTCTATGCTTGTCCATTTCTGACCCTCCAATGTGGTAAATAATGAAATTATCTGACTTTGGTTGTGACAGCAATAAGTATAAGAGCCTCTCTGGGTACCATTCTTTGGCATAGACTACATAAATTAAGAACAAACCATTTTCTGTACAACGTAACTATTAATTTAAGAGATTTAGAAGAGGCCTACCTGAGAAGTAAAATTACTGAACAGAAAATTGTTTCTGTTCTACCTCAAAACAGGATACATGGCACAGACACCTGCTGCCACCCCATCAACCCTATGGGAGAGACAGACTCCATGGAAAATAAGTCCAGAACTGACTGACCTGCAGAACCTCATCTACCAATAGAGACAATGATCAGACTGTTTACATGAATTGAGCCAATTAAACAAAAGCCCAGGCATTTCCAAGGCCAAGTCATTAGTAACTCAGGTGCAATCAGCTAGTAAAATACAAAGACTTTGACTCTCAATGCAAGTGAGCACTACTTCGAGGTTTTGCAGTGCCCTAAGAAGAAATAAGGATCCTTGGATCCTTTCCATTATCTCAAAGAGGAGTAATCAGGGAGTTATAGCGTCTGCAAGGATTCTGAACCACAACCACTACCATCCCCTCCAGGATTTAAATGGCAATGTATATTCCCACTGCCATTTAAAATCTGTGTGTGAATGCTGTCCTTTGCCACTGACCAGTTTTAAAGGGTGATCTTTGTCCAGGATGAAAATTCATTCCTAACAGACCTAAAAGTACTCCCGCCCATTCCCCCTACCTGTGTGAGCACCGTGAACTGCAGGTACAATGCGCCTACATGGATGCCAAATCCAAAGGATGATTATAGCGTCTAGTACTCAGAAGTCTGCATCACAAAAGCCAGCCCAGGAGAATAGCCTGAGCAACAGTTATTCCACATCAACTCAGGAAGGTACAAGGCAGCAAAAGCCAAGCACTTTGAAGGGTACACAGAACACCCAGTGCTAATTCCCAATGGTTGGCAGTGCTGCTCTCAAACACAGCTGCTCTCTATGGTCAGAACATCTGTAATTTCCCTCCCTCACATCTGTTCTGGTTGCCTAAGGGCTGACATATTCCTGTCAATGATCTCTTGACTACCTTAAATTTGCCTTGTTTCATGAAGCTTGAAGAAACATTTTTTTTTGAGACAACTCTTCCCAACAACTTTTGCCAAAAATGACTGAGGTCTATAAAAAGATTAAGAGGAAGACGGGCACAAACATTAATATTAACCCAGACATCTTTCCTCTGGAAACCAGGATAAAATGCACAGTATTGCTGATGACACAAATTGGGAGCAGAGGCTGACATGTGGGAAGGCTGTGCTGCCATCCAGGGAGATCTGGACAGGCTGGAGAGCTGGGCAGGGAGGAATTCAATGAAACTTAACAAGGGCAAGTCTTGCACAGGGGCAAGAACAATCCCATGTGTCAGTGTAAGCTGGGGACTGAGCTGTTAGAGGGTAGTGTAGGGGAAATGGACCTGGGGGTCCTGGTGGACAGCAGGATGACAATGAGCCAGCAATGTGTCCTTGTGGCAAGAAGGCCAATGTCATCTTGGGGAGTATTAGAAGGGGTGTAGTAAGTAGGACAACCTCTACTCGGCCCTGGTGAGACAACATCTGGAGTATTGTGTCCAGTTCTGGGGCCCTCAGTTTAGAAGGACAGGGAACTGCTGAGGAGGGACCAGCACAGAGCCACAAAGACAATGAAGGGATTGGAGCATCTCCCTTATGAGGAACAGCTGAGGGAACTTGTTCTCTTTAGCTTTGAGAAGACTGAGGAGTGATCTCACAAATGTCTATAAATATGTAAAGGATGAATGTCAGGAGGACAGAGCCAGGCTCTTCTCAGTGAAATCCAATGCCAGGACAAGGGGCAATGGGTGCAAGCTGGAACACAGGAGATTCCACAGAAATAGGAGAAAAAACTTTGTCAGAGTGAGAGAACAGTAGCACAGGCTGCCCAGAGAGTTTGTGGGATCTCCTTCTCTGGAGACATTCAAAACCCATCTGGATGCCTTCCTGTGTGACCTGATCTGGGTGTTCCTGCTCCGGCAGAAGAATTGGGACTAGATGATTTCCAGAGGTCCCTTCCAAGCCCTAATATTCTGTGACTGTATATACTAATCCTTACCCTGAAGTCAGATTCATGATTCCCACACATCTGTTGTTGGTAATACGGCAGATTTTTGAAACAATTTTTGAAGGACTGCATGTGGTTTCTATAAATCAGATTGATTCCACTCCTCCAACCACAAGCAAGCCATTTATGAATGCTTCACCCATCTATTAAACAGGGGCGGTAAATACTTACCTGCCTCAAATGTGGCTGTCCACAGACCACAGTTTAAAGATCTTATAAGAGCTGCTCATACAGTCCTGCATACTCACCCCTCTATAGTAGGGTAGTGAAACACTGGCACAGGTTGCCCAGAGAGGCTGTGGACGCCCCCTCTCTGGAGGTGGACCAGGCTGGACAAGGCACTGAGCAGCCTGATCTAGTGGGAGGGTTTGGAACTGTATGATCTTTAAGGTCCCTTCCAACCCAAACCATTCTGTGATTTTATCCACACATTAGAGCAGTGAATCTGTCAGCCAGGTGATAAGAAAATCGTGTGGATGTGAATCCCAAGTTGTCAGTCAGAAGATGACCAGCTGTCAAATTGCCCTGAATAAGCCAGCCAAGTGGTATCATCACTTTAATTATAGAAGATTTTTATCAGCCTGTCTTAATGCTCTTCGATCTTCCTGCTTGTGGCCTAATTTAATTCTGTAATTATGAGCAATTAGGAGTCAGTTTTTTTAATAAATTATGAAAGGATTGCTGTTCCCCCACCTACTCCTATTAAGTGCTGTATGACAGATTTAGCTAAGGAGCACCATGATTGCAGCAAACTTTTAAACTTCCAGCCAGTATTCCCTTTTCCGGTAGACATCCAGTTGTAGGACTCTTTTTAACTGATCAATGCATCTTTTCATATACAAAATTAGAAACTCCCTGATAAAGTGTGAAATAAAAAAAAAACAAAACAACAATTCACCACTAATTCCACTTATTGCTAACCTTGTATGCTTTACGTACAAATACAATAATTCAAGTGAGAAAACAAGTCAGAAAAAAACCATTTAATTATAAAACAGATTTTTAAATTAAAAAAGACAATGGCACTAAACCAGAAATAAAGTTATTTAAGAGATCACAGCCACAGGGAGGTTATAATTTTATACTGAAACTGTTCAGCTGTTCCTATCATCTGCACATTGCTCCTGCTTACAATAACATCTAGAGTTCCAGTAACAAGTAATCTTTCACAAACTATCATATATTATAAAAACACACATAATTTTTGTATTACACAACAAAACCTCCTTATGTTAATTACATTAGATTCATAAGTATTGTACTGGTTTTCTACTACTCCTTAACATCTAAAGAATAGCAAATGTGGTTTGTTCTCTCAACAGGAGTGATTTGTGTTAGAGTTTGCTCAAAGTGGCAGAGTGTTGTCCCACACAGGGGCACCTTATTCGATGGAGCATCAAGGGCAATACAGCCACAACAGTTTCCTTTGTTTCTCATCCTGCTTTTAAAATTCTTCAGTGCTTCCTTTCCATATAAAGACAGCCTTCAACTTAAAAAAACAATAAATAGTTAAGTCCCCAGATTGTTCATATGCTACCTAATCAGTAGATGTCTTTTTCATGACCTTTCAGAGTGCTGTTTCATTGCTTATCTATGAAATGGAGAGTTCCAGTGGTTACTTTGGGAAAAACAGAGTCAGGGCCTCTGCAGAAGGGCCCTTTATTCCTTTAATTGGCTTTGATCAAGTAAAAAAAGATTTAATTCAGTCCTTGATTGCATGTAGAGTATTTCCTATAAAGTCAATATAATTTTGTGTGTGCATTGAAAGTAAATAGTTCATTCAAAGCACATAATTCTACAGTGGTTATTTCAGGCAGTGAGCACCCAGGTGTGAGCACATAAGAATGGCTGAGCTAGTTTACAAATACACTGTAAAGTGCTACATGAGCTTCTGAGCCCAAAATGTTGCTGTGAGACCAGGGCTCCGAAGCTACAGCTCTGTAATTACAGACTGTAATTTATTATCAGTGAATTCCACAGGAAGTTATCAGTCCTTCACTGCAAAAAGAAGGATTCCACTCTTGGACTAATAATTTTTAAAGTGGTACAGACAGCATCTATCAGCATAAGAGAAATGAGAACTTGATTTCCAGCCTCATCCAAGGTAGACCACGCATAAAGCTCATGGGAAGTAATATCCAAAAAGTCTATGTGAACCCCAGAGCAGACCTTTACACTAACTTTGAGTGAAAGGTTTGGTGGTTTGCTACCTATGGAATTTAGATTACATCTTCCCTCCAGTTATTTTATTCCTCCCAAATGTTTTTATTGTGATAAACATAACAGGCAGGTTTTATCAGTCCTCAAAACCACGAGAAGCCCAAAAACCTGAAACCAGTGAATGGAACCAGCTGCATATGACTGCTGAATGACCAAGGTCTTTCCACTCACCCTGTCACACAGGCCTTTCTTTTTTTCTTTTGTAATAGAATCAATAATACAATCACCTCTAATAAGAATTTAAAAAATGTTTAAAAGATCTAGCAAAAGAGCTCCATAGAAAGCATTTTCACAGTAGTTTTAAAATTGTTTTAAAAAGAACTTACCTAGAAAGTGAGAAAAATTAGGACTTTCAAAGACAAAATACACTATATTGCTGGGGTTTTTTTCCTGTGAATTTCACATTTTTCTTGGGAAATACATATGTCTGGGTTTAGGTGTTTTTAATACTGTATCACTCAGAAGTGCTAGCACTATAAAAAGACCCATCTGAAAAAAGAATTCTACACAAGCAGACTTCAGATCTCTAATACAATAAGCCTAAACATCTGTTTGAAAAATAAATTCTTCCAAAACTAGGCCTACCAGATGGGAGGTAGATTAGTGCCATTAAAATATTTAAGGTACTTATTTCAAACATGAGTGGGAAAACTGCATTATCTCCAAAATTTCGCTGCAGGTAAAAATGAAAATTTACTGATAATAACTGCTGGGGTTTCCATCAATTTTTTGGCTCTTTTTGTTTGTTTATATGTTGTTTTTGTTTCAACTGGGTATGGTTCAATTAATATATATATAAAAACATAGCTGAATGTTGAAATGACAGTCTATGTCTTTGAAACATCCAGCCTCACAAAGTCCACAGATTGTTCTTTTGCCATTAGTTGTGAGTTCAGCTCTGCCTAGATTTTATAACCCACTCAGCATTTGGGTTGAGCTGGTACAGATCCTTCATGTAGGTGTCATTATCAAGGCAGCGTTCTCCTAGAAATAGAAGAGATAGATGGTTACATCAATATTCAACATCCCCAGCACTGTTTTATTCAATTTAGCTTCTAAGCCAAAACCTTACCCTTCCAGTCCGTCTTGAAAAGAAAGGGGGGCAGAGAAAGAAGGAGTCTGTGTCACCTTTGTAGCACATTCTAGATCAGATTTCTCACACAGATCATGCACACAGGAGTATCCCTCTTCAAAGTTTTATGAAAAAGGACCAATACCCCAATCCTCTCATGGTCAAATGTAACCACTAGGCTCTCATTTGCGTAGAAGCCTATGAATAATCCAGGTTATTTTCTCCTCCTCACATGGGAAGTCTGAGCAAGATTTGTCCTTGCTATGAAGGTCATACTCCCTATACTGCTTTCAACATTTCTGCATAGCACTTGCAATGGTTACTGTCCTTGGAGGGAAAAGTAGAAGTACGGTGTTCTTAATGCCTTACAAGCAATTAATGTCTACTAGGTATGATGAAAATAACATATGCTGATCTATCAAGATCTGAACACTCTTCCAACTGCCCCATAGGCAGAGCATTATTTAATGTATTTGCAGTTTAACATCACTTCTCTCCAACTTGAGTGTGCAAGTGGCTGAGGTAGATGGCTTATGACAGTCAGATGTGTCCAGCACACACATCCCTGAAGGAGGAGGTGAGCAAAGGTGCAGTGCTGCAGCTGGGTTTGTCTGACAGCTGTTTGGGTACTTCTTGCAGCAGACAAGAAGGCAAGACTCCCCACTCAGATAAGCCCCATCTCCATCTTAGAATCATAGAATAGTTTGGGTTGGAAGGGACCTTAAAGATCATCGAGTTCCAACCCCCCTGCCATAGGCAGGGACACCTCCCACTAGATCAGGCTGCTCAGTGCCTTGTCCAGCCTGGTCTTGAACACCTCCAGAGAGGGGGCATCCACAACCTCCCTGGGCAACCTGTTCCAGTGCTTCACCACCCTCACTGTAAAGAATTTCTTTCTTATGTCTTATATCTTCTTCACATCCACCTGCTCTCCTTGACAGATGGCAGCCCATCTTCCCTCTAGGATTTTTATCCCAACCTATACAACTTGTATCACTCATGCTGCTGAACTGGGCTCTCTCCCCCACATAGCAGCGTGTTCAGGCAGTGAGAGTGCAGGGACAGTGGTTGGTCATGTCTGTAATGAGTCCCAAGTTATGGAGCAACAGCAAAAGTCCAGTTCAGTGGACTTCAAAAACATCTAGAGACTTCAGCAGCTCCACCTGCTAGGGGAGAGGATGGCAGGATCATGAATGTTGCAATTATGAGTGTAAGCACATGACTGTTGAGTTTCCTCCATTTTAGGCTACCTCTACATAAGTCTGTCACATTGAGCAGAAAAGAGAGAAGGACAAAGAACATAACAGCCGATTTACTTAAACCCATACAGCAGTTTAAAGTCAAGGAGTTTCTCTCACAACAGCTGAGAGTACTAAATAAAGACTAGTATTTATAAGGATTGAAAGTTGAAATTGTCTGGAAGTAAACCATTCAGATGTAGGAAACATCTATCCTTTCTATTTTATTTCAAACTAAAACAGAATAAAAATGCAACTAGCCATGTATTTTCTCTGAAAGACACACAATTCCTGCCACGTGTTTAGAGTAGGTTGTTCCAATTTTACTGAAATTCTGTCACAAGAACTTTTTTCACAATTCAACTCTTTTAACCTCTGTAAACAAGATACCTCTCTCCTCTAAAAAGGTTTGTGGTCCCAACCTAGCAGGCCCAGCAAATGTACACAATGGATGCACAAAAGAACACATAAGGCATTGTTCTGGCATCCACTTGTCTTAGAAACTCTATTTCCAACAAACTTCATAAAAAACACTAAAACATACCTGTTGTAGGGAAAATGGAAAACTTGTCTTTTTTTGGTTTAAACGTATACACAAAAATACCGATTTAAAATCCCGATTAGGTAAAAAGTAAAAATGCTTAAAGTAGAAATTTACATACTGAATTTAAATACGCAGTGTACAAAAATCCTGGCTATTCATGGAATTTTATAGCTTCAATTAAAAGTTCAACAGATACCAATTAATAAGAAATATGTAAATGTAAGTACAATCTGTTTTCTAATTCTCTCAGGTTTTTTGCTGAGCATATGAAAAACACTGATTTTTCAATGCAAAAAACTTTTTCATTCACCAAAGAAAATTTCAGAACCCTGTTCAAAATCACCCTTTGGCTTTAACCTTGCTGATCTGTTGTTTGTTTTAATCAAGAGGGGCAGGAACCACAGAGCAGAAAAGACTAACCATTGGAAAATTTTATCTCTCTGTCATCTTTCTGGTTGAGTGCTTTTTTTCTCTCAAAGGAACCTGCAGCAGTGCTCAAATGCAGAGCATGATGGACTTTAAATTCACTTTTTATGCTTCAGTACAAAAAGAAGATTGAGATGGACTTCAATCACATTCGGCCTGGAGAACCGAAGGCTCAGGGTGTCCTCAGAGTGACCAGCAGGGGGCCTACAGAAAAGAATATGTGATGGCAGGACTAGGAGTAATGGATGCAAATTGGAAGAGGGGAGATAAGAGGCTGGATATAAGAAAGAAGTTTTTTACTGTGAGGGTAGCGATACATTGGAACAGGTTGCCCAGAGAGGTTGTGGATGCCCCCTCTCTGGAGGTGTTTAAGGCCAGGCTGGACAAGGCACTGAGCAACCTGGCCTAGTGGGAGGTGTCCCTGCTTATGGCAAGGGGGTTGGAATTATATGACCTTAAAGGTCCCTTCCAATCCAACCCATTCCATGATTCTATCCACCTTTTCTGTGGTTCTTCCCTGTATAAACATATCAGGAACACCAGTTATAGCTGATGTCTTCTGCTGGGAGAGATAATAATGTACTACTAACATGATAATCACATCAAAATACCAACTGTATTCTCTGCAAGGTTAACTGCCTGCCTTAGCATCAGAGAGAACTAGAGATAGAAACAAAAAAGCAACTGCAGTGAAGCTGATGGGAAACATGACAAGGAAGGCATTCTTACCAATATTTCCTCCTATCTCATAAAGAAAGAGCTCTTCTCTCTTGAGTGTTTGGACATTTCCACTGTCAAGAACAAAACACAATGAACAACAAAGAAAGAGCTTGTACACTGCCACATAGACATGCTCAGGAGAAATCATGATAATTAAGATATCAGCAGTGTACCTGTAATAGACCCTTTGTGCTGATACTCATTTATTGATACAGTGACTGAACAAGAATACCCCTGCATGCTAGTTCAATGCACTATAGAAAATGCAAAATAAGATAGATGTGAAGAAACTATAGGGTTCAGAAAAAAAAATCCAATATTACTAGTAAGTAGCCTGATATTTACCCTCTGATTTTTCTTTCACTGCTGCTGTAAAAATAAGTATCCCCTCATAAACTTCATATTTCTGAAAAAGCGTTATGGTTGGGTGGGAGAAACCACATTCTTGCAGGTTTTGATTTTGCTGCAACTAAAAGAAGTAAAAAAAAAAAAAAGACAGTGGAAGAATAAAATCCCCATATTACAAAGGGATTCTATTATTCTCACTGCTTATTTATAATAATATATGCTAAAGCACAGCCAGTAAAATTACATTTTGTCAAAAGTGTAATCCTGCAAATACAGCATTTAGAAAAAAGTAGCTTAATTTCAACCACATTATTGCTTTAGCATGAATAGTCGTATAACATGCACTTGTGTCTTAAATACAGGGGGGTTTTGCTATGTCTCCTCTGATTTTGCAGTTTGTTCATGTATATAAAAAAAGTAAAAGCTTGATTAAAACTGCCCACCTCCTAAGTGGATTTTTATGACACAAACATAGCTTTTCTTTTTAATCACCATACATGCAAGATATATTTTCACATATTTATATTGCAATACCTACGCTACTGCTTACTCTAAACATGCTTTTTCTTTTTCCAAAATATTTTCTTTCTCTTTTCATTGAATACAATCACAGAACATGTTGAGCTGGGGAGAACTTTAAAGGGCATCTAGTCCAGCACCCTGCAGTGAGCAGGGACATCTAGCACTAGATCAGGCTGCTCTGAGCCTCAGCAAGCCTGGCTTTGGACACCTCCAGGGATGAAGCCTGGAAACCACCTCATTCCTTTGCTTCCTAGACTCATTTTCTTGGAGTACCAATCTATCCTCTCCCCGGAAAGTTACAAAAGTATTCCTCACCCATCAGATTAAACAACAGTTAATTTTAGTAATGGAAATAATGTATTTCTGAAGGCTTTGCTAGCTTTAACAAGTGACATCAGGAGCACATATTATAGTAGCTTAAATTCAGCTCATGAAATCAATCACCTAGAGTTAAGGTATTTTAATTTTTTTTCTTGATAAAACATATGAAAAACCACTTCTGACAAAATGATAACAAAACAAAAATATGTTTGTACCTTTTCTGGCTGAGAAACCTGGATACTACATCACCAGCTTTCAGTTCTTCTGTCAGCTGTATTGCCATAGAAACTTTGGAAAGATGAGGTGCTTGCACCCGTATCACTCCCTGAGGAACATCAGCCTGCAAAGAAGTAACAGTGTTGGAACAAATTTGCTAGCAGTTGGTTTTGATAAGCATATATAAGTTAGTACCGTGCTCTGACATTAACCACTATCTACTACGCTTTGTTGTAAAAACATGGCAACTATGCAGTAATTCAGCAAATTACACCAGACCTTCAAATCACTTTTTAACAGTAGGGAGAACTTAAGAACAATAGAACAGTAGTGTTTAATTATTTTTCAAAGACATTAAGAATAACAGTAATAATTCCTGCTATATCAAGAACATGCTTTAGTTTGAAAAAAACCCATATGAAATGAATATGAAAAGTAACTCTCTACAGGCATGAAAGCCAGGTACTCTCCCCAAAACTTCCAGAAGAAACCTTTCCAGTTTCATTTAATCTGAATTTTATGACAATATAAAAGAAACTGCATAGTATTCACATGTCAATCTATTTTAAAATGATTGCTCTTTTCAAATATAATTTTTTTTTATAACAGATATTCACCACTGCAGCTTTTTCTCCCTGTTTTTTTATTCTCCAGAATATATTTAGCTAGTCCACCTGCAGATCTGGCTACATAATGGATTTGTATTTTCTTTCAACCAAAAAATCCTTGATGATGAATATCAGTCATATCACTTACAGAAAAGGAGGCCTCCTAAGGCTAGTTTTTCTGCTCAATTTGCAGCACACAACATCTTAAATTATAAAAGTCACAGACTATTTGTGAATAGGGTCCTAATTTCTGTCCCTGGAAATCTTAAGGTAATTTTTCTATTCATACTACATTATCATTTATCCAAATGTACTCCTTTTGATAGGAAAAGAAATATAAGAATCTCAGTAGTCAAGGGCGATTATGACAGTTGAATCAGCTCTTCCCCTCATGTACTTTCTGCAATTGTAAGGCTGAACATACCTTCTTCCATCCAATGAATAAATCTGTGCTCCTGTGAATTTAGAAAAGCTTCTCTGAAACCACAGGTGTTAAATGAATATAGAACAAGTACAAACAGAAGCAGAATCAGAAGCAAAGCTTCCTGAAAAAGCTAAAGGCCCATCACTATAAAAGTTATGAGCTATTGGAAGTAATTTTAACCAACAATCCTTCTATATCCAGCATTATTTGTTTTTAAAATACTAAGCATCTAATGTCTAATGCATTAGGAATCAGTACAATGAAAATGTGATTCGTGGTTATCACGGGATCAAAAGCAACTCCCAACATTTATCCCTACATTTGTCAAATAATTCTTAATGGCCTTTGCCTATGGAAAAAATGGCTGCAAGCATCTGCTAGGAAGTTAACTCCTGCCTAAAAATCTTCAAACTGTTGAGATCCCAGGCAAAAGGATCCAATATCCTTAACAGGTCTTTCATCAAATTCAGCATAGCAACTTTACATGGATTTTAATTTTTGCATACAACTCTGCATCATTTTGTCTCGGTTGATGAAAATGGTATTTTTCTAGCCTTCAGCTGGATAACAGGGGTTTTTTTTTCCTACACAGCTGGTATACAATAAATGATTTTAAAACCATCCTGCTTGGAGTATATGACAGAAAGAACAAGAACTGTCCACAGAGTTGTAACATTAGTGCCATGGATCAAACAGAATAATTACTATGTTTATTCAGACAGAATCAGTATTAGCTCTGCTAATGAATGCATTTTGCCACGTTCACCACCAGATCTGCAGAAGAACTCAGGCTCAACTGCACTACATGTTTATGGTGCCAAACTACAGAGACCAGATACTGAGCATTCCCTACCCCCTTCACTTGTGCAAGTTGTTGGGAAAGAAAATGTTGCCTATCAAACCTCTAGGAGCAGAGTCAGAGAAAGACATGTTCTCCTGCACAGTACAGTTTGAAACATCCAGGTTGAGGCTTCACATTGCAACATGTAAGCGAGGAAACAACAGGGTGATTGACAACATACTGTTCCTTCTCTGACCTCACAGGCTGCTCAAGATGAGGCTTCCTATCTTGAAAACTAGCTGAGGTACATACCTACACACATTAAAAGCCTGAAGAGCAACATGGAAAATACAGTGGTCTGCAACACTTAGCCTGTTTCAGGCTCATCTTCTTCCATACCCCTTCTATACAGAGAGACTTGAGCCTATATATCACAAAAGAACTGCAGATACCAGGCAATAGGATCTTGGGTGGGTCTTTTCCAGACTGTTCTGTTCCATTTTGCATGACATATCAGGGTAGATGGAAAGAGCAACAAAGTGACCATGCAGTATTTTGTCACTAATGACTCAGATAATGGAATGTAACACGTACTTATCAAATATGCAAATGATACCAAGCAGGAACAAGGCAGGAGCATTATGAAGAGCAAAGCTGGCCTTCAAAAGGGGCTTGCTGCATGGAAGACAAAGTCTGAAAGCAATGGGATGCGGTTGTTCTCTTTGACCTGCACCTTGTTTGGAACAAGCAACTGTAAAATTCTATGAAGAGAATTTATTTAGCAGGTGGCAATTTTTTTTTTTCTTGTAAATAATATGCCACAGCAGTGGATTCAGCAAGAGTCAGGAACATTATACAGTGAAAATTCAAAGTGACTATGCAAACAGAACATCCATGGGATACATTGGTTATTCTAATCTTTATTAGATAAACCCATTAGCATTGTGTTGTGCTGCTAACATGGATGCTCCGTTTCTTGGAACAGCTGCAACATACAGAGAAACACAGTGACAGATGGTATCAATTTGGCTATAATAGTAGGTAAATTGCTAGCCTTTTTCCCTGGCCAGAGCATTGTACACCCCAAGAGCAACATAAAAACGTATATCCCAAGAAAGACTCAAGGGCTGTAGGTATACAAATGTACCCCGAAAACCAAATCATAGAATCATAGAATAGTTTGGGTTGGAAGGGACCTTAAAGATCATCGAGTTCCAACCCCCCTGCCATAGGCAGGGACACCTCCCACTAAACCAGGCTGCCCAGTGCCTTGTCCAGCCTAGTCTTGAACACCTCCAGAGAGGGGGCATCCACAACCTCTCTGGGCAACCTGTTCCAGTGTTTCACCACCCTTACTGTAAAGAATTTCTTTCTTATGTCAAGTCTAAACCTACCCCCCTCCGATTTCCATCCGGAGCCCTCTAATATTAACCACTGTCAGCAACCTCACCCAAAGTTTGCAGTAAATGCTATTTAATCTCTGTATTAGAAGGGGAAATGTGACTGACAGAGAGGCCTCATCAGAGGTAAGACAAAATTTTATGGAAATGAGGTGACTACCATTAAGAATGCAGATATTGAGATATTTTTGTAGAGTATGGAAGGAACTCAAGCTCTGTCCAACTATGTGTAAACATGGAGGATGTTGCAGTATGGGCACAGGCTACAAAGGGTTAACAACTGCTCAGCTCAGAGCCTGAGGCAAATCTTATCAAGACACCTGAAGGCCTTGGAGCTTGCTTGTGTCTTCCACTGTTTTGGGAAAGAGTCCTCGACTGTCTGGGAAAGTTGAGGGAGTCAACAGATAAGAACTTGTGCACAGCTGTGTGTGTTGGCAGAAGAACTCTAAGAGGAGGGTCTGAAATTAATGCAAGAATGTAACTTGTAACCAATCAGTATGTTAGTAGCATTGATAACTAGCCATCACTGTATATAAGCTTGTCTCATGCTCTCAATAAACGGATTCTGGCAGATCATATTGATCGTGGAGGTCAGCCCCTTCTTACACCAGTCATCGCTTTACTTTAGGAGGATGTTACAACATGTGGTAGGAAATTGTAACTTTTCCTTATTTTTTATTCAGCTGCATGCAAGGTAATTAACTCACAGAAGTTCCAAATGGGCTTCACTGGAATGGGAATTCAAAACACAAGTCTGGGTGCCACACTTTCCAACTTATTAGTGGAAAGTAATTCAGGAACTGTACAAGAAAATCATCTCAGTTTCAAAAATTGAAGTGTGGATGTGGGATGGAATCAACAAATTTTCCTTAAAGAATAAAACATTTTTTTACCTGGAAAATTTATGAGTACTGTTTAATTTAGAAGAAAACCCTGACAGAATTCTAGGGCTTAAAGACAATTCTTGAACAGGAGATTTACATTTACATTTCAGTAAGAATGTACTACATTAGACTTCAGTGCCAACTCCCCAGTGGATTAAACAGGCATGTTTTACTCTAAAAGACAAATAGTACTGAATTATCAAAACATCCAACACCTGAAGTAGGAATAGTATTTGCCCATTTCACTGTATTATTTCTCTGTTGAACAGGGGATTGCAATACTAAATTTTATGTTATAACTCAGCTAACTTATATGCAAAGAATTCTTTTCTTATTAGATAACATAAAGCAAATGTCAGTGTTTAATTAGCTGTATTTTATTTTTAAATTGTATGTAAGTTGTCATTCTGGGTACAGGTTCCTTTGTACAGAGGGGTATCAAAGTAAGGAAAAGGGATGCCTGGGGAATTCATTCATTTTTGACATTAAGAAATGTGTCAAATACTTCATAAAAAATGAGGTAGAAGCACTGAAATGGAAGTCTCCAGTAGATACTGGATACACTTGACCAAAGGAATCAGGAACTTGCATGTTCAAAAAAACCCATGGTATACTCCCAAGATCAAACCAGGTAGACTTGAGAGATATCATAGCGTATTCATTTGTCATAGTCTGTTTTTTGTCTTAATAGTTTAAAAATGCCTTCAGTAGAATATGACAGCTCTCTTCTGTAGAGCAGCTTGCTTGAGAAGTATTCCATAAGAAAAAGTGATTATTCAGACTAATGCATTTTTAGAAACTACCACAAGATGTCTCTAACCCACCGAAATCTTCAATTTTTAGTTGGTATTTTCACAGCACCTAAATCTGATATGTACCCATCATGTTATCAGCATATTCATATTTGCTTTTAGCCACTTGCATATTTGAAACAGCTTGGGATATTTCAAATACATTATCCTTGTGATACCATACTGTATAGGCCACTGAGCTTCAAAACTTGTAATAACTAATGTTAATAGAAATTGCAAATAATAAAAAAATTCAAGAAACATTATATATTTTTTAAAAGTTTCCATGTCAGTGGGAACAGCTCAGTTAAAATATTCCTTAATTACAGGAAAAGGTAATGATTTAATCCTACTGTGTTAATTTTTTTGCTGTAAAGAATGTGTGAAGAGTGTTACACTGAAACTTGTCTTCACCTCATCAGTGCATCTTGGCAGAAGTCAATGACCTAACAAAGTGATTACATGCTGTAATTACGCAGGAGTAAATTGGGAGTAGACATATGGACAAGAACTGCCTAAGACATAATTTACTGGTTTTTTTCCATGTGTTTTATCCTTTAGGGCTTCTTGGATTGAGCAGGCAGTGCACACTCAAGAAGGCTCTACACAGAACGTTAAGATTCATTGAGGCAATGAGCACAGTGGTTAGGGATCTTCTGTACAAGGAAGGAGGATTAAATGCTAGTTTTGTTTACAAACACTAGTAAATAGCCATCAGCAAAATCAAGATACCTGTTTTTCAGTAAGTCTTCTGTGACTTCCACTGGAGAGCAAAGCATTTAAATATGCATTAAATAATACTGAGTGTTGCTACAACACTCGCTCTCTCTAAAGATACAGATCTAATACGCTTTTGTTTCAGAAGGTCAAACTGGAGAACAGTGTGCATTACAACTTTTCAGAAGAGAAATATTTTGAAAAATCCAGGAAAAAATCAAACAGCTCAACCCTTTAAATGTGTCATGCTGGCAAGGCATCAACTATGAAACCATATCAACTTGCTGCCTACTGAAATTCTCAGTTAAATGTAGGTATCTCCTCTGCTATATACACTTTTTATCCACTTTTTCACTATATACTATAGTCTCGTTAATAAAGTTTTTCAGATATATGTTAACTTACATCATTTGGAGTCTTCTCCTGTTTCTCATGCTTTTCCCGGTCATATGCCATCTTTTTTAGAAGTTTCTTCATAGCTTTGTCCTTTTTCTCCTTCTTCTGCCTTTCAGTGTTTTGTTTTCTCACTTGGTTGACAATAAACTTAGGAATCTAGATGAATATAGATAGTAGAGTATAAATATCTGCATAATTTTTTTAAGCAACTTGGTAAATTCAAAGATTTTCCAGTAGGCCTTAAAAAAATTATTTCCAGCAATAAATAAAGATTCAAATAATATAAAGCTATGATAAACTTAAAAACTCTTCCTCACATGCAGCAGAAGTCAAAATTGTTTAAAGCTGCTGAAGGACATCAAAGTCCAATCTTCTCCAGTCTGTCTAATTTAGAGCTTTGCTTGAGATTGTGACAGAATTCTTGTTGTAACAAAAAATATTTTATACAACACAAAGTTTGGCTTAAAAGTGAAATGGTCTAAACCACTGTGTTCTTGCTAATATCTCTGAGCAGAAAGAATTGAGTTTCTCATAACAATGTATAGTGATATGCCAAATACAAAGATCCTCCAAGGACTTATTTCTGGGTTCACATATGGTACATACACTATTAAAACTCTGATCATCAGAGTTTAACCCCACCCTAAGATGTAATGATCCTGCTTTCTTCCCATAAAATTAACCTCAGCTGGTTGGGGCTGATCTGTCTCTAAGTCATGAAATAAGTTTATATTACTTCTTCTTTTATACATCTTCTTTACCCAAATACATGATTTTTTTCCCTCTGCTCAAGAATTCACTTACCGTCCAGAGAATCTTTTGGTACTGAATCATAAGGCGCATGACATTTGCTGTTCCAGCTGCCATAGCAAACTCACTTTGCTCAATAGTCTTTGGGCCTAACCCATGAAACGTGAAAAGGTTTGGAGCCATCACCACTGCAACATTCTTTAATGTCATTTTATTTTCATCTCGATGGTCAATCACCCTTTGGAGGAATTCAAGCAGTACCTGAAATAACAGCAGAACCTGTATCTCAACTCTGCCCATGAAAAAGTTACAAATGAAACATGATGTTATATATTTTTCCAAAAAGCTCTTCATTCCTAATAAAACAACATTAAAAGCAATCAATAACAGGATGTGTTCACAGGACTATAATGCAAGTTTTATTTCCATTAAGTAGTGAAGTAAATCTCGTTATTTTTATGGATAATCTTTTCAAAAGCATTCCAGTGTCTTCAAAGTCCGACACAGTAAGATTCTTTTCAAAAATCCTACACAAATCCTGCAAATTCATTTCTGACTGTAGGAAGAAAGTATATTCTCAAAAAGATTAATAGCTTTGCTATGAATAGAACAAGTGACAAGCCCAAATTGAAACATTCCATGTAATGTGCGGCAAATTTCAACAGCAAGCATAAAGTTAGAAATTATTTAAAGAGGCAACAAACAGCACAAAGTTGGGAATAAAAATCAAAAGCTAATCCAATTTTAAAAAAAAGCAAGCTCTCATCCATACTACTCTAATACTGTTTATTTTTTGTTTTGGAACATTGTACTGCTGACACAAAACAAAAAGGAACAAAATTTCTAAGAGAAAAGGTCATTCACTGTGAGATTATTATTTCGATCTCTTGGTAAAAACTCAGGTCACATTCTTCAGTCATTTGTGTGGAATTAGGATCCTAAATATCTTTTTTTTCCCCAAAATTCGGCACAATACAAAAACATAAAGAACCACAAGCTTCAGCATGATTTTGAAGAAAGAATGATAAAAGAGCATTCACTACAGAGGATTCACAGAATTCACTTTGCAGGATAAAAGAACAGCAATTCTAACCTTCAGAGTGTCCCTGTTTGCTTCAGGTAGGAGGAGAACCAAAAGATTCAAGGCTTGCAGCTGCTGTTTTCTTGTTGGAAGACCTGCCAGCGAAGCACACGAGTGTCAGTATTTTAAAATTGCCATTTGTTCTCTTCAGAAAGCATGACTTCCAAATGGAAACTTCTTGCAAAATACACATGGCTAATTGTTACAGTATGACAAAGGACCCACAGATCAGTTTTTTCTGGTACTCAATTTCAAATGTTCTTTTAAGACGCAGTTGCTGTACCACTCACCAGTCTTCTGGCAATACTTTCTAGAAGCCTTGAGATCCTTTATTTAGCAAGGTCGCGGAAAGAAATAGTCAGCTAACAGTTTGTCCCATTTTGAGCCCATGCCCCAACATGTGAAAGTGTATGTTCCAAACTGATTTCACATATTCCCTGACTGCCTGAACAGAGCTGCACAGTCTCCCAAGCCACGCACACAGAATGAAGGTTTCCAGCACAGGCAGCAGTAAATCAGTGGGAGACAAAGCCAAAAGCAGAGCAGCTGAATGAGTATCTACTGCAGCCAGTGCTGAATCAAAAATGGCAAGGTAATGTTAAAGAACATTGACATTGTTTCTGACTTTTACCCAATTGCTCAGTGGTGAACTTGAAATTGCTCACTCACCCAAGATGGAGGTTGAGTGCATCCCTGCACTCACCCATCTCTTAGAGGAGTTCCTACCCTCTGGCAGCATTAAGAAGCAGAAAACTCTGACTCTCTCCCATTTGTTACTTGTGGTAAGCAGACATGCTCTGCCAAGACTCCTCAGCAGATTGCTAATGAATCCTAATACCATACATTAAACAAGAGAAGAAAGTGGTATCTAGACATAGTTTTATCATGCTATTTCAAAATTCAGGAGGACTATTATAATACATCCCGCTGGGATTCTACTGAACTACTATTTCAAACACACTGTGGGAAATACTGCAAAAAAACCCTCAAAGAATTCATCAGTGTACTAAAAAAACCCTTGATGACTACTTTCTACTATAATAAAGGATCTGAATAACCAAGTGACAAATTATATTGTCATTTAAAACAAGCAAGTAGTGCTACACAGCATCTACTAGATCTATAAAGGAATACATTAAAAGCAAACCTTAAATTTAATTCCAAAACATCATGTCATAATGCCCAGAAAGGGATGAGAATCAACCTCTCCCTAGGACAAGCAAAAATACAACTGCAAAACGATTAAAATTCCTTACTTAAATAAAGATTTTCTCTCTGTTCACCTAAATAACAACTAAGTTTTAGTTCTTTGAAATACTGAAATTAACAAATCTGTTTAAATAACATTGTTTAAATATTTAATTCTAACCACACCACACAGTCATGGCATCATGAAAAACACTAATTACTGTCACAAAACCATCCCTGTCTCTCCAGTGCCCAATCTTACTACACGTAGCCAACACAACAGGCAGCCAATGTAAACAATGGGTGGTCATGAAGAGCTATGTCTGTTTTGCATCCAGTCCTTTGGCTCAATGCAGAAAGTAGTTTGGATTCTCAAACCTAAGTATTTTCTGGGTAAGTAAATCATGTAAGCCTGAAGACAGCTCCAAAGCAAGGAAGCAGCAGAAACCCTTCTGGCTTCAGTCACTATCTGATAAAGGGAACAACCTTGAGACGTTGTTTGCTGCCACTATCCAGTGCCACTAGCACTTTGGCCAGCTTGAACTTGTCACTTGGTACTGCAAAATCAGAATCAGTATGTAGCAGGTCTAAACAACAGTCCTCTGCTCCCACTAACTTAATGGCCTTGAAAGGCAGCTCGCAACCAAG
>VZTY01002634.1:9075-31757 GCA_013400935.1 Turnix velox | reverse complement strand
ACTTAGGCAGGTGCACCTTAGAAGATTTTAACTAAAGAGGTTTTGTTGCCTCTGTAATAATAGCAACCCCCAGATCAGCAGAGGCTAGCTGCCTACTTAGCTTATTTAATGACTTTACAGTTGCTGTGATATCTGGCTTGTTGGAAGTGCTTTGCTTTTCTGAGAAGTGGTTTTATCCTAGAGCATGGGAATATAAAGGTGTAAGCATGACTTGTGTATGTGTGAAGTGCAGTAGATAAGAGCAGTTGTCTATGTGCATGCGTTGAAAACACTTTCTGTGGTATTTCTATCAGCCAGATGAATATGATTTTAGTGACAAATAAGTTCTATTCTGGCTGGTTCAGCTCAGTAAATAGTCAGGGTCATCTTCTTTGAATTCTGCTTTCTGCCACATTGTATACTTCTAACAGAAACAGGTTTATTTTCACTGCTGTGATAGTAGAAACTGAACAGAGTAGCAGAGCTAGTTTTTAGAACTTGCTCACTTCAACTATATGAGGATGAAGCTGAATACAGGCTGTAAATGTTCCTTAAAAGCCTTTTGGGATTGACTTATAAACTGCATGCCATAGCAGTTGCTAAATGTAGACAGCCAGTTTTTGCTTGATTTAGATTTTTTTCTCGTTGGTGAAGCACAGAAAATCCAGAATTAAATCAATTTTTAGGATATTTTTCTCTCCTAGTAACTCAAAAAAGCCATAAAACAATTGGAGAAAGTATTGCTGTGAAACTCAAAGCTTTTTTCAGCAACAACTAGCTACAAAAGAGCATAAAGATAATGTATGCATGTGAGTGTTTATCATTCTGAAAAGCATGTGTGCTTTTTTCCTGAGCGAGTCTCTTTAGCCCTTGAGTGATGAATCTGATTTTTTTTTTCCATGCTGAATTTTTACTGCCTTCAAACTTAACTATTGTGATGCTAGAGAAATCCTCTTGGTTTTGCCTTCCAAGGTAGAAATACATGTTACTGCTGAAATTCAGCTGTACCTCATCCCCATGACTGGTCTTCACTATTAATCCCAGCTGATGGTAGGGAGGGGCTCTTCTGGGAGGCAGCCATGTGGTGAACATTGAGCGCAGTGTTTTACCCTGCTTCTCTCCTTTTCTGACAAGCAAAATTGTTCTATGGGGCTGTAGATGTGAACTCCTTGCTGCACTGCCTCTCTCTCTCTTCTGTTCCACAAACTCAAGGGCCTGAATTTAGAGCTGCAGAGATCTGAAAGCTCTCACTGAATCGGAATGGAATATGGACAAGGAGATGAATAACAGAAGGGAAGAGTGAAGTTGGTTATTTTTCTGGCACATGGATGCAATTACACTCACTGCATTCCAGAGGCGTTCCTTTGAATCCTGTGCAGGTCTGCCTGCCGTTCCTGGGAGAAAGGAAGAAAAAGGGAGGAAAAGTCCTTGCTTGGAGACGGAATGTCTGCACTTTCAATTCTCTTTTTAGGTAGGTTGGTGCTTTTTTTTTTAGTGTTTTTAATCACACTTCCATGTGCTCTCTCAGTGCGACCAAAATTCATTTCTGTGGAGCGAGAGAAGAGGATTTGCTTGAGGAAAACTTTTATGGGGAACTAATTTTCACGTTGTTTGGTTTCCGATGCTTTTCTTGTTGCTTTATTAGCAGGTTGATAGGCAGAGTTCTTTTAATATCTGTATTCATTATTTAGATTTGGTGGTTAAACAGACTCCTTTAGGAATGCAGTTTTTTTTTTTTTAAAGAGGGCAGTGATTTTTAAGCCATGAACTAACAAGGGGCTTGAACCTCTTTTTTGAGGCAAGGTGAACAAAATGTCTTTGTTTTGGTGTAGTGTCAGATTTGTTTAACTCCGTTTTGGTTTGCTTGGGCATTAGCCTTCAGAATTGAAAATAAAAAGGGGCTATTGTTTGCGATTGATGCCTGAGATTAGAAACAGATGTGCTAAAGTGTGTAAGGGAGTAGTTGGGAGGGAAAAAGGATAAGAGGAGGGAGATGAAGCGAGATAGCAAGAAATGGGAAGTAAGAGGGCTACAGAAAGAAGGGAAAGAAAAGAGGCAGGATTGGCTGTTGGAGAGGAATGAAGGAGAAAAGGGGATATTAAAGCAGTGAAGAGAGGGCTATGGAGAGCTGTTTATTAAAGTCATAGCCTACAGAGAAAAGAGTTTACAGTCCTGAGGTCTTTGAGGCGACTTGCCTACAAGACTGGCTCGGAAGGAGCCTGGGTTTCTGCATCTCCAGGGGCACTGAAATGTGATGAGTGAGCTTCTGTCTCATTTCTGCTTGCTAGATAGTGCTGACAGGCAGACAGTTATGAAATACACTATTTTGGGGCAGAGGCAGTGATTCCTGTGTCTTCCTGTCTCCCAGAAACCTGCATACAGGTGTGAAGTGGGTTGGTCTTTGCTTCCCGGGGAAGAGTGGATCTCAACAGGACTGATGTGGTGGAGCAGGGATTAGATACAGGTTTTGCAAAGATACAAAGGAATGTGACAATGAGCATTGCTATTAAGACTTGCAGGTGTGAAACATGGACTAGCCGGATTTCCAGTTACCTGAAAGTCAAAGGTTGCTTCTAGAGTTGTGGAATAAATTGTATAAAAGGTTTTTCCTGTTAGGGAAGGTTTTATGTGAAGGAATGGGATGGCTTTAAAATGCTGTACAATCTAAAGGGGAGTGCTGGCAGTAGTTTGTTTCCCCTGCACGTGTGCCTTGGCCATTTTTATCTCAACACAGAAGAGATGGTGTTTAGAGAAGACTCCAAGAGATGAGAAGGCAAGGTTAAGAACAACACTAGGTTTTGGCCAGTTGGTTATTTGTTAACTGGAGAAAATATAATTTGTGCAGTGAAAAAGTGTTAAGTGCCAGGGCTGGTTTGCTTTTCTTGCTGATAACAGGCAAGACTAGTATGTTTAAGTGTTTAGAGAAGACAAGTAAACTTGAAAGTAAGGTTGCCTGGATTGTGCTTTCATTAATAAACATACTAACAGCATGGCTAATAGACACAGTCCTTGTCTCTTACATTGTTTGCCCCTCTGGGATAAGTGAACAGCTGTGCAAGGAGACAGGAAATGGGAAACAATCAGTTATAAGGAGACTTTTAAAACTGGAAGACTTTGTTCCTAAATGTTGTGGGCAAATCGTGACTGTGCTAACCTTTCTAGTGAAGTCCAGGCAAATAAAGGAGGAGGGAGTGAGGAGTGGTGCATGCTAAAGTCTAGATATTTGGCATCTGTTTCTCATTTTGATCCACAGCTGGTCAAAATTATTGCACATTCTTTGTGTAACACACTGTACTCCTAAAAATCAGAATGCAAACTTCCAAGGACACTAACTGCTTTTTTTCAGTGAGAGTGGAAACAAATAAGATCTAGCAAATGCTTTAATGTCATATTTTACTGAATTATCTGAAGTTCTCAGGTGCTGGTGTTCTCCTTCTTGGCTTCTTTCAAATCACTTCTATATTTTTGAGTCCTCCATTAAAATTAAAAACTGATGTTACTGTAGTCAAGTATGTGTAGCATGTGGATAATGCTTGTATGCCTGGTTTTTAGGCTGTTAAAACATACTCTATTTGAGTTTATGGCTAGAGAATGTGATTTGCTTAAAAAGCAAGGTGATCAGGATGACAAGTAGCTGTGCTAAGACAAATCAGTCACCAGCTTTCTGGTGACCTGGTATTGGCAGTGAACCTCTATATTAATGTTACAGGTGGGTCACCTCAATGCATGTTTAATCTGGTTTTTGGTTGTCTGACAGAGATGTATTCATTGTGTTCACATCAGGATGTTACACAGGGTGTTTTTAAAGTGGGTGCAGCTGTTAATAGCAAAAGAACCTTTTGTACTGACGTAGCTGTTCTCTATCCTCTAAGGTCCATGACTCTTACAGCTCTGTCTCAGGGGTATCTAGTTGCTGCATTGATCACCAAGATTCCATCTCACTGCTCTGGAGAAAGGTTATGGTGCTGATCCTTCTAGTGCCTGTTGGCCTGAGCAATTGGGTCTGACAGCCTGCATTTGCCTAGGTATTCGCCCAGCTTCCCGCTTGAAAATCCGCAGTGATACGGAAGCGGTTCTGCAGCGTTCAGCAGCAGTAGGTCAGCCTGGGGCTATGCTCTAGTGTGCTGAGCCTGGCCTTCTCCTCTTCTCAGGCAACCTGCAGTGTGCCCTATCACATCTCCTTGAGATCCTTCTCCCTAAACTCTTGCAATGCTACACTCTAGCAAAGCCAAGTACCACTGCAGTGCTCTTTATAAAGAGGTATTACCCAGTGATGTTACTGGGTAATTTTTTGTTTTAGTGGAATGCTTTTGCCTAGAACTATTACAAAGCAAGGGAGTCTATCTGGCCGGATTATCAGGGTTAACACTCCTCGTGAGACACACAAATTCTTCTAAAACCAGAGGTGGCTTGCATCAAATATTTCCTGTACATAAACTCTATAATAGAATCATAGAATAGTTTGGGTTGGAAGGGACCTTAAAGATCGAGTTCCAACCCCCCTGCCATNGGCATCCACAACCTCTCTGGGCAACCTCTTCCAGCATTTCACCACCCTCACTGTAAAGAATTTCTTTCTTATGTCTAGTCTAAATCTACCCCCCTCCAATTTACATCCATTGTTTCTAGTCTTCCCATCTGATATAATATTAAAAAGTCCTTCCCCTGCCTTTCTGTAATAGAATCATAGAATAGTTTGGGTTGAAAGGGACCTTAAAGATCATCAATTAGATATGTTGGGTTTTTTTTCTAGTAGTGCTTTTTTTGTGAGAGTTTTTAGTGTATAAAAAGTTTATTTGGGGAGGTGGTTTTGTCTTTTCCTCTGCTTTACCATGAGGAAGTAAAAGAGAGTAAAGGTAACCTTTCAGCATGAGAAGCAGCATGCTGAAGCTGAATTGCAGTTCTAAAGATGAATTTGTCTGGTGAGGAGGCAATTTTTCTGTATTTCTCATGAAAAGCTGGTGTTTTGTTTTTGTGCCTTGTCCCCTCAATATAGAATTAGTGGTCTGTTTGTGGGGTACTTTGGCCCACTTCAGAGAGGCATTTTTCTGTAAGAGCAGTGCAGCCTTCCCAGAAATGTCATTGCACAACTGGCTTGGAGATATCCTGGTGTTTATCCCCAGGATCACAACAACTGCCTCTGTTTTTCTTAAGGCAAATACAAGGCTTTAAAGGGAACCTAGCAGGTTTGCAGGCTGGGATTTGTTTCAGTTTTCAGGAACTGTCTGAAAAGAAATGTAGACAGTCACTCTGACATAGTCTTGTCTGTATTTTAAAAATCTTATGTGTAAGTGAGCCTGATACACCATACCAAATGGTTGCGCTAAGTGTGTGTCTAGTACCAATGGAGTGCTCCAAGCTGCTTTCTATGCCTTTTCCTTTTAGGTTTTGTCCCTACAGCCTTAGTCAAACTATACCTTAGACTTGTAGCTGAATCAGTCCCCTTTAACTAAGGCAGTAGTTACTGCTTGAGTATCTAATTTATTTTATACCCTTACAGACAAAGCTTGACTTGTGTATACAATATTGTGTATATCTTGCACTCCTGTGCTACAAAGCTACGTGGGGTGCAGTGGGAGAATTGGTGGTGCCTGTTCTAAAAGATGAATGAGGCTTTTTTTACACAAAGCTGTTTCTTCATCTGTTTTTAGAAACTGTTGGTTTACAGAAGGAGCCCAGCAAAAAAGCCAAGGGTGAAGTCAGGTCAGAGATCTGTGAATAGATGTTAAAATGACAGGATAGTGGAAGATCCAGAAATGGCTGCACAGGAAGCACAACAATGGAAAAATGTGTGATGAAAAGTCAACAGAAGTGAGAAGGGTGCATTTCTATCTTGGTCATCTGCTGCTCCAGTGTTGCTGACTGGAATAACAACATCCTCCCTCTGCCTGAGGTTCAAACCTTATTTAAAACAAGCTTTTCCCTGGGAAGAATATAGAGAAGGACTAGAAGAGGCACTATCACTGATGAGCAACACAGTATAAGGCTACTCCTTTTTCCCTGAAGCTCACTCACTGTTAGAAAAAGCTAACAGGCAATCTGTGGAGGTTGGATACCTCCCTGCCTTAGCAAAGTTCCACTGCTAAATTTCTCTCTAAGCCAAGTGTTTGGTACCACACTTTATTCATGAGAATGATTAGGCAGCTCCAGCTTTTTGTTGAACTGAGGACTGAGCCATGAAAGATGGATTGGATGTGGGGAATGGAATGAAAATCATGAAATAAGTCCTTTTCCTCATCTTCTGCATCATCTTTTCTAGGAAAGCATTTGGCAGCTTAAAAAGGCAAATGTTTTAACTTGGCATTTCTCTTAATGAGCCAGACCCAGATTCATGATGTCAGAATCCTGAATCAATAAACATTAGTGTATTTCAAGATTGTCTTCTCTTGTGTAGCTGACATCCATTTTTGTGGCTGGAAAGAGAGTGAAGCCTTAATGTATGTGACTTGCTGCTGACTGATGAGGTAGAAAGGTTGGAGGTCAGTCTAGTGCCTGGAGTTTAATTGCCTTTGGTAGGAAAAGGTCAGTGATAATTTTGTTGTGCTGATAATATGCATTGGCAGAGGAGAGGCTGCTCTCCTGGAAACAGACTTTTGAAATGGAGCGTGCACAGTTAGAGGCAACTGATGACCATGACTAGGCTGCATTTGGTCTACCATAATCTTGCTACTTCTTTAGCATGCTGGATGGAATTTAGTAGAAACTGAGACATTGCACAGCTGCAGTGAGGAAAAGGAAAATAAGAATGGCTCTATTCCCTTCCCCTCTTTGTGCCTCAGCAAAAACATCAGAATTAGGTGGTTTTCCAGTGTTTGGAATATTTGAGGTGCATGCTGGCTGAGTCTCATTACCCAGGCTGCCTTGGCTATTTTTTCTGAGGGAGTTGATAAATTTTAAAGGCCATAGCAATGTTTAGTATAGATATGAACCTTTATCTGTAGGGTAGGGCTACAAAGTGCCAGGAAATGATGGGATTGCTTTGTGTGTGCAGTAGAGTTCTTTCAAAATAACACAGCAAGCCTTGAATATTGAACTAGAACAGAGGCGGGCTCTTTTTTTCTTCAAAAAAATATTGTAGGATTTTCAACCTTGAAGGCAAATCACTTTATGACTTCATTGTTTAAATTTAGGTTTTGTTTTGCGGGGGGGGAATTGTTAGACTTGAAGCAAAAGCCTTATAGCCCAGGGACTGTCACTTCTGATTACTTCCAGTGACACTTCCAATTATTTCCAATCACAATTCCAGGGACAAGAGGAAAAAGGAGCCACGTTTTCCAGCATTAGGGTTTTTTTTTCTTTTTCCTAAACAAAGAGCCATTTATGAAACCTCTGCAGAAAAGAAGATTGGGATTTGTTCTATGATTCCAGAGCAAATCTGCTGAAGTGAGATTCAAGGCCAGTGTCTGGCAGGGTGCTGTGAATCCTGCTGCAGATCCTGCCTTGTTGAGTAGTAAGAAGGAAATTATTTAATTTTCCCCAGGCATTAACTGGCACTAGGACTTGTTTTAGCACAGCAACATGCGGCTCCAATGAGTGTCTGCTAAATGCTCTGTGGGTCTTGTAAGACATGAGCATGCAGAAGTACTGCTCACAGAAAGCAAACAGCAAAGTGTGCTCAAAATTGGAGTCTACTGAGGGAACTTCTAGGTACATGAAGTGAAGAATTTGGTGCAGTGTTTTATTCAGTGGTGAGCTGATGAGCTATTGTGCCCTTCAAAAAATTAAGGTAGGCATGATTGCCTGTGGAAGTCGGAGCACTACCTAATTTTCAGATGTCTTTGGTAGCATCACTTCAAACCATTGAAGTATAAAAACAGTCTTAAAATGGTGTCAGAGCTTTCAATCACACTTAGTGAAGCCTTTCCTTAGTCATACTGCACTAGATGGGGAGTGAAGCTGGGCCTGCTGAGTGTAGGGGTTATTATTACCAACTGCTTTATTTACTTTATAGTACTTAAAAGCCTCAGCTATGGTCAGAGCTCTGCAAACACTGGGGGGACTGTTTGACTGTTTTACGTTGCACTAATAGGTGATGAGCAACAGACCTGGTCTGACATCAGGAACCAAGTATTCAGGAACTTGAGCCAATTTATGATGGGAATTGTGTGCTGGACCTTTGCAGACTGAGAAAGTAGCATCCAATGAATGCTTGGCTTCCTGTGTTGACTGGGCAATCTATCTACGTCCATCTCCTCTTGAAATGGGAGTGATAGGTTTTTTCATTTGGGTGACTAGAGGTTACTTCTAATTACCATGTATCTCCTGTTGTTACTCAAGTGATGGTAGTGTTCCTCATTTTTGTGTTTTTTCTGACCTGCCTGGTGTTAGGTCTTGGTGAGAGCTGCCTCTGCTGAATTTCTTGGGGTTTCTGTGGAACTGTTACCATGTGTCGGGCACCAGTTGAGTGTGAGAGGAGCCTCTCCATGAATGTTGCTGTAGCAAATGGCTAATCTGGCTTTGTTGGAGCTCCTTCCATTTACCCTAGGGTTACCCCTACAGTAAACAGAAGAGACAGCTCTGCAGCTGTTAGTTCATTCAGACTCAATATGACCTGGTAGAATGCAAGTTCAAAACTGAGCTTCTCTGCTCTGGAGCTAATGATCCCCTCTAATTATTTGAGCTGCATCTTTTTCCTGTTTAGTGATGCCCTGGGCATGTTGCTTTCATTGTGGGGTAGAGAATGTGTCCATTAGTAAAAGGCATTGAATGCAGGGGAAGCTGTGGTGGTTCTTTTTCTTTCTAGTTGTCATCAAGCATCTTGCTTGGCTGTGATAGCACCAGAGGAGAGGCTTAAAGCCACAACTGGAATGTGGATGTGAATGAACTAAACTGGGCCTTATAGCACCAGGTGGAGTTGTGAGCTTATATAAACTGGGTTTATTCTGGCCACATCACAAAGTAATATCTGTTTTTTTATAGTTTACTAATGGTGGTAACTACTGAGCAGCACTGTAGTGTGCAGTTAGAATTATTGGATTTCTCAGTATGTCTGGATTTTAGCAAACTATAGCCACAGTAGAAGATTTTATGTTGTGATACTGGACCATAAATGCTTCAGTTAGAGGATGAGGCACTGTGTAGTCTCCTTGATACTGAAAATTGATTACCTTAGCAAGTCAAGAGTGTGTTTTGGTGGAAGCTGTCAAAAGAGTCTGTGACTTGCTCTCCCTGTATAAGCAAGTGGGTCTGAGTTATAGGAGGAAAGGATAGTAGTAGCTATGTATTCCTGATCTTGAGGGAGAACAGCCCTGCTCATTGCTTTAAATCATTCTCGGGCTCTATTTTTCTGTGTCAGCACTGTCAGAGCCTATAATCCTCAACCAAAAGAGGCCATCCTGCCCTACCAAGGGAAGGACTTAAAGTGAGGAATCCCCTTCAGCAAGATGTGGCAAGCAGACTGACAATGTAAAAGAAAGGAAAAAAATATCCTGAGCCTGTATACATAAAATGAGGGCTTGATTATGGTGCAGAAGCAAAATAGAACAAGAAAAATCCTTTTTCTAGAGGGAGCTGGTGGAGGCCTGTGTTGGGCAGCACTTAGTGCCAACCATGCATTATAGCAGCAATTGAGCAGGTAATGATTATGCATGCTTTATAAACACCCAGCATCAATTATGTTCATACTGTGCAGACAGGGAAGACTTGATGTAGCAGATAAATGTTATTTCTGCAGACATTTTAAATAGCAGTCACTGTTCATATATTCTCTGAATCCCCCTCTGATCCAAAAGTAGTACATAATATATGAATGTTCAGAGTAGATGCCAGGGAAAATGGCAGCTGTGAGAGATTAAATATACTGGAACATTAGATTTGCATCAGTCCTGAGTTGCACTGTGAATGTTGAGACAGGTTGGCCTTGTGGGCAGTGGAGTTATCTCCATTACCTGGCTTTCACATCTCCTGGAAGGTGAGCAAGAAACTTTACCTTGTGCTTCAGGTGGAGATGCTGCCTTTCTGTAGGAAGTACAGCATGACTAATGCATGGAAAATGGCACCCAAAAGTGGTAATATCTTTGTGTCAAGATGGTCAGATTTGGAAGGAGTGAGGATGAGATGGCAGGGATCTGTGGATTTGCTTCTGTTTCCCGTGATGATGCTGTTGAAAACTTTTGACTTTGGTTCAGTTAAGTTGTTCATTAACTTGTCTCATATTAACTATAATCCCAGTGTGCTATTTTGAAAGTCCTTTTGGAGCCTTCATTTCCTCTTCTATAACAAGGGAAATGTTTCAGGTGATGTGGTTTATGATCTTTAGAGAAAACAATGCACAGCATTGGTAAATAGTTTGATTATGGCTTTTATCAGCCTTTCCTTTCTGAAGAGGTTATAGCTGGTGTCTGTTTGCATTTGTTTCATGCCACTGAGATGTAACTGTGCTTTGACAGTGCCAGCTCTTTCAGCATGGGAAGAAGAGTTTGAAATCTTTAGGAGCCATACAAATCCCTACTTCATTTCTTTATAAATTTTGTAGGAAATACACTCAGCCATACTTCCTAAAAGAGGAAATGCTTGAGTCCTGTCTCCTGTGTTTAGAATAAACAGAATCCAGATAATTTAATCTAAAAGGAAAATGTTCTTTTGAGGATAAACAGCCTGAATAAAACATTGCTGAGCAAACCCATGACGATGTCCCTCCCCTTGCACCATCCCCCCCTAAATAGCAATTTCTATCCTGAAGGATGCCAGAAACTGCTGCCTGATCAAGGGAACTTGCCTTGCCACAAACCAGACTGTAAATCTTACTTGATCTGCCAAGTTGTGCCTGCTCTGGTCATACTGGTATCTAAAATCATCCCAAATGTTCCTTGAGGATCGATAGGGACCCTGCAAATGGGCATATCTTATTTGGCTTGCTCTGTGTGGATGAGAAGACCCCATTGCCTGGCAGGCAGATACTTTGCTTTTGTTTCTAGATGTTAATGAGGGCCAGATGGAGAAACTTGTGTGGTCTGGGGTTGAAGAGTTGCTGTTATCTACAGTACTGAGCCATTTGATTTCCCTTCTCCATTAGGCAAACATAATAAACTATCTTCAGTGCTAGGGAGTTGTTGCAGCTTTTCCATTTGCACTTGCACAGGGCCAAAGAGACACAGGAGGCAGAGGCTGAGAGGGTTAAGTCAGGCTTTTAACAGGGAAATGAGAGGTGTTGTCAACCTGTCACTCCAGATATTGGAACCAAAGAGCAAAGAGGCATGTTAGTAGGCAAAGGTTCCTGCATTAAAATCATCCTGGACAGAGTGCCAGCATCTAAGTGTGTGTGTATGTTACAGAATAAGAGATACAAAATCAGTTAGAATACCCAGTTAGCCTGTTTATCTCCTTTCCAGTTACTAGGAAGATGGTCTGAAACTAAGAATACAGAAACAGGGTGAAAAAGGGATGATCCTAGCCATATTTTTTCTGATTTTCTTAGTAAGGTAGTGGCTAATGCAATCATTTAGCCATACTTCCTACTGTGGCACATAGGTTCATCACAGTTATTCATGCCCTTGATTCAGTTCTCTGAGCTGTCACTATTGCATCAGACTGACAGATGCTTTGGAAAGTCTACAGTAACCCTGCTAAGTATTTCACTTCTATATAGATTCAGCCAGTGAGTCAGCCTCCTGCCTGAGAGCAATCATGGAAAAAAGGAGCTAGGAAATATTAGACCAACTGCTGTTTATATCCACAAGTTGGATTTTTTTTTTTCATCTTGCATCAAGTCCTTAAAAACAACTTTTTCTGGATATACAGTAGCTACTTGAACGTTGCATCAATATGATGCTTTAATTGCTTTCTGGAGTAGCACACAACAAGGAAGAATGAAGATATTTTTTTCTTAGTCTCAACTGGATTGTTCTCCATTCTCTTACACTTGTGTTTTAAGTTAGCCTCAGTCATGACTTTGTTAGTCTCCATGCAGCATCCAAACAAAATGTATCCTTGTCTGAGAGCTTTGCCTAATGTAAGTTTCAAACCACGTGGCTAAAGTCTTGAATTAGAGAAATCATACAGTCAGAAAAACAAGAATAGAAACATTTTTACAAAGTAGTAATTTGTCCCTAAACATCAAAGCCTTAGTTGCTCTATTTCTCAACTGCCTCAGCCTTTAAAATAGTCAGATTTGCCACATCAAGGGACTCACAATAGCAAGGAGGCACCAGCCTGCTGCTTGTTTGTTGCGTTTATTTTGGATTGTTTATTTATTTGATCTTAAAAGTTCTTTGGGGGAATCTCTTACCAGCTCTAAAATGTGGTTGCACTAGTAAGGAAGAAGCAGTGACATTAAAAGTAATTGACATTAAAATGTTGTGACATTAAAATTAATCATGTTTGATGGATGTTGGAGACTGAATCCGCAAAGCTCTTGGGTTTGTGCTTTAGCAAGTTTTGACATTCATTCTCTCCTCAGCTCCTGCAGCAGTTGTATAACTGCTTTCCCCACCTGCTGGACCCAAACCTGGAGGTGCTGGTTTGGAAACAAAGGATTTTCTAGGAATTCACTGTTTGATATTTTGAGGTGAAGTGTTTCTTTTGTTCTCTGTTCAGTAACCCAGTGTCAGATAGTCATTATCAATGCAGTGCTGGTAACATTGGTTTCCCAGTCAGCAACAGAGGTTTGAAGATCAAAGGGGCCACCAGGATGCCCTGAAGTATTTGCTCCGTGTGCAGTGGACTATCTCAAATAGCTGGAAGGGTTGTAGTAAAACCTGACACCTGTATTTTACAGACAAATCCTGTAACAGCAGTGAGGAATGATGAGTGTCAAAAATGACTGATGGCTGATCACTATTCCCGTGCTTCCTTTGTGAAGCAAGAATCAGATTAAATTGGAGCAGTCTGCCCTTCCCCTGGGTGGCTGAAGCTTACCTAGTAGATGGTCCTCCCAGCAGGGCACGAGAGGGAGAGATGCAGCATTTCTTATTTCTAATGTAATGCTTTCCAACTTCCTTTTTTAGAAATGTGAAGCTTGAAGGGGCCTCAGAAAAATGAACCAAAGTATTGGGCAAGAAGCCAGCTACCTCCTTGCAGCTTGAGCTTTGCTGGCTTCACTCTCTGTCCTATTTGGAAACTAGAAGTAACTAGCTGACATGAGCTGATTTTTCTTTTTTTTTACTTTCCTGCTGTGGTTTGTGTAGGTTCATTCTGTTTGAAAGTTGCCACAGTGGGCATTTAACTTTTTCCATAGGTTTTTGGCACTAAGGGGTAGCTTGCATGAGTCTCAATGTAACCTGACTCTGAGAATCAAAAACTGCTTTAAGTTAGTTAATTTAGCTGGAGATAAAATTTGGGCTGGTTGTCAGTGGTGGTGAGAATTCCTGCCTTCTGCAAGCAGGCAGTTGAGAGGTATTGCTAGTTAACAGTTTGGTTTAGGTGGGCCTTGAGAATTTTATATTTTCCTATCAATTCTGACACTGATGTCACCTGGATCAGCCTGGTGTCCCTAGTTCTGTAGGCAAATTGAATTTCTAGTAGGAAGATCTCTAAATGGAAAGCAATGTTAGGAGCTTCACTCTAGGACTGTGAAAGAACACTGATTTGTGCTAGCCAGGGTCAACGAGAGTTGTTATTTTCTTCTGTGGGGCACCAGTGGACAAAGTTATTTTTAAGGATGTTTTTCCTTATTTTCACTGCCACTGGATGAAGTTTATAAGACTCAGAAAAAGTAATAGGCTTTATTGAATATACTGTTTTTCTTTGTGCTTTTCTATGGGTGTCTGGTGACATCCAAGCCCCTGAGGAGTAATAGGTAGGTTTGAATATCCCACAGTCTGTGGTTGTGCAAGGTAAAGGACAAACAAGTTACAGTTGAGAGTTTTTGATGGCTGCTTTGCAGAGGTGCTGAGGACCTGCAGCTGTGTATGCCCTCAGTGAAGGATATGAGGGTGAACAACAGCTTGGGGAGGCACAGAAAGACAAGAGTGCTCAGTGTATGCAGACAGTATTTTTGTCTACCTTCTGACTGAAAATGCCTCCTTAAAGCAAGGGCAGGGGGGAGAAGCTGTGTCAGCTCCTATTAAACAAAATACATTTTTTCTTAGAGAAGCCAAACCAGGAAAAACCCATGAGTACAGCAGAGACAAGCAAAATATTTGGCATCTTTTTGTGGTAATTCCGGCTCAAGAACACTGGGAATTTTTCTAGACAAAACCAACCCACTAGAAATCCCGTCTAGCTCAGGTTTTCCATTCTGTGGAGAGACAATGGTTCAAAATGCTGGAACTGGAGTGAAACTGGAGACAGCTGTGACCTGCTCAGTAATACTGTCAGCAGTAAAAAAGTTCAATTCATTAAATTATTTGCTTAGTTATCCCCACGGACCACACATGGTAGGAGAGCTGGAGTTTATTCTTAAGTGTGGCTGACAGATGGCTGCCAGACATTACAATGGACTTAATCACTGAAGAGCCCACCACCCTGCTCTAGCCAGCTGAGTAAAAAAGTTCGGTGTCATGGCTGCTGAAACCAAGTTGTGTCCCTTAAGAACTTCTCCTCAGTGAAAGCAGAAGAGCATTGGATGCTTATTAATGTATAGTCTAGAAGTTACAGTGGAGCAGGAAGTGTAGAGCTTAAGGAGTAGGTCTTGAATCTCAACCTGAGCTGCTGTAAGACCTAAAGCCTGTCACAGAAGAGTATAAATGGGAAGGGATCTGTGAAGGTTTCTGGCTCATAGGAGGATCAGCTTACATCAGGCTACTCAGACTTTCAACCAGTCCAGTTTTTAATAGCTCTGCAGTCTTTGAGCCCTTGTTCCAGAGGCTGACTGTTTTCACTGTAATTTTTTTTTGCTAATATCTGGCCAGAATTTTCCTTTTTAGAATGTCTCTTATACATTCATTGTGTACCTCTGAGAAATCTGGCTCTGGTTTCTCTAATTTTGTTTCCTCTGTAAGCTTTACATATGCATCCCTGAGGCATGCAGGTTTTTTAAAATAAATTGTAAGGGACATAAGTGAGGCGCCAAGAAGCTGCAGCTTGTCTAGAAAACCTTCCTTCTGCGTCATGCCTTGAGGTCTTTTTCTAGCTTAAGCTTTGCTGCCAGGAAGCTGTGTTCACCTGTATTCCTGCACTGACTTTGGAATCCCTTATCCTGAAACTTAGCCCTTCTGCTGCAGGATGACAAGGTAAATGTTTGTCCTCAACAGTGATTTTAGAAGTGACTTAAAAATGATGTATACCCATCTTCATCACGTGAACAAATATGCTTGTCCAAAAGCCAGTGTAGCGGCTTTGTGTTGATGGAAACCTTTTTTTAGGGAGAAAAGTTGTGGTAGGGACCTCTGCCTGAATAAGAAAACAGAAGTTCAGTGATGCTCTGAAGTTGAGACCCTCCTAGATAAACTGGTAAAAGAGGGTGGAAAATCCCAGTGGTGGAACTGGTTGTGTGCTACCCTTTCCTCCTAGGCTTACTTCTATATACTTCACCTGACCTTTACAGTATGTTTCTTGAGAAGATGCATGGCCTTTTCACATCCAATTAATGGATTTGTTCAACTGTTGCCTAAATTGCATTTATGCCCTCTGCCCTCTTCTCCAAACCCTTCTTCCAGTTCAGCATCTTGGAAATCTTGTGCTTGCTCACTAGAGCTTGATGTTCTGTAGCTCTCAGACAGGCTGATATCCAATGCTTGTTTTTCACAAAGGGCTCTGACTCCCTGATCTTACTCGGGGCATCCCTCTCTTCAGGAAAGGATGTGTGCCAGAGAACTAGATTGCTCTTTTGAGCAAAGGTCATAGGAATATTGGGTAGACATGATGCTTGGATGTTATTTCAGGGTTTCCCCTAGCAATGGCCTTAGGCTTTTGCAGGCTTTGTTGCTTTGCAGAGCCCTTGGTATTTGCAAACATGCAAAATAGATGTAAGGCACTTTTCAGCTGCAGGCATTGGAGGCTTATGGTGAGCAGGGATGGAAATCTGCTTCCTTACCAGCCTTGTTCCTGTTGTAGAAGTAGTCTGTTCATGTGATCTTTTATTTTAGCCTTTACATCTGTGATATTTTTAAAGTTTAAAATTGGATTGAAAGTGACTTTGGAAAGCTGTCCCTCTGAAGGGAGAACACTTTCCAAATTCTTTCTCTTTTAAAGTCAATGCAAGTTCTCATGAGTTTAGTGTTCAGTCCAGTCTTGCCTTGTAAATGTTACTGAGAAGCACTTCAGGATCCTTATTAGCATGAGGCCTCACCAAATGCAAGATGAGACTTCCTTCAATGTGGTGCAAACTAATAGTCTGTAGAGACTTAGTGACTTGTCTGTGTGATGCCAGCTTCCTAAAATGCAGTTGGTGGGTGGATGTTCCAGTATTTACAGCTTGGTTTGCGTTCCTTGGTAATCTGCACTTGCTCAATTTCTAGTTGTGATTCAGAAAGTGGGATTTACAGAACTCTGCTTCTACTCATGTGAGACTGGAGTGTACACATCCAGATGCTGTAACTCCTGGTAATGGTGGGAAAGAAATGGGAAAAGCTGTATCTGTTCTCAGTCTGCTTGCAGCTGGTATGCTGTTGTGCCAGACTCCAGGAGAGATGCAGGGAGGGGATTGAATCATGGTAATCAACCACATAATTTTTCTTTTCTACTCTGGTTCATCCTCTACATAGTGCAATGATCAGGATTAAGAGAATGTACCTTTTTTAAATTTCCTAATCTCTGATGTGTTCAGTAAATAGCAAGTAATTGATGCTAACTACCAGAGCACTGGTGAGAAAGTGGCTGCAGTGTTTGTAACAAGCTGTGGAGTGAAGCTGCTTTATTCCAGGTCCTGTGCTCAAACCAGAAAAATACACCTTGTATTTATCCCAGAAGTGTTGCAAAGTTTAATCTGTTTCTTTCACAAGACTTATGGGGGTGATAGGGAGGAGCTGCTGCTCTTGCTGTTCATTTTCTGCCCTAGGCTAGGCTGTAGCTTAAGATTTGAGATTGACTGAATATGAGAATATGAAAAGTGACAGAGTGCTAATACATTAGGCATTCATTTTGTATCATATTAGTAGTGCTTGTAGTGGATAAGTGAGATGTCATACCATGTTATATTGAATTATGAGTATGCCACTGAACATCTCATTGAGGTAGCATGGATGTGCTGGACAGAATGAATGAAACCTGTACCTTACAACACATCAAACTGAAAAATCTCTGGGAGAGAAAGATGCAGAAAGACATGAAGTGTACTTTTAGGTGAGTACCTTGCAGATTTCTTGGTACCTTTCTTTGCAAGCTTAAAAGAAGTTGAGTTTCATGGCAAAAAAAGGCAGAAAAGCACAAAGGTTTCACAGCTTCCTTGCTAATATCTTACATGGATACTAAAGAAAATAAAAAGGAAAAGTAATCCTCAGTACAAGTGGAATTCTATTTGGAATCTTTATCCATCTTGAGTCTCTTCCTCTTATTTCCAGACTTAGCTGATGCAACCTACTTCTTGTATTTTGAAATATGAAGGAAGATCTGATGGACAAATTCCGCTTTGAAACAGTTTTTGTTGCTGTCTCTTCTGGTTTGTATTCTGGATTCTGCTTGGTGTCTGCCTTGGGCAGATAACTTCATTTCTGTGTGCCTTCACTTTTATTTCTGTGACCTGACAGCAACAATAGGCTCACTGGAAGACTGAGGCCTAAGCTTAATTCTAAGGCAGAAGACACCCTAGAAATTATTATTGAAACCATCTCCTCTTACTTTGATTTAAGAACAGGGTGAAGGACAGAAATTTCTGATGTTTAAGGGTGAAGTGTCTCATTGTCTTCCTTCCTTCAACACAGAGCTATGCAAGGTACACCAAGCAACCCAGAGGTGCTTGCAGCTGTAGGTGTAACACCCCCAAAGGGGTCTGATGTCTACTGGCCAATTCTGTACAGAACTAGTCCACACAGCTTGAAATCACCAGCTGCATTGCAGAAAGTCTTACTGATCTGTGTTACTGTAAACAGAAGACACCTGGACCTTTTTACTGATACAATTGCCTGGACTAAAGGCTAAGGAACTTTGCACATTTCTCTGTATAAAAACTCTGTGAACCATTAAATAAGAAGATGCAGCTCTGATGCCTTGTTTTCTCTTTTATGGTCTCCAGGGATGTTAGCCCAAAATCTTCTACTTGCTCTTGATTTTAAGATTCAATAAGAAAAAGGACAGCCGCAGGACATAATAGCTGCTGACTGCTTGTGAAAATTCAGAGCTGAGGAAAAGCTTCAATGTGTTTTTCCAGTATTACAAATATTGGAATCAACTTTTGGATTCACTTGTGTGTTGGTGGTGCTGAAGGCAAGCTTGTAGGAATTTTCAGAAGTAGAATTTTAGCTCTTGATTGTAGGGGTGTGTAGGTAAGATCGTGTACAAGACTGACCAGAGAAATCATCAGCTGACTTTTGCTCATACTTATGAAAATGGTGATATTCCTGTTACCAGGCAAATTCTAGCCCCCTCCTACACTTTTCAGTTGTTGCCAACTTACAAAAATCAGTCTTTGCTTGGAAGTGTTGCTTTTCTTACTCTCTTTGGCCCTCTGTATATCTCTCTAGCTGTTTCAATTCCAAATGCTTCACGTCACCACTTGGGACTCTTCCCCTTTGCTTTCTGTTTCAACAGTCTCCTGCTCCAAGCACATGTGGTTCCAATTACAGAGAATCTCTGCAGTGCTGTGTGGATACTATGGGGATAGGCTGACCTCTTTGTTATAACACAGCTAGCCTATTCCTGGGGGAGCTGAGTGTTAGCTCACATTTTTCTTATTGGAGATGCTTTTGCTTCACAACCAAATTCCTGAAATCAAAGGGAGGCAGAGGGGAGCAGGCTGCAGGCAGCATGCACTGGGGCCAGGTCTTGGTCACTTGGAGCACTTGAGCTCTTGGGAGAAGGTGACCTTTGGCTCTTCTGTCTCTGCCAGCCAAGGAATACAGAAAGCAGATGTCCCAAAGCACAGCCTTGGCTGAGTTAATTATCCTTGGGAGGCTTGGGCTGCCCCCAGCTTCTCCTTCCTTGTGCAAAGAATGCAAAATAGCAGTCTGTAAGGAGACACCACTTTATATTTATTTTGGCCTAAAATGCTGTCAGGGTAACGAGCTGTTAGGGCTAGTGTGGTCTGAGGGAGAGATGGGGGTGCTGACCTTGTGGGCTCTCCTTAGAGTTATGGAATGAGCCAACTTAGCTATGCAATGTCTGGGTCTATCCACAGCAGAAAGTGGGGTAAAGAGTCAAAGGGGGAGATAAAAACTGTAATGTATGTGTCTTATTACTGAACAGTGGGGAAGAAATGTTTCATTCTTCAATAGGGAACTTACTTTGAACACCTCAGCCTTAAATAGTTAACTGTGGAATTAGTGTCCTTAGCACTTGGGTGATTTGAGCTTCCAGTTTACTCATGCATCTGACATTTTTATTCAGCAAATAAGTCTTTGTCCATAAAAGTTACTGATATTCTGTTTAGGCAAGTAGAATTCCAAATTTACTTACTGTAAAATGCCTAAATTTTGTCTGTTATCACTGTAATGACTGCTACATGAAGTTAGGGGCAGGCTTTTGCTCTTGCTTTTCCTCAAACCTTAGTAAATCATTTCCTGCAAGACTAGCAAAATCAAACTCTCAACAGATGTGAAATGTCTTAAATTCCTGGCATGGAGGAGTAGTTCTAAGTTGCAAAATGGCTGGCTATCCTGGGCTTTTTTTTCTTTGTTCACAGGCATATTATTCTTCTGTGTGTTTAACTTTGTTTCTAAATGTTTTCTTGCGTGGGATAAATGTCTTCAGCACAACAAGTGAGTCAAATGTGCAGGATTATTCAGTTAGAGGAACATTACAAGCCTGAGTATTTGTCAGGATATTTATTCCCTTAGGGTTAACTGGAACTGTTTAAATAAGAAGTTTTTTGCTCCTTTGGTTTATTTTAACTAGAAAAATGGTTAAACCTGCAGTCTGAACTGCTTGCATAGCTGAGACCAGCTACAGAATAGGACAATTGGATGTACCAAGGTGTTTTGTTTTTTAACCACCTACAGCAGCAAAACTTCTTTTTCAGAAGGACCCCGTTTTCACCTAGTGTATCACACAGGTAACTCTTAAAAGAGTATCCCAAGAAGGTTTCTCTCTGACCACAAAATTAGTGGTTTGATTTGAAGACTTGTCTCTGGGGAACTGTTCATCTTTGAGAAAGAATGTAATGAGTCTTGACAACAGAGGCTGTTCTCTGCTCTTGTCACACTTTGATCTAGGAAACATTTTGATATTAATGAAAAAAAGTGGATAGAGCACTTATCACGGGAGAAATGGAAATCTTAAAGGCAGTGCTAGAAACTGAGTAGATATCACTGGAATTGAGTCTTTTGTGATTGATTGATTGATTGAAGAGTTTTCCTTAGCAGCTGCTTCCCCCAGCTGCTTGTACAGGTTGTCTTCTTGAGTTGGAGGAAAAGTACAGGTTGTATATCTACTGTTCCATGGACACGATTTTAGATTGGCTTGCTGAAAATGTCATCCTTGATAAAAAGCCATCATCATGTTTAAGAAGTATGGCTTAATAAATTACACAGGTCCTTGGAGCAACTGAAATGCTTCAAGATTCATTTTAGATATTCAGTTTCTGTATGTAGTTTGGGTTAAGTGTCCAAAGCATCTTTATGGTTTTGTCTTGATTGAGTCTTGTCCAGGTTCTTCCAATTCTGGCAGTTTAGTGATACAGCACAACTTATTACTTTTTCAGAAGTATAATCTATATTTAGCATTGCTCCCTAATTCAAGCTGCCTTTTGAACCTACTGAAAGATTTATATCTGGAAGCTCTTTAGCTTTTAGCACATGAATTTGCCTACAAATAAAAATGTCAGTGAAATTCTTTTTCTCTTTGCTTCTGCCTGTGTGTTGATATGCTTTGCAGATCTATTTAATTTTGTTGTATGTTGATTTGTCTATATACTAGTTACTGGATGGGCTTGAAAATAACCAAAATATCAATATCACATAAGGATTCAGATGGGAAAGCAGCATTTTGTGTGGTCATTGCCTGTGATGAGGTTGAAAGTCCCATTTCCCTGTGCTTGCTGCATTTAATAGGGGTGATGGTTCCTTCCATCTGAATGTGCTCTAAAGTTAAAGCTTATCTGAAGTTTAGACTCTTATATGTGATATATTCAAAATCAGTAGTTAAGTGTTGAAATAAGTTCTGGGCAGTAGATCTTTGAGATTTATGCAGAAGAAATCTTATTTCCTTTAAAATCCACAGTGCATGTGATGCAGAATGCCCTGTTCTTTACAGGACTAAAAATCCTGTTATGTGCTCTTTTTTTTTTGCTGTTTGGGTACTCCCTGTTTAGGTGTGCCAGCTTTGTCTAAAAAATTTGTTTTTCTGTTTCTTGGACACTGCAAACATCAGAGGGGAATGAAAGATGACCGTCTTTCTCACTAGGGTGCTGGGTGAGTTATTGTCTTCTGAACAATGGAGTGGAAATTCAAACATTACAAGAGTCTCCTCTGTCTCAAATACAGAACATTGTGTCGCCTGTGGTGTGTCAGCGAGCCTGATGCTGCACTCAAGGCATTTCTTTTTCAGGCTGAGGGCCAGTGGTTTTAAAATACTGCTGTCATAGTAAGCTTTTAGGGTTCCTCCTCCCCAGGAAAAACAAACCGACGGCTCTCTGAAGTCATGGGCTGAGTAAAGCCTGAGTAAAGTTGGAAGAAGCAATTCCCCAGTTGTTCTTTGCAGTGTGAAGGGGCTGCAGGCAGGATGTGGGAAGAGAAGAGGGGGTTTTTGGGCAAGAACTGTGGAGCCTGCATACATGTGGCATTGCTGAGCCAGACTCTGGGGTCCAGCAACTGGGAGAATCGTCTATTGTCTTCATCTATTGTCTGCTGAGCCAGCCCTTCAGGCGTTACTCTGGGCAGGCTCTGCCCTCCTGTGGCTGCAGAGCTCTGCCGCTGGGAAAGGCTCAGAACCAGCCGAGAGAAAGTGGTTGCTGGCAGCTTTTGCGACCTGACCACTATATAGAGTGGTCTCCTGAAAAGTTTTGTCCATAAGACAGACCTTCTTTAGTATTCATTTAAATTTAACATAAACTGAGAAGAATGAAAAAAGGTAAAAGCACCCTTAGGAAAGTCTCATTTTGCCTTGTTCTTGGTTAGTTCTTATCTACAAGTATGCAAGGCAACTTATGAGGCCACTTATTTTTTATGGTATAATAAAGGGTTTAACCTAAAAGTGACTTGGATGTCTTCCTTAGTTGCTTTTTCTCAGGCATATTTTGTAAATTGCAGAACACATTTAAAGATACTGCGAGCCATGGAATTTGTTCACATCAAACTTATAGGCACAGATTCAAATCTGGATTGTGTTTGCTGTAGACAACAAGCAAAACAAGCTGTGACCTCGCTTAAAAGCAGCCCCTCTGAGCTAGAGAGGAATGAAAGGGATGCTTTTTATACTCCAAAGTTGACTTGTTATCCAAGTGTCCTGGTTTGAGGTAAAATAGGGTAAATTTTCTAGTTTGTAACTTCACTTTTCAGCTAGGCCTCTTCTGTCTGACTAAACTCTGAAATTAACTGCACATTGTTCAGACACTGTTGGCTTCCAGACTGATAAGACCTGATTATACCAGGGAATGGTATGCAAGAAGCTCTTATTTTCATTATTCACTATGGTGACCAAGGTCAGAAAGTTTGTCATCCACCCTACCGGGGGGTTGGAAGTGGAAAGATGTAGAGAAGTCCCACCTGCAAGGAGAAGCAGACAGGGCAGGTGAC
>VZTY01002632.1:0-34989 GCA_013400935.1 Turnix velox | reverse complement strand
AGATGTGGTCCCACCAGGGCAGCACAGAGGGGAAGACAACCTCTCTCCACCTACTGACCTTGCTCCTTCTAATACAGCCCAGGATGCCACTGGCCTCCTTGGCCACAAGGACACATTGCTGGCTCATGGTCACCCTGTTGTCCACCAGGACCCCCAGGTCCCTTTCCCTTACACTGCTCTCTAACAGCTCGGTCCCCAACTTACACATGGTGTTGTTCTTGCCTAGTTGCAAGACCCTACACTTACCCTTGTTATATTTCACTGATTTTCTCCCCACCCAACTCTCCAGCCTGTCCAGGTCTCACTGGAGACAGCACAGCCTTCTGGTGTGTTGGCCACTGCTCCCAGTTTGTGTCATCAGCAAACCTTGTGACAGTGCACTCCACTCCCTCATCTAAGTCACTGATAAATCTGTCTGAAAGCATAAATTGGTTTGTATTTGTCATTATTTGTGCATGTGTTTTTAAGACAACAGAAGTACCTACAGGTCAAAGTATTTGTGCATAATAATGTAAAAAATAGCTTTTGTGTAGCAATATGTGAAACTTCAAAGCTTAAGAAAATAAATTAAACAAAGTTTCTTGCTTTTAGCTTGCTGTTTGATTACACTTCTGAGTAGTTTTCAACACTTTTAAGTTCTGTTACAAGTTAGCCATTGAGCTTGATGTCTTTGTTCACTCTGGATTCCACAACTAACAGAGACATTCCTGTGTATGCACAGAGATATTCCCATGTATTTGTCTCCAAATTGTGATATTTTCCATGTTTTCTGTACAATTTCTGTTCTTTCTGTAGAGAGTTAAGAATTACTCAGAACTTCATTTTTTCTCTGATACATTTTAGCACGAAATTCCTAAAGGCAACTGAGCAGCTTGTTATAGACCCATGGAGTGATGTTTACAAATGCAGTTTAGGCTGCAATCTGGAGGAAAGCTGTAGACAAATAATTAGTAGAGCTCATTTCCCTAGAGGGGAATATTAGTGTTTCCTTTTTTCCCCGTGTTTTTAATCCAAATCCTAAACTCCTACTCCTGATCCTGTTGAGCAAGTTGTTTGCTGAGCGATCACACATGATATCTAAGCACTTTCAGGCTCATAGTAAATAATTAAAACCTAATGTTAGTTCTTTCCCCTAATTGTATTGCTTCTGTTTGTGCTGGGGGATATCTTAAAAAGTGTCTTTTAGCTGAAAAAAAAGCTTTGTATTTTCTTCAGTGCTTGGTTCTGCCATTCATTTTCTGCATGACCTCTGTGAAAGTACTTAATCACTCTTAATAGCATGAGTGGAACAAGAATGCATTCATTAATATTTGTGAGGCTGCCAGAAACTATGCTGTTGCAAGCATTTACAGAACTTTAAAGAAAAAAAAAAATCATAATTGCACTATCCAGCTGGTTAATGTTTATCCAGTTACCGAGCAGCTAAACAAAAAGGAGAGAGGCAGACCTACTGTTTGCTCTCCATCACTACTGAGTTTGAAAGGATTTTTTTTTTCTATGCTAAAGCTGTAGAATTAGGCAGCAGATGAAATACCATTAGCAGGCCTCTGTAGAGAATAATGAGCTGAAAGCATCGCCTAGCAATTAGGGTGAAAAGTGAAATACGGCACGAATTTTCGAACGTTTTCTAACCTCACTTTTCATCCCCACCAGGGGGAGTGTACTTGAAGATAGCAGTGAATGGGCACAAGGCATTCACTTAAGAGGATGGTTCCTTTTGCTTCTTTCTTGAAATAGAAAAGGCCTTTGGAATCTTTCCGAGCAATCTCCCCCCACCCCTGAATTTCCTTTGGCTTGAGCTATTGCATTATGGCAAAGAAGCAGCACAAATGTTTGTCTACATCATGGGTTTTGAATGTATTTAGAACATTTTTTTTTTTTAAGTGTTGGTGGCAAGGACAAGATTTAGCCCAGAGATCACCTGGCACAGGACACAGAACAGCAAATTAAAGACCCCTACATCATGTCATAGACATTTATTAACATTGCACCTGCAGCTTTGGCATCAGCATAGCCAGAGAGGTGCATGTTGTTCACCTTGAGTACAAAGACCCAGGTAGTCCCTTCTGCTGCTGCTGATAATTGAAGATTAAAGATGATTAAAGATAATTAAAGATGATCAAAGGGCTTGAGTAACTGCCTTATGAAGACAGGCTGAAGGAGTTTGGGTTGTTCCTCCTGGAGAAAAGAAGGCTCAGGGAGGACCTCCTAGTAGCTTCTCAATAGCTGAAGGGGGCTACAGGAAAGCTGGGGTAGGACTTTTTAATAGGATATGTGATGGAAGGACTAGGAATAATGGATGTAAATTGGAAGAGGGGCAATTTAGGCCAAATATAAGAAAGTTCTTTATGGTGAGAATAGTGAAACACTGGGACAGGTTGCCCAGAGAGGCTGTATTTCAGGTTTGACTGGTGGGGAATTGCAGAAGAGGGACAGTCCAGAGGACTGATTATTCCTTAATTATAGAATCATACAATATGGGTTGGAAGGGACCTTAGAGATCATCTAGTTCCAAACCCCTGCCATGGACAGGGACACCTCCCACCAGACCAGGTTGCTCAATGCCTCATCCAGCCTGGCCTTAAACACCTCCAGGGAGGGGACATCCACAGCCTCCCTGGGCAACCTGTCCCAGTGTTTCACTATTCTCACCATAAAGAACTTTCTTATATTTGGCCTAAATTGCCCCTCTTCCAATTTACATCCATTATTTCTAGTCCTTCCATCACATATCCTATTAAAAAGTCCTACCCCAGCCTTTCTGTAGCCCCCTTCAGGTATTGAAAAGCTACACTGAGGTCCTCCCAAGCCTTCTCTTCCCCAGGCTGAACAACCCCAACTTCTTCAGCCTGTCTTCTTAATAACTTGACTCCTTGTGTCTAAAGAAAAAAGAGGAGCTCGTTTGAAACCAACATTTAAACAAGTGGTTAGTAAACTCCTGTTCAGCTTTGCAGCACTTGACAGCAAAACATGGGAATATTTTACACTCTGCTGCTTATAACAGATATTCAAGTAAGCCCTGCTGGAACACAAGGACTCAGCCCTATCCTTTCCAAGTGGCATATCAATGTTTTCACAGATGTCTAAAGGCATTTTTCTCCTTTAGATACAGCTCATATCTCTCCCAGCCCATGAGAAGAGAGCACTTAAAGTACTTTCCGCTCATTGTAGGGACGTGAAGAAGGGAGTGCCCTCTGCTGCACTGCATGCAGATAAAGAGCTTCAATCAAATTGTCAAGGGGGAAAGCTGACCCTTGAAGGACTATCATCAAATTCCCCATTAATGTTCTCAGCAGCAGTTACAGATGCTATTGCTGGCTGGTTTTGCCCAAAGTACCACTATTATTTTTAGCCATTCGAGATTTCAGTGAAAATTTACTATCACAGACTGCTTCTAAGTAGACAATTTCTTCTCAGTACAAGTGAAGCAAATGGTAGAGGTTACGGTGTGACTTTGGGGTACTGTTAGTAGCCACAATAAGGCAGGGAGGAAAAGGATTACACTGGGCAGCTTCAGGAGGAATGGCTGGCAAGAGGGAAATAAATCACTGAGAGAGGAACACACATCTTGCAAGTGGCAAAATAGTAGTCACAAACCAAGAGTGAGGGAGAATTTCACAGCTGGAAATACAGCCCCAGGAAGTTACTGCAGTTCTTCAGGTCAGCACTGCCTCCATAGAAGGGAGTGTGTGGTAGTGGTGAGGAGAGCAGGAGAAACAAGCCCAGTGAGTCACAGAGTGCATCTCAAAGGGGTAAGACATCTCTAGATAGCCTTGGGAGGAACTCAAGTGGTTTCCCTTGTGTTTATGGGGTTGAAGGCACCAGGCTGGAGGCAGCTATTGGTGAGAAGATTCTTGGGAAAGGGAGGAAATCAAACAAACAGATGGAAAGGAATAATTATCTTCTGTTTGGGATATTCACTGCTTACCTTCCTTGCTCTGCAGTTGTATCTCCTTCAGACCAGACTTTGGAAGTACAGAAAAATGGAAATGAGGAAATACAGTAAATATCTACAACCAAAACTGTTTCTCTCCCCCAATCTTGAGCTCACTCATAGTGTAGAAAGTGCAGGAAGCAGGGAGAACAGTATAGAACAGTGCACTGCATAGATTTAAAAAAAAAAAACTCTTTAGAAAGTCTTCTGAAAAGATGTACAAGACCTCAAATGTGTTGCAGAACAAGTGTACATTCCACTGAAATTTTTATCTCACTATATATTTTTTTCAGAATAAAACTTGACAACATATTTGCAATAAGCATCAGAAGGAGAGGACTGGATTTTCCTTTTCATTCTCGATCTTTCCTTTCTCTTTTCTCTCTCTCTGTATCTTTTATTTTTATAATTCTTTTTCTATTTATGGCAAACTGACACAATAATTTCTGGGAGTTGGAGGTGTTCCCATAGAAACAGCCTTGATTTGATGATATCACTGCAGGTTGCTGCTGTTCCTCTGCTATGTTCTAATTAAAATAAAATCTTCTAAGATAAATTGCATTTAAATCTTCTGCCATTTTTCTACATAATTGGACTGGTATAATCTCCATTCCTCTTTTTGGCCATGTCTATGTGAGGGCTAAAAGACTTATGGTGATCAAGACACCATTCTTTCTGAAGCAATCTTTTTGTCTCAGTTCTCCAGTGTTCACAAAACCCAAGTGGGCTTTTATAGCTAATAATAGCAGTTATAAGTGGCTTTAAGTGATTTGTGGAATAAGAGCTGTAACTATTACATGCCACCAAGGAGCTGCTTCTTTTACTCAACGTTTAATACTTGGCAATAACAACTGTTGTTGTTGTTGTTGTTTCAGCATCTCAGTGCACTTTGTATTGTTTGAATTTAAAGTACTAATGAATTCTGCATCAAAAGCCAGAAGTTCAGTTTTCTGGAATAAAACTCTGCAGATAAACAGTTTAATTGCCTTGCAGTAACTGTCCTGGAAGTGCTGCAAAAGGCAGAGTGTGTCAAACTCCCCTATGGCAGGGGGATTGGAACTAGATGATCTTTAAAGTCCCTTCCAACCCAAACTATTCTATGATTCTATGTTTTTTCACCTTCCTTGTTTGCATCCACCTTCCCTTAACTAGCAGCTCATCTGTTCAGGATACTAAGATAAAAATAACATTGTGGGGTTTTTTTCAGCTGTGAAGTGGATGAAATTAGAGGATGGAAGCGGCAGAATGTGGTTAGTGAAGCAGCAGGATTGAGTTTGGGTGAGTTTGAGACCCAGTACAACTATCAGTGCAGACAAAGATGCCTCCTCACCTCTGGCAAGCAAAAACTGCTGCTGTGAGATTTGCTGCCATCCTGTGTGAGATAGATCACCAAGAAAACAACCCAGCACTCATTCTCTGGTTCCTCTACCTGTGCCAAATTGAACCCCCATAATCACAAGCACTGCTACTCCTTAGTAAAAGGCAACATGATTAAAACTGCAGCTGTCATCTCTGCTAGGAAAAATAAGCCTTATGCAGAGGACATGGCAATTTATAGAAATGTACAAGTCCCACAGGTGGAAAAATCTAAGAACAGAATTTGGAGCAAGATCTTCTTTTCTCCACTTTCTTTATTAAGAACATGCCATCAAAGTGCCGTGATTGTGCTTTGTCACTTGGTTTTGATCATATATTTATCAAGTCACTCTGTTCCTCTCCAGATAAACTCTCATAAATAAATAAAACATACAGGAACACAAGGTAAAATGGGCCAGAGCTGAACACATTATTAGAAACTTCTGGGAGATGAAATGCAGCAAGCCAGAGATCACCTTTTCACTCTGAGGCTGGAGTCTGCTGTTTATCATAGTGTCAGAGAAGGCTGTCTGAGGATTCTAGATATTGCAAGTGTGGATTAAATTCAAACGGAATATTTCCACCCTTTGAAAGTATTGCACTATCCAGACCTATCCAACCAGCTTATTTCATAAGCCTGCCATATGCTCCAGCTCAAAAGTTATATGTATAAATAAACTCAACATAGAATCATAGAATTGTGTGGGTTGGAAGGGATCTTACAGATCATCTAGTTCTCAACCCCCCTGCCATAGGCAGGGACAACTCCCACTAGATCAGGCTGCTCAGTGCCTCATCCAGCCTGGCCTTAAACACCTCCAGAGAGGGGGCATCCACATTGAAACAATTTCTAATTGAGTTTGCCAGGTTAGCAAAGCCCCATCATGCAGAGGAGCACCCCAGTACTAACCAGGCTGATTATCCTGCCATTTATGGAATCATGGAATGGTTTGGGTTGGAAGGGACCTTTGAAGAAGGACAGGGAACTGCTGGAGAGAGTCCACTGCAGAGACACAGAGATGATGAAGGGATTGGAGCATCTCCCTCGTGAGGAAAGGCTGAGGGAGCTGGGTCTCTTTAGCTTGGAGGAGATTGAGGGGTGACCTCATTAATGTTTATAAATATGGAAAGGGTGAGAGTCAGGAGGACGGAGCTAGGTCATTCTCAGTGACTTCCAATGATAGGAGAAGTGGCAATGGGTGCAAACTGGAACACAGGAGGCTCCACAAAAATAGGAGAAAAAACTTTTTGACAATGAGAGTGGCAGAATAGTGACACAGGCTGCCCAGAGAGGTTGGAGATGTTCAAACTCTGCCTGGACACCTTCCTGTATGACCTTCACATCATTGACACCCACCATCAGTTTCCTTCTTAGATATGACAGTACTGGAAGGTTCGGGTGTTGCAGGAATTGGAACTGAATCACAGAAGAAAACAATTATCACAGACAGAAGAAAACAATTATCTTTTCATTTCAGACTCAAATTCTGTTTTCTCAGTTTTTAAAACTCTGTGTGTTTTTTATGGAGCTCTGCCAATCTGCTTCTGGAGCCTTAGGGCTCACACACGTGGTTGAGGTGTGAAGACTTAAGAAGCTATTGCACACCAGCTAAGCCATGGCAACTGTCCTGTGTTCAGGCTTAGCCCACAGCAAAAGCGATGTGAGTTATCTTAAGCCTCTTTCATGATGGACTTATCTCTTCTCTTTGCTCTCCTGGAAGGCTGCTGGGTGTTATCTCAGTTGCACTGATTTGTCTGTTTGGGGGATCTATCCCCCTGGTTTGTAAGTAATTAAATCACCTCCTGCTATTCATTTAACCTTTAAAATCTTTCCTTTTTTTTTTTTATTTCCCTCTGACAGGCTGCTGCTGCAGACACACCTTATCATGCTGTACTAAGACCTGTTATAGGAAGGTTTTCAGCACAGAGGAAGGAAAGAAGAGGAGTGAATGCAAACAAGGCTGCACACAAAGGCAGCAAATCCCCCTCCACGGGGACTCCTGCTGGATAAGAAGCATCTCATCTTACCTGACTGCTGATGCAGGAGATGCCAAAGGTTCTGGCCAAAGGTGATGGACAGTGAGGGAAATACAATGGGTGTTCCCAAGAGCATGAAGCCACCCAACAAACACCAGACTGAGCTGTGTGGCTGCTGCTCAGGAGGTGACCTTGGTGCAGTCCTCCTTGGGTTGTGTGGCACCTCCAGGAGTCCCTGCCAGGTCTGCAGGCCACACGTTGGGTACATTTGTATTGCAGATGCTGGAGATGCAGGTTCTGCAGCCAGGCTTGGGTTAATGAGATGCAAAAAAGAGTCTGGAAAACAGCAAGGCTAATGATGACAGCCCTGCAACTGAAGTAAAGAGAGTGGGACTGCTAAGGTCTCAGATACCAGACAAAAGAGCAGAATGGCTGCAGTCCATCCAGGGAAGAAGAATGTTCTACAAGAGTGGACAAGCCCAGCTCCAGCATTAAAAGAAACACAGCTTGACCTGAGTGCCCATCATCTCCAAAGCCTGGAGCTCGTGTGCCTCCTAAGGGGTTGGGTTAAGTACATAACCATCTAGAAAGGGCATGATAAAAAATAATACCCAAAAAACCAGACTCATAGAATGGTTTAGGTTGGAAGGAACCTTAAAGATCATCTAGTTCCAACCCTCCTGCTATGGGCAGGGGCACATCCCACTAGATCAGCGTGCTCAAAGCTCCACCCAACCTGGCTTTGAATACTTCCAGGGATGGGGCCAAAATAATTTCTCTGGGAAACCTGTTCCAGTGCCTCAACATATTCAGAGTGAAAAATTTCTTTGTGGTATCTAACATAAACCTGCCCTCTACTAGTTTGAGGTCAGATGCTACAAGATATAATGAACTAAATAAATGTACACAGAAGAGGGTTGCAGCTTGAGGGTTATGGAAGTCAGGAAGCCAGACAACTGACCACTGCTTGAATGGCAGCAAGCCATTACTGCTTGTTATCTTGTTTTAACAAAGCAAACTGATAAATATGGGATCTAGTTGAACTCCGTGGCTGAACAACACCATGAGTGAGTTTGGTTCCTGGAAAAAACCCAGAATTTGAAATCAATTTAGGAGCAGCCACTTTTGGCTTTGCAGCTGCACTCTAGAGAGCCAGAAGCAGAAATGAGGTGTACCTTGGGGAAGCAGCCAGTGCAGAGGGAGCCTGAGAGAAGAAAGCAAGGCATGAAACAGGTCTGAAACCAATGGACAGAACAGTTACAGAACAAAGGTCTTTTTATCCATGATTTTAGCCTTGGCTTACCTTCCTAACACAGAGATGGAATTAACACAGTCCCACTAGTGTCCAAACTCAACTTTCTTTCCAAAAATGAGCTAAATATGGACTGAGTGCAGATCAGATTTTTGCATCTTGGGGTCTTCCCTGCAGCCAGTTACTCCAGGAATATTCTTCCTTCATTGTTGGTGTAATGAAATGCAGCAGTTATTTAGTAGCTGACTGTGAAATGAAGAATGAGGCCACCTGTCAGCAGCTGGTGGATCTGGGTGCAACAAAATCCTCCTGCCAAGTCACCAGGAGGCTGCCACATGTTCAGAAGAGATAAGTGCAGCCATGGGACAGCTACAAAATCTGCCCCAAATATCTGCAGTCAGGTGATTCCTTACTACATGAGTTTTTATCTCTCTGACAGATTGTTCATGGCTGCATTGGGTCCTTGAAAAGAAGACAGTTGGCCTACTTCAATATTTCATTGCTTTAACATCAGCACAAACACATGAAAATGAAGGGAGTTGCACAGATCAAATGGAACAGCCAAACACTGCCTTAGACCCATGAGCAGATCTTTATATTCTGAGATAGCTGCCAAAGTTTTGACTATTTTTATTGTACTCTCCTACACTGAGGAAGAGAATCTGTGCTAAACACCTTAAATATCTGCTAATGAATATGAACATGTAAAAATAAAAAAGGGTTTGGTTTGACATAAATGTGATTGTCATTACTGCAGCAAAGCAGGAACATACCAAACACAGAGGGATGAGCTGTCAGAGAGCAGTGAAGGGGAGGGAGGGACCTGGGGGTCCTGGTGGACAACAGGGTGACCATGAGCCAACAACGTGCTCTTGTGGCCAAGGAGACCAATGGCATCCTGGGGTGTATTAGAAGGAGTAAGGTCAGTAGGTGGAGAGAGGTTCTTCTGCCCCTCTACTCTGCCCTGGTGAGATCACATCTGGAGTATTGTGTCCAGTTCTGGTCCCCTCAGTTCAGCAAGGGCAGGGAACTGCTTGAGAGGGTACAGCATAGAGGATGAAGGGATTGGAGCATCTCCCTTCTGAGGAAGGCTGAGGGAGTTGGGTCTCTTTAGGTTGGAAAAGATGAGACCTCATTAATGTTTATAAATATGTAAAGGATGAGTGTCAGAAGGATGGACCTCCAATGATTGGGCAAGGGGAAATGGGTACAAGCTGGAACACAGAAGGTTCCAGAGAAATATAAGAAAAAACTTTTTCACAGTGAGGGTAACAGAACACTGGAACAGACTGCCCAGAGAGGTTCTGGAGCCCCTTCTCTGGAGACATTCAAACCCCATCTGGATGAGTTTTGGTGTGACCTGGGCTAGGTGTTCCTGCTCTGGCAGGGGGATTAGACTAGATGATCTCTTGAGGTCCCTTCAAATTCTAGATATTCTGTGATGCTGGTGAAGAAAGCTGATCCTCCTTTTCTGCTCCATTCTCTCAACATGGCTGAAGCTAACAAAAGGATTAATGACCTTGTCACATCACAGAGGTTAGAAATCACAAATGGACACAGCTTCTGTCCTAGGAACTGTAGAAATAATAATAGAGGCAAAGAGAATAAGAGACCATTTTGATAGCGGTGCTCATAGCTATGAATTCATTAAACCAGTGGAAATATAAACACACCAGCTCATTGTTCAGCCCCTCTGGCCAAATTTCATCTGCTTGAGGTAACCAGACTTGGCTGAAACCAAGTGCAAACCCCTGGTGGGGTATGATACAGATCCCATCTGGGCTGATTCACAGAGGCGTTTCAGAGCCCAGGGCTGTGATGCTGTAACTCTTCATCCCGGGCTGTGGCAGCAGCACATAGATCCTGGAGGTTCTTTTCCCCCAAGGTCCCTGGTTCATTCTTCAATGTATCTGTCAAGGCAACAGCCTGCACACAAGCCTCTACTGCAGAAAAGAAATTGCATGTAGGACTCTGATAAGATTGAGAAGATAGCCCAGTAAATGTGATGAGACAGCACTGGCAGCCAGCATCAGCAGCTTTGGATGGATAAGTTGTCCATGTAGTAGATTGGGGCATTAACTTTGAAAAATAACTTCACCAAGTAAAGCTTTACATGAATCAAGGACTTGAATCTTGCACAAATCAGGCAGTTTAGTCTGTCAACAGCTCCTTCAGATAATAAATTGATAGTAAGTTGCTTCACAACTTTATTCCCTGCTGCTGCTGCTCAATTTAGACTCCATGATCTCTTGAGGTCCCTTCCAACCCCTGAGATTCTGTGGTTCTGTGTAACTTACCTTGTTTTTGTACCTTTGAAGTGATGCCACCTTACAGACCAAACACAGTTAACATGATAACATCATCCACCAGATAAGGCTGACCTAGTCTCTTGAGTTTAGATTTGTTTGTATTTACTCTCATAATCTGATATAATCCTCATGGGTTTGTATGCACACACACAAGGGGTATAACCTTTCATCTCCTACACTCTTTAGGTCTACTTCTTGCCCTTTACACAACAGATTTCTATGGCAGCCTGTTTCTTTAAGTGCCAGGAAGCAGGAAAACACAGATCTGGCATTCCTCCCAGGTCCTAAACAAACATACACCGAGCTACCTACACGGCTCTGTGAACATACTCCAGCTATGAGTAACCTTTGTGTACCTGCATGCATGGTGAAGCATCAGGTATTTTATCACAGTATCTTGGGGACATGGATTGTACATTCTGTAACAGTGTGACTGTGACAGCAGTGCTGGCCACATCCTGAGCACAGGCTGCTCCAGTGCCCACAAAGCGACTGGAGCTGGAGCTTCCTTCCAGGTTTGACTTCCAATGTAATTTCCAGAAGTTGCACTTAATTATTCAGTCTGTCTGGAATCATAGAATAGTTTGGGTTGGAAGGGACCTTCAAGATCATCTAGTTCCAACCCCTTTGAGATAGACAGGGGCACCTCCCTCTAGGTCAGGTTGCTCAGTGCTTCTTCAGCCTGGCTTTAAAGACCTTCAGGGAAGGGGCATCCACAACATCTCTGGGCAACCTGTTCCAGTGTTTCACCACCCTCACTGTAAAGAGCTTTTGAAAGATAAATCTCCTTTAAAAAGCAGCAAGCTTTATGTAAAATTTCCTCTTGGTCCTTGCTGCTCACCAGGGAACCTGTTGGTATCGATTGGAGAATGCCCTTTTGTGAAACACAAACCAAGGGTTGCCTGAGTTGGATCATTGGCTCAAAAAAAAGGTACAGGAATATGGCTGCAGGAGGCTTTTTGTTCCAAAGAATGAGAGGAAAGTCATCCTGCTTATGTGTGTGCTTTTCCATCTTTGGAGTGGATTGCATATGATGTATGTGCTTGGTCACATCACAGTGAATTACCAACTCCAACATTTCATGATGATAAGGTTCATGGATCACTGGAGACAGACTTTCTTTGTTTAAGTGCCCAGAAAGAAGTTGCTCTTTGGCATTTTTATTTTTTATCGAATAAATCACGTGAAATTAGAGACTTGCCCCCTCCCCTCCTTCCCCCCTTGGGAATGACATTTCAAAAAACCTGAGATAAACAGGAGAGGATTAATGATTGTGTAAGCACTGCATTTCACAAAGGGCAGGATCTCAAATGCCCTCGCTTTTGTTTAGTGGCAGGTTATAGCCTGCAGAAATTTTGGATTAAATTACTTCTTATGAAGTCCAGGAACACAGGAGGGACACAATGCAGGGCAGGAGTTGGCCATCACTGCTTCTGCTGCTACACCTAGAGCCAAATTTCCTAAACACCATGCTTTCTTCTGCCTAGCTGACTTTTATGAGTAGTAAATAATGTGGTGCCAGAAAACTACTTCTGATTGCAGAGCCTTCCAATGATACTGTGGAACACAGAGTCAAAGTCTGAAAAGACAATTTGAAGATTAATTCACTGTCAAGAAATTGCTAGTTGTGACCCCAAGCATTAAGATAATCTAAAAGTGACATAGAGGTAATTCAGGTTTGCAGAAGTATAGATGATGCTGTGACTTCTGTCATAGAATGTTGAAAATCTTTTTAAAATTGCAAGGTAATAAGAAGGGATAAATTGTAGAGTCATGTACAGTGGACTAAAAACATTGACTGTTATGTAGATGTAACATATAACTTCAAGCACTTTCAAGATTGGCTTCCTTTTGTGAATCAAGAACTTTAAAGTGAGAGCTTTTGGGAATCTTGGTGTGGTAAATGGAAACAAACAAGATGATTTCTCCAGCACAGAATCACAGAATCGTTGTGGTTGGAAGTTGTCTAGTTCAGCCCAGGATTGTGTCCAGGCAGATTTTTAATGTCTCAAGGATATAGACTCCACAACCTCCCTGGGAAATCCCAGCAGGGAAGGTTGAGCTGTCTGATTCCAACCAAACTATTACAGACCACAGAATGTCAGAGACTGGGGGGGAACTTGAGGGATCATCTAGTCCAATCCCCTTGCCAGAGCAGGAATACCCAGACCAGGTCATGCAGGAAGGTGTCCAGGTGGAGTATGAATGTCTCCAGAGAAGAAGAACCCACACCCTCTCTGGACAGCCTGTACCACTGTTCTTTCACCCTCACTGTCAATTATTTTCTCGTACTTCTGTGGAACCTCCTGTGTTCCAGCTTGCACCCATTGCCCCTTGTTCTATCATTGGATTTGAAGTTCAAAGTCAGGTTCAACATGACTTTGAGCAACCTGATCAAGTGAAAGCTCTCCTTGCCCATGGCAGGTGGGTTGGACTACATGGTCTTTCAAGGTCCCTCACAACCTAAACCACCCTCTTATACTATGAGAATTGTTTCCTGATGTTCAGGTAGAGCCTCCTGTATTCTAGCTGGTTGGCTGTAGCCTCTGCTCATGTCACCACTGAAAAGAGTTCCATCTTCTTTATAGTCTTCATTCAGATATTTGTACAGGTCGATGATGAACTCCCATGACCCTTCTCTTCTCCAGGCTGAACAGTCCCATGTCTCAGCCCTTCCTCACAGGAGAGATGCTGTTGGACTCTTTTACTCCAAGACCATTCACCTGGCTCAAGTCCAGCTCTTTGGCTGGGACCCCCTCTGAGTAATCCTGTTTCCAGTTCAATCATACAAACTCACAAGTAATATTTGTTAGTCCCTAAAAACTGTGACTAAATAATAATATGCTAATCTTTAAGAGACTGAGCTACTTGAATGGCAGCCAGCTGAAGTGGTAGACGTGCTAATGCAATCATTTCTATTGAGTTTTCTGAATGGTGTTATGTCAGACTTGTACATCCTGGGTGGTTTTGTCTTCTTAACAACCAATGCCTAGAGTTCAGATAATGTCACCCGCTTAGGGCTCTTTATTTTACAGCAGAACATGGTAGTGAAAATTATGTCATCGATACTTAATTCCTTGATTAATGCCCGGTAAAATTTAAAAAAAAAAATCATCTATTTCATTGCATGATCCTTACTATTTTCTTGCCGTGTTATTGTGGTGGTATTTTGATCTGCAGCACCATTTCTAAGCGTGGCTGTAACACGCTGCTTCTGCCTGAAAAATGGCTCTAATCCCCTTTTTCCACTGGGTGGCGATCTCTTAAAAAATATGAACCCTAAAAGACTTCTTTTTAAATTTCAGAGCAACTAAAAGAAAAATCGGAGGGAAGACTGAATAGCAGCAATGAAGTTAGGCTAAAGTAAAAAATAAATCCAGAAGTCTGCTTCTAAGCATAAGATCCCAGTAGATCTAGATACTGAGCAGCCTGATCTAGTGGGAGGTGTCCCTGCCACAGGGGTTGGAACTTGATCTTTAAGGTCCCTTCCACCCCAAACTATTCTATGATTGTAATACCATAATTTTACAATGTCACCTGTGCCAAAGGATTCCAATGTTGCAGGTTCTGACTGCTTTTTAGAAGCAGCAAAGGACTTTCTTCACAACCAGATGTAACTCTCAGCTTTTGAGAAATATTTCAGGTGTAAATCCTCTCTGACTGACAAGCATCTTGAAGTGAATCATATTCCAGTCACTGGCTGGGATTTTGTTGATCCAGACACCTTTACAGACCTTTGCAGCCTGAAGGGACTTTGTCATGTCAGCAAGTCACAAACGTCTACCTAGTTAGTACAAGAATTTATGAAGATTTATAAACACCTTCATGATCTCAAACTCTCCAGGAGTGCCATGGCCCTTGAATCAGCTTTTCCTTTTATAGAACTTTGCAAGTTTTATAGTCCTGAGCATGGTGTCTGGTCACCCCTTCAGAAAACAAACAGTGCTGCTTCCTAAAGCCAAAACCTTTCTGATTTTTATCATACTTCCAGTCCATGTAATACTTCTTACTTACCACCATTGAAGAGTCACAGTGGACTAGCTGGTTAAAATACACATTTCCTCTTCTTCTTGGATTATTGTCCAGATTAGAAAGCCACCAGGAGGGCCTTCCCACATCGAGGGCAGTTCTGCAGGTATGCTCAATACTTTGCCATGCCCTCAGATGTGACAGTGGAAGAGGCATATGAGGAACAAGAGAGGCAAAAATAGGGAAACTTTTTTTGAGAAGCCTAGCAATTAAGTTTTTCCAAAATACTGAGTGTATGTACTGTCCCCAGAGAGAATTTCTGAATGAGTTCATCAAGTAGCCTTAGAAAGCCACTGCCTGGACAGAAGTATTGCTTAGTACTCTCCTAACCAGCTGAACTAGCAGGATTTTCAGGTAAGAATTAGGCACAGGTTAGAGACAAAACAGCAGCCAGCCCTAGAGAAGAAATCTCCCAGGTTTGAGAAGCTTCACAAAAGTGGTTCTTCACAGATTTGTACATTATTGGGCTGCATCTCTTTGAAAAGGCAGCTGTATTTAAGGATCATTTAATTAATGTAATTTATATACAACTCTTTTTAAAACTCTAGCTATAATGAGCTCCACATATAGCCTGGGTGGCACCACAGTCCTCCAGCAAAAGACTTAGATTTAATATAAGGTGATCACTACTTTTTTTCCCCAACCCAGTCAGGAGCCAGAAGGCACAGTTATCTCCTAAGGGTGGCAATTAAATATGGAGATGTGGTTTTCAGCATATAAGATAAATAGGTTGAGCCTGGACTCTGGCAACTGCAAACAAAAGCATATGAGCAAAGGTTGGCACCACACCCAGCTACCCTTAGCTCTTTTATTTTCATTTAGTCAGCTTAGTTACAGCTGAACAACTCATGATATGCACATGCTGGAGAGGTTAACAGGACCAAAGGGTCTTGGGATCTTCCCAAGCTTTCATCTGTTGCTTATCCTAAGGAGATAAGAAAATAAGTGCCATAATTTTTGGAGTCCAAAAGACAGTGTTCAAAGTATGAAAACATTAAAAAGCACAACCCAAATTCTGGGCTGCATCAAGAGGAGTGTGACCAGCAGGTCAAGAGAGGTGATTTTGCCCCTCTCCTTGGCTCTGGTGAGGTCCAACCTGGAGTTACTGTGTCCAGTTCTGGAGCCCTCAACATAAGAAGGACATTGAGATGTTGGAGCAGGTCCAGAGGAGGACATGAAGATGATGAGAGGGCTTGGAGCAACAACATTCTGAGGACAGGCTGAAGGAGTTGGGGTTTAGCCTGGAGAAGAGAAGGCTCAGGGGGGACCTCAGAGTAACTTCTCAATACCTGAAGGGGGCTACAGAAAGGAGTAGGACTTTTTAATAGCATATGTGATGGCTGGACTAGGAATAATGGATGAAAATTGGAAGAGGGGAGATTCAGACTAGATACAAGAAAGAAATTCTTTAGTCTGAGGGTGGTGAGAAAAGGTTGCCCAGAGGAGTTGTGGATGCCCCCTCTCTGGATGTCCATTGTACTTGTATATATATATATATCCTTTGGAGATGTTAAGTCTCCAGGCAGTAATCATTTAGACTCAGTGGTTATTCCTTTGAGGAGACATCCATATGTTTCATGGCTGTGTGTCATGCTGAGTGGGGAAGAGAGGCCTTTCCATGTCAAGTACTTCCAAGTATGCACATGAACACACACACAGACACACCATACTTTTTCCTGCATCCTACAGAGCTGGGTGATGCATTTGAATGTTTATATAACTCCACCGTTGCTACTTAATGCCCTGGAAATGCTGAACGGCAATTAAACAGCAATTAGTAAGCAGAATGCTTTATTGTGGTCATAATTCCTTTCCATTTTACCCAGCAAAGGCACGAATGTCTTGGCTGTCAGCCAAGTGATTGCTCAGAAGGGTGATTATGTGTTTTCCACAGCACCCATAAGGTTAAGTTTCCTGCTGAAATCAAAAAGCCAGTAAGGAAAAAGTCAGTCCATAAGATGCAAAGCTGCAGTGACTGCCATTGCAATGCCATGTTGCATACAGACAGACATTTTGGGAGCTGTGCACTTGTAGAGATGCTGCATTCGGTCTTGTAGCCAAGCTGAGAACTTTTTCTTCCCTTCCACGATCATAGAATCATAGAATGTTCGGGTTTGAAGGGACCTTAAAGATCATCTAGTTACAACCACCCTACCATAGGCAGGGACACCTTCCACAAGACCAGGTTGCTCAGTGCCTCATCCAGCCTGGCCTTAAACACCTCCAGAGAGGGAGGCAAAAATAACACTTAATTCATATGATGGGAAACTTATTTTAGCATCCCTTGCAGCTTCTAATAGAAAGAAATACTGATCCAGAAATCCAGTCAGTACTGTCACAACAGCAACTGTTGAGACACCTTCCTTATGAAGGATGTGCACATCACCCCTTTTCTTCTGCTCCATCACCATCTTGAGGTCCAAGGGCTGAGCCACCAGAACATACACAAAGATTTTGAGAAATGCACTCCCTCTGCAAACACCTAACAGTGGCAGATTTCCCAGTGAGGCACAGATGACATTTTGGTTAAGGATTATGTAGATTCAAATCTGGTTTCTGCCACAGGCTTCCTGTCTGATTTTGGTCAAATTATTTAATCTGCAAAAATAGGGCCTAAAATAATTTCTTTTAAAGCCCCTTTGGGGGAGAGAGACTTCCTCTCTGAGACACAGCTGTGTAGTATTGACTACAAAGAACTGTGGATTTTGAGAGCTTCTTGACATTCTTGTGACATAATTAAATAATTATGTTGTAGTTATTAGAAATCTTTTTAGTAACCCATAGATCATCTGGCTTGAGGGATTATTTTAGTTATTGAATCTGGCTTCCTATGTGCTGTGAATTAAGAGGTTTTCATGAACAATTTCTTGCTTGAACTAGAGCCTCTTTTCTATCAATAATTCTATTACCATCTTAAAATTGTAACAATTTTAGGTACACATAAAAAAATAACATCTTAATCATAATCTGAGTTTGCTGCCATCCTGTCCCAGATCTTGTTATATCTTCATCTGCTACATCAAGGAGCCTGAGATCAAAGTTTTGTCATGCTGTGACTCCTCTGTTAAGCTAAATGGATTGAGCTCCTCTTGTCTTATCCTGTGAGGTAGATTTTCCAGTGCTTTAATCATTCTTGTATGATCTCATGTGATCAGTCTCCTCTCTAATCATTCCCACATAAATGAACTCGATGTTCTTTTAGAAGTGGCAACACCAATGGAATGATGGTGGCAACATGCCTTCCCCACTCATTCCCATCAGTCTTCTGCTCACACATCAAGGTTTATCATAGAGCTTGGAAAGAAGACTTGCCCTTCATGCTCTGGCTGCCCTTTGATCTCTCTAAGGATTAATTTTTGTCTGTATGCATTGTTAGACAGGGCCAGAAGACTCAGACTGGACTCCATCCAGAACCTGTCCTTATCACTCACTCCAATCTTTGCATCAGCTAAAACTTTCAGTAATCAGTACCAAGAATGGGAATCACTTTTTAATTCATGCCACAAAAAAATGTTAAATTACTTGAAAATATGAGCAAATTCATGCGAGAACTTACTGGCAACACCATCATGCTGGTTCTCCACAGACAGGGAGATTCTGAACCTATCAAGTTCTGAGCATTAAAAATATGTACAAGATTATCCTTTTGACTCAATAAAATAAGTGTCTTTCCATTAATATTGCTGCACATAAGGGTTTCTGTACCACATAAGCTGTACTTTAGAGTTAGATATAGTCATTTTAGTAATCTACATCTCCCTGCTTCAGGGACATGATCTTCTGGATTTTTCCCACCCACCTGAAAGTCTTGGCTTGCTTGTGGATTGTCACTGTTGCCACAAGCAACTCCTCTCCCTCATTTTTTCAAGTCCTACTTGAAGATACTGGTATTTTGGTATTTGGACAGCACATAGGTTTGCCTGGACCATTTTTAAACTGCTCTTTTCTCCACAAAAAAAACAAACAACACAACACACAAGTCTCTGACACTTGTTTACAGGTAAACTGTGAGAGCATCTCTTCAGGGCTGTGCCAGGAGACACATTAGGAGAAAAGACAAACCTCATGCTGAAGTGAATGAATGGCCAGCAAATTTTAGTTCTTCTACACTCCAAAACCTCTCAGCCAAAGACTTCTGCTGCTATTTAATCATCACAATTTTTTTGCTAATCCCTAATCTGAGTTGGCAGATTCACTCCTCCAAGGCTGAGCTTGCTGCTGACAGATGTGAACGTGGGTATTTGCTGTCTCCTCAGATCTCTGCAGCTCCAGGCTGGGTACTCTGCTCCCCTCTATGTGATGATGATGTCCAGGAACTGACGCAAGGAGCTGAGGCACTCCCTCATCTTGATTCATGCCTGTTTTAGGATTCTCTGGCTGCAGACCAAACTATCTGAGCAGCATTTTTTCTTGATTAAGAAATTACTGGCTTCATTTCAGGCTGGAAGAGGTAAATTGTGCTGGGCACACTGAGAGAAGTCCTGGGATAGTAATGAGAGTGTTGGCATGAAGCTGTTAGTCCTTCCATGCCATTTTGCCCTGGATCCTGATAACACCTGCACTTGCTGGTTTTTATGAAGCTTTTATCTACTGCTTCCTTATCAGAGTGAGTCATTTCTTTCATTCTGCACTTTGCAGGAGTCATTTATGGCTTTAGCTTCCTCAGGGCCAGATGGCTGCACTCCTCACAGCCATTGCAGAAAGGGTCAAGTTTTGGCTCCTACACCCCATTACAAATCATATTAGTGATAAAAGCTTCCATAAGAGGCTGTTCCTTATATTACTCTACCTTCTTTTATCACATGTCAGGTATCATGAAGATGGTTTTGGTCTTTGCTGGTGTCAAAATTATCCTACATATAAGAACTTTCAGCATTTTTCCCAGGTCCAAACTAACATTTTCAGCAAGATAGCTTCATATAAAATTCTGTCCAAGATGAAACTGCTCCTCCTACTAGATGAGGTTGCTCAGTGCCTCATCCAACCTGATCTTAAATACTTGCAGGGATGGGGCATCCACAACCTCTTTGGGCAACCTGTTCCAGTGTCTTTCCACCCTCATGGCAAAGAAGATAATAGTATTAACTTCTGTAATAGACTAGTTATATTTGTTCCCAGAGTTTACCTTCCAGTCACAGAATAGTCAGAGAAATTAACCCCTACATGAGTGGGGAAATATGGTTTATTAAAGATCAACCACTGTTGATCTCTGTAACCACATTAAAAAATTACTTTTCTCAAACCTTCAGAGGTTGAGGATATTGATTCACTCAGGTTTTCAATGTTCTGCAAACTCTTAGTTCTTTGAAGTTATGTTTTACTTTTAGAGATTCATCCAAAACTGTAAACTCAAAAGCATCTCATGCCTGCAGTTGAGGCAAATCCTAACTTTTTAGTAGGGTACATATTGATTAAACCCAACTGATTGGTAGCAAGATCTCCATCTCAGAGCAACCATCTGACTTTGAGAAATAACCTTTCAAATTATCATCAGTCCTGGCGCCGAGATTCTGCCATGACCTGTGTTTTGAAAATAATATAATCTGTGGCAATATAACAGCACTGAGTTACTACCCACAGCCTCATAGAGGGCAGATAAGGAGCACATCATGCCATTTGATAAGAGCTCCTTCCAATGCATTTGCAAGAGAATGATAGACTACTTGTATAATTTTTATGGGACTCTCACAAGATAGTGCCTATCTTCCAGCTCTATATGATGCATAAACTTCATTTTAGCAGATTTTCCTGACAAACAATCAGATTTATGGTGCCTGAGTGCAGTCACACTGGATCAGAGCAAAGGTCCATCCAGGCCAGTAGCTGGACTCTGGCAACAGTCAGTAGTTTAGGGAGAAAGGGTGAGAATAAAGAGGCTGCACAATTCCCCTTCCTGCAGCAACATGCAACATCCATCAGTATTTACCCTCAAACCTCTTTTATAATGGATGTGACTTCTGAAGACACACTGATGGATCTTGTTCCCTTATGGTGAGACACTGGAAGAGGTTGCCCAGAGAGGTTGTGGGCAACCTGTTCTAGTGGGAGATGTCCCTGCCCATAGCAGGGAGGGTTGGAACTAGATGATCTTTAAGGTCCCTTCCAACCCAAACCATTCTATGATTCCTCAACTGCTGGTCTTCCTACTCTTTCCACCTTCCAACCATAGCACAAGTTACAGTTCAAACCTGGCAGCATTTGCAGCACTCATGGCCACACAGAATGAACCATATTTCTCATGCTCTGGATAAGGGAGAGAAGAATTTTCCCCTGCAGATTTCTAGCTTCCCCCTTCCAGGTCCCTACTGGAGAGTTTTCAGAAGCAGATCATTGATTGAGTACTGGTCATGAGAAAACCATCACTTTCTGTGGAGCTGGCACATCCATTCTTCAGACTTCCTAAGTCAGCAGTAAGAAGAGCTACTTAGAAAGGGGAAGAGTCAAATCCTCTCACACAGAGACAGGAAATTAAAAGCCTTACATAGAAAATTTAGAATGCAGAGGGTGAAGGACCTTTCACTTAGGCATCAGCAGCTCAATAAGGCTGGAGAGAAGACAGCAGCAGCCACAAGATGTCAATAAAGTAATTGGGGGAGGTAGCAGAGCAGAGATTAAAAACTATTTTGGTGCCCACTGAGATTGCTGGAGGCCCAAGACAAAACAAAGCTGATATATTGAACAGGAGCTACTTCTTTTGGCAGAGTGAAGTGTTCATCCCCTGGAACGCCTTAAGCACCCAGACATACTTTTGCAATAGCCTTAAAAACACCAGATTAACTCTCACCTCCTCCAGGGAATCTGATAAAATCATAGTCCCAGCTTATTCCTATGTAGTTATACACAGCCCTTTCAAATTTAAGTGAATTTAAGCTATTCTTGCAGTGTATTACTTGTTGTGGACAAGAAGCAGCTTTACAAAACCTGTGAAAGCTGTGTCCTTAGTCAGGCCAACAGTATCAAGAGGAAGGCCTGCAAATACAAAAATTAACATTCATACTCCTGTACCTAATGAATAAAGCTTCAGGGTATTTATGCTTCATGTAATTAAAAGCCTAACTAAAACCTGGGAATTTCATGGTTGTATTTTCCCTTGAAGTACCAATCTGCAATCTCAGAATGCCTCTCAGGGCAAAGTGAGTTTAAAGACTGATGCATCAAAGAGTGACAGCTTTAGGTATTATGAAGAGCTTAAATCCTCCAAACAGGATCACTCCTGGCAGAGAACCAAACCCAATAACAGCAACTGTTGTCAGTGCCCAGCAAATAAACTGCATATTTTCAAACTGGCCAGAGGGTGAGAACAAAACACTTGCGTAAGAAAAACACTGAGCTTGGGATTGACAATTCATGCAGATTAAAATCTCAGGATTTACTAGAACTTGGTTGTCTGACTTCCTTGCCTGAAGCTGGCAGTGCAACTTTTGAAGTAGCTCCTGCTCCAGAGGAACTTGTAGCTCCCTTAATAAAAAAACCCAAACCAACCAAAACAAAAAACCAAGCAACAAAGTTGGTGCATTTTTTCTTTTTAAAAACTGATCTTGAAATACCCATGACAAAAGGAGTATTTTTAGTGTTTTTTTTTTTTTTCCTAGGGTTTATTACAGTGGTAATACAGCTCTGTGAGACTGAGATTCTTGCTGGAGAAAGTGAGTTTTAAGGACATCCTCTGTACCAGCTCAAGAGATGATTGATGTTAAGCAACTTTATGTACACACAAAAGGGATTATCAATGGTCAGTCTTAGATGGTTGCACATGCACAGGTAAAATTCTTACTCTTCTCACGGTTAAAACTGTTATCAGGGCAACTGAGATCACTTTAAGGTTACACCATAAAAAGTACTTCCCCTGGAGGTAAGTTTAAAATCCAAAGAGTCACTGGGAAAAGTAGAGGAGTGTAAAAGCTGACACTACTCCACAAGGAAAGCTCCTGGAACAGAAAGACTTTGGTGTCTTTGTTGGGAAGGAGGCTGAAGATGCAAGTTTGTCCCAAAGGATGTGGGTGAAAAGCTTTTCACATCAGCCCTTCCCTACAGCAGGAAGGACATTGTCTACTGTGGTGTAATTGTGAATATTTTATTGTTTGAACATTGGACAGTTTAACTGCTATAAAATAACAGTGTGTCATGTCACCCTGCCTGTGCCCAGAGTCATCTTCTGTGGTTTGGAGCTTTTCTTTTTAAAATGTTGAATATGACAAGGCATTTTAAAGACACTTAATGTTCTAGTGCAGGAACAGAAACTCCTGCCAAGTACTCCTTCACCCCCAGGAGCAGAAAGACATCCCTTGTGATCATGCAGCTCCCAAGCAGAGAAATTCAAAAGCATTCAGCAAATATTATCTGCCTCAGAATTAGTACATGGTGTTCAAAAGAACTTAGCTAAAATATAACAAAGATATAGCTCATTACAAAAGGTGCCTGCTAGGTCTGAACCATGAAGAAATCACACCTTGCCATCCCTTTTGTGTAAAGGATCCTTGCTGTGGTGTAAATAAAATGCATCACTGAGGAGCTTTAGGTTTTGGACACTGCTCCAGGCTTGGAGTCATTAATGCTGGGCTCAGGTGAAATTCCTAGGTGCAGGCAGGAGATTTTGGTGTCTTCTTTTTTTGTTGAGAGATGTTTTCATCGAGGCACACTCCAGAACCCAGGATACCCTGCTGAGCTCAAATGCCAGCACTATTTCTTCCACAGAAATGCAGCAGCCTTGCTTTTGTTTTTTTCATAAGAAGCAAGACAGATTTTCACCAGGTTTCACAAATATCCATCTAGTCCAGCACACTCTATCAGTAACTGATAGCAAATAATCCCTTTCCTCATCTTTTCAGCAGGATTATAGAATCATAGAGTTGGAAGGGACCTTCAGAAGCCATCTAGTCCAACTCCCTGCAGTGAGCAGGGTCATCCAGGTTGTTCAGAGCCTCAGCAAACCTGGCCTTGGATGTCTCCAGGGATGGGGCCTCCAGCACCTCTCCACCCAAGTGGAGCATCTGCACTTGTCCCTGTTGAATTTCACGATGTCTGCTCAGGGCCACCTCCCCAGCCTGTAAACCAACATGGGCTCATTCCTCTGCATGCTCTCCGACTTCTGGTAAGAGATCAAAACTCCCTGTTCAAGAAATTCCCATCAGGGGGTTATAACCTCATCTTTGTGCTAATAGCTCTCCAGGGATTTTTCTCACTGCAGTTTGCCTAATAGCTTTCGAGTCCCATCAACCTTGCTGAGATAAGATTTAATGCTCTTACCAAGGAAGGCGATCACTTCAGTCATGTTTCCCTTATGCCTGAGGAGACTCAAACCTCAGGAGAGTCACCCCAGGCTGCAGATCTTCCCTGCCTGTTGGATGGGCAAGTTTGTTTAACTACTTGATAGAGCAAGGCATCTTCACCCTCAGGCATATTTTTAATAGCCTCAGGGCAGGTTCGGAGTGAATATTAGCAGCACAGAGTAACTGAGCAGCTGCCCGGAGCAGAGAGCAATTAACTGGCCTAATGAGAGAGCAAACCCCACCAGCAAGACCCATCAGAATGGCACAGTGATGACAGATTGCCATCAGCATACAAGAGCTGTCAATGTGGCTTTATTAAACAAATCATTACAGTGAAAAGGCTGCACACTTCCTACAGGTTGGGATCAGATCTTTTAGCAAGGAGAACAAGTCTCAGGCTTAAGGTCTTTCAGAGCATTCACCTCTTCCTACTGGAGTGGAAAAGGCAGATAGATCAGCCCCAAATAGTCTGCCACATCTTCAGAAGAGAGCCTGCAACCTTGCATTCACAAGAATTTCATGAGTGTGCTTGTGAACTAATATGGACCTTAGACAAAGGGATAACTCCCCGTTAATTAAGCTTTTTTTTTCATCACATAGAATCATAGAATAGTTTGGGTTGGAAGGGACCTTAAAGATCATCAAGTTCCAACCACCCTGCCATAGGAAGGGACACCTCCCACTAGATCAGGACTACACCACTTATCCAGTCTGGTCATAAATACCTCCAGAGAGGGGGCATCCACAACTTCTCTGGGCAACCTCTTCCAGTGTTTCACTACCGTCACCATAAAGAACTTATATCTAGCCTGAATCTACACCCTTCCAATTTACATCCACCATTTCTAGTCCTTCCATCACATATCCTGTTAAAAAATCTTACCCCAGCCTTTCTGTAGCCCCCTTCAGGTACTGAAGTCATAAAAATGACTTCTCTCCAAGTTCTTTAGTCAAGCCTACAGTGAACCACAACCATTCTCAGATCTGTCAGACATACCCAAGTGATATTACTGATCCACTTAAAGGCAGATGAAAGCAGCAGGTAGGGGAGATGTCAAAGCAATGGGCAGCTCCCACAAGGTAAAGAACAAGTAGCTTTCATTTGGCAAAGAGCAATTAAGACATGCTTCTCCAGGATCCCTGCGCCATTAACTCCTCCAGCAGTAGCTTTTACTTTCTATTTTGCTGGTTAAACAAGTTCTATTTTCCCTCAAGGCACTTCCTACCAAGCTGCTGTGGGAGAGGCGTGGTAGGCTCTAAGCCTTCTCAGATACAGTGCCAGCAAGGAGTAACACGGGGTGTGCAGGGACACCCCCAAGCAAGACGAGAAGGACAGCATTTTCAAAATGCTTCCTGTGTAATAGCCTATGTTGATTTGCACAGCTCCACACCTAAATGCAAATCCTTCACAATGGCAGGAGGCACCTTGAGTGCAGATACCAAAGACTGGGTGACACTCACCTCCTGAGAATTCACATGCATAACTATCCAGTTTGGAGAAGCCAAATTTCTATCCATTTTTTTTCCCTTTTCCCAAATAGCAGACATATCTTGGTATCACTTCTAGAAGCCATTTCAGAGCATGCAAGAGCCAGGAAGGAACAGTAAAGCTTTGCCCAGTGACCCTTCCCCAGCCGTAGGAATCATAGAATCATAGAATAGTTTGGGTTGGAAGGGACCTTAAAGAACATCAAGCTCCAATCCCCCTGCCATAGGCAGGGACACCTCCCACTAGATCAGGCTGCTCAGTGCCTTGTCCAGCCTGGTCTTGAACACCTCCAGAGAGGGGGCATCCACGTCTCTGGGCAACCTGTTCCAGTGTTTCACCACTCTCACAGGGAAGAATTTCTTTCTTATGTCAAGTCTAAATCTACCCCCTTCCAATTTACATCCATTGTTTCTGGCCCTCCCATCCGATATCATATTAAAAAGTCCTTCCCCTGCCTTTCTGTAGGACCCCCTCAGGTACTGATAAGTTACTATAAGGTCCCCTCTGAGCCTTCTCTTCTCCAGGCTGAACAACCCCAACTGCAGTGACAATTCAGACCCAAAAAGGAGTTAAAAGTGTTGTTGCTGGTCATAACTCTGGACTGCAGAGTTTGGAAAGGTGTCGTATGACTGCTACTTGACACGGGTATTTGTCGAAGCAAACATTTAAAGAAACAGCTTGAATAGCTGTTAATTAAATGGGTTTGTATTGTGCTGGGTGAGGGTGTGCCCCATCCTGGCTGGCAGGATTTAAAATTATCTTCAACCTTTGGTCCTGTTCTCAAGGCAGACAAAAAGGGAGAGGGAAGATTTCACTGGGGTTTAAAAAGAAGTTCTTTAATAGCAAAAGAAGCCGATCTAGAGGTAGAGGACAAAAGGAACAATGGCTCTGCCGAAATGTTACACGGGGCTGAGCCAAAACCATCTCATTGAGAGGTTCTGTAAGGAATAATTTCAAGTCAAGGCTGGAAGAGATCAGATAGCAGCTGGAAAGCAAGAATATACCAGGGAGGAAGGGAGAAAAGAGAGCACAAACAGCTGAAAATACAGGACAAAAAATAAGTGTAGCTTTAGGCAGCTCTGTTGCATTGCTGACTCTATTTGCCTTGCTAAATAAACCAGAAATTTGGTTTCTAAGAGGTTTTGCTAAAGTTCAGACCCACAAAGGTACTGAGACACCATTGAAACAAGTGGAATCAGACACCTCAATGCTTTTGTCAATGCCACCATTTAACTGCACTGGAAATCACAGAATAGTTTGGGTTGGAAGGGACCTTAAAGATCATCGAGTTCCAATCTCCTTGCCATAGGCAGGGACACCTCCCACCAGGCCTGGCTGCTCAGTAAAGGGTGAGTGTCGGGATGATGGAGCCAGGCTCTTCTCAGTGACATCCAGTGATAGGACAAAGGGTAATGAGTGCAAGCTGGAACACAGGAAGTCCCACAGAAATATAAGAAAAAACTTTGTCAGGGTGAGAGAAGAGTGTCCCAGGCTGCCCAGAGAGGGTGTGGGGTCTCCTTCTCAGCAGACATTCAAACCCCACCTGGACTCCTTCCTGTGTGACCTGATCTGGGTGTTCCTGCTCTGGCAGGGGATCTGACCAGATGATCTCTTGAGGTCACTTCCAATCCCTGACATTCTGTGATTCTTTGAACACAGAGGCTCATGCTTTTTATCTGTTTAGTGGAAAAGGAACTACTATGAGAAACTGTTAACTGAGTCAGGGGAAAGAATGAAAGTGCTGCAAACAGGCAGATTTATGGCACATAAAAGCTTGAATGGGCGAATCAAATCAACTCCTTGATTCCAGAAGCAACTGAGAATAATTAATAATACCCCTAAACCCCTTTCTAACTCCTTTTTACTCACATGAAACACAGTGTCTTGATCTGATGTAAATTTTTCATTTAAAAATGTGCCTTACAGCTATTGTGGCAAGCTGTTTGCTATCCCCCAAATAGGTATTATCTGATGTTACCTTGCTTTATCTAAAGAAAATGGGCAGCAAATAAAATTTGGAAGCTGAAGTTGCTAATCAATAGGCTTCAGTTGAAGACTACATCCAAATGCTGTTTCTTAGAGCTACTTGTGAATTTCAGGTGTGTCAGTAAGGATGAGAAACTACTTCACTACTTGGGGTGTCTGTAAAATTGAGCAATTTTTATCTCTTTTGTTTTATTCTGAAACAAAAAAAATCACAGCCATCAGGTCTCCCATCTCATTTACTGTAAATGAATGATGGAGAAAAAGTTTGTTTTTCAAAATGGCATATTTATGTATTCTCAAATATCATTCTATAGCCATCTCTCCTTCCTTCTAGCTTTTAAAAGACAGCTTAAAAACACTGGGTTACTTTCTTTTGCCCTATCAGATAGGTCCCAAAAGTCAGCAAAATGAACTTTCCCTTCATACCTGAGCTTGAAGCAGCTTTTCTTCCAATTAGTTATCAGACATTTGAATGAGTTAAATTATACACGGGCTTTAACCTCAAGCATCCAGCTGTGCTCACCAGGCCAAGGCTTGGAATTCTGTCCTTCAGATTTTAGCCCTTGATTGAGGTTATCATGTTAATGGATGAGAGGCTTGACATTTCAAATATAAAATTATTTTTGATTGCACTATAGTGAAAACAACTTAAAAAAAACAAGACAACCTTCCCAAAAAACAACGATGACCACTGTCCCTGCTAAAACTGTATGTGAAGTTCCCCTCTCCATTTTTTCTCTGCAGTTCAGGTCACACCCTAACCTAACATGAGGTTAAAACTCTTGAGGCTTTCAAGGTATTTATTCCAGTGTTTCAAATTTAGTATAATTTTCTGCAGGTTCTCCCTATAATCTTTGTTGAGGTCCAGACTTACCATAGCAGGGAATGATTCACCAGACAGCTACTGGGAGGCTTATTTTTAGTTTTGGCAAGAGCAGGAATAAGCAGGCATGTATTTTTAAAGTTTATTTGAAAAATTCACTCTTATTTACCAGGCATTTGGGGGTTTTTTGCACCAAACCCACAATCCTTAGGAGTATTTGGAATAATAAAGATGCACTACAAGTGATACAGCTGAGATGGAAGCTCATCTGCTTACTTCCATTTATTTTAAAAACAAGCAGCAACAACTTTCTCAGCTGCCCCACTTCCTAAACCTGCTTTCTGATGCATGATCTTTATAAAAGAGATAAAAAAAACCTCCTATATTAAGAATGCCAACAGCCTTTTAATAATTCAATGCACAGTGACGTGCTATTGTTATAGCTGAACAAGCATTCTCCCATGTAAAAGAAAGGCTGAAATCTCTCCATTTCCAACAGTTAAAAAACCCCAAACTCATTACCCAGATGCTCCATCAAATTCAGTCTTCTTCTGCAGCAGCTTAACTCATTCAGAGGCATGCAGATGACTTAAAGCTTTATCTGATGCTCAGATGGAGAAACAAGAGGACAATTTCTGTCCTACAAGCTGGTTATGGCCTAAGGGGCTTCTCCTTCCTTGCTGTAGGGCATGAAACTACCAGTATTGCTGGAGGGAGGGTGGGGAAAGTGAGATGAGGCAGGCAGCCCATTTTCTCATAGATCTAGTTTTTCAGCAGCTGCTATCAAATTCATTGAAGCAAGGATTTGACTGAACAGGAAGATAGAATTACGTCTCCTTCCCACAGCTCAAGGTCAGGATAAAGATGGAGGATGGGCTGCCAGCAAGTCATTTTATCTGCATTTATTGACTTTATATCCCAACTGAATTTCCAGGCTGAAAGTAGCATAAGTGAGGGTCAAGACACAGCTAATATTTAGTCACACATTAACCAGCATTGATATTGGATCTCAGCAGCAGCAGCCATCTGAACAGCATAGCAGGCTTCTTCTCAAATAAAACCTGAATTGGTGGATACCTTGTGCCTTGGGAAAGACATGTGAATAATGTCTGAATAACAAACCTGAGTTGTTTCCAAAGAGTAAAGGTTCATCGTGGGAAAGAGGTAGCTTGGCTTGGAGGTACAGAAGAAAGGAAACAGTATTTTCACATCAGTTTGAGGATTAAAAATGCAGAAAAGCACCTGTGTGGGATGTATATGAGGCCTGTATGCTCATGCCTCTGGGTAGTTTTAAAGATCCAGCCCTTGCAGACCTCATCGAGTTCCAATCTCCTTGCCATAGTCAGAGCCGTTGAGCGCTCTGATGAAGAAACACATCAGAGCCGTATCTGCTTAATTGTTCATCCATCTTGGACACATAAATGGGTGATTTGGGCCCTAGAATACATAAATACAGGCAGAACTATTTCTGCCTGTAATAAACAGGGAGATGCTGCCTTCCAAAAGTATGACAACCCTAGCAGCAGAACCATCCCTTTCTGCCCCTTCTCCCCCTGCCCCAAGCTGACTGTAGCTGAAGTACAGAATCATAGAATGGTTTGGGTTGGAAGGGACCTTGAAGATTGTCCAGTTCCAATCCTCTGCCATGGGCAGGGACACCTCCCACTAGACCAGGTTGCTCAGTGCCTCATCCAGCCTGGCCTTAAGCACCTCCAGAGAGGGAGAATCCATAACCTCTCTGGGCAACCTGTTCCAGTGTCTCACCACCCTCACCATAAAGAGTTTCTTATCTCAAGCCTGAATCTTCCCCTCTTCCAATTTGCCTGTGTTACTCCTAGTCCTGCCATCCTGTACCCTATTAAAAAATCCTACCCCAGCCTTTCTGTAGGCCCCCTTCTAGCAGATGAATGATATGACAGATAAGTGCAGTTCATCCATCTATCCATTCCCAACTACTAAACTTTTCTTCTTCTCTCTCACATCCCTTTGACTGAGGCTGGGGTTGCTCCAATTGCTTCTCCTTGACAGAAGGATTTCAGACGTCCCTTGACTAAAGAGACATGAGAAAAGCACTTCCAAGGAGAAACCATTAGGAGTTCCCCCCACAACAGCCCACCTCGTTGCTGGGTCAGCACATAGGAACACAAGAAGGAAGTCCCAAACCAGTACCTTGGTAGTTTTACTAAATGAAATTTTTAAAAGCATACATCTGCACATTGCTGGAAAAGAGCTTTTATGGAAAAATATTAGATACCACAGTCCCTTTGTCTTTGGGTTTCAGAGCTTGAAGGAGTAGGTGAGAGCAGGACCAGTAAGTACTGAAGCCAAGTTGCCTGAGTTTATTGCACAGGAGCTTTCGAAGTTCATTATATATTATCATATGCATTGAACCATGGGACAGTTGTTCAACATCTGCTGCATCATTTCAGTGACTTGTTTCACCCGAATTTTCACCTGGAACTCCACTTTTTGTTTCTTTTCAGGTCACTTTTCATTTTTAATTGGCTTTAAATCATTAGCCACACAAAACCCTAACTGTGTAGTAATAACCAATTGCTAGGAAGTAATTCTCAGTCCCTGCCACCATGTAGTTTCTTATCCTGCATTCAGAGAAAGTCTAAAAACATTTTAACCATATAAAAGATATGGTGAATGCATTTAAAAATAAATAAATCAGATGTGTCTACATCCCCTTCTATCAAGAAATGTGTAATTGCTGAGTTTTTTTTTTCAGCTGAATAAGGCACACACACCATCAGTACAAACCTGGCTTATAGTTTACTTTATCCAAAAAATCCCAGAGCTATTAGAGGGAGCCCAAGTTAAAGCACATTATGTCACTCTTAAAAGAAATCCTGGGAATCTTTAACCTCACTTCACAAGCCTCAGACACGGTGGAGAACATTCTCAGTGGTGCCCAAACCTGTTTCCACATCAGGGGTACAACCCTGCCTGAGCTCTCCAATCTCCTTTGCCAAAAAGGGAGCATTTACATTTTATCACACAATTTCTTCATTGGAACTTCATTATGCCAGTGACCACGAATTATGCAAAAATCATGTCCTCCCTGGGTAAACAGTGCAAACTGCTAGGTAACAACCAGGCACTCTCTCGAACAGAGCCACAGCCTCTCAAACACCTGCTCATCGATACAAGGTAAAAAGAGGGAGAAAACCAGCGAGGTCCTCCTGCCTTTTGCATGTTTCCATGAGATGTGACACAGACCTCACCATTCCTCTTCTTTGACCCCCGCTGGGGGAAGGAAGATGGATGGCTTCATGTCAGGGTCCTCAGCCCCGAAATTAGACAAGAGCACTTAGTTTAAACCCCCCACCTTCCTTCCACAAGGCAGAGGAGTGAGAGATGGAGCAGCAAAGCCCCTCCTCGGCTGCGGGGCCTGAGAAGTCGGCAGCGAGAGGTGCGGGGGAGGCAGAGGGAGCCCAGCCCCGGCCTGGGGGTAGCACCTTGGAGTCCGCTCACCACAGCTCAGGCACTGGGCTCTTTATTGGTCTTATTTCATTAAGACAATCGCAAGGGCCCGTCAAGGGAAGGTTTGGTCTCGGCGGTGTCCGTGTAAGGCACTGCGGGAGTCACGGGCCGTCGGAGGCGCTGAGCTCCCCGCTGTGTCCGCTCAGGGCTGGCGAGGCCGCCGCCACCGCTCCCCCGCCTCCATGTCGCCCGCAGGGCCGAGCCAAACCGGCCGCAGCAGCGGAGCAGCCGCAGGCTCTGTGCCGCCAGTACTGTGGGGTGATGGCCGCTCGGGCTACTCGCCCCCTTGGCCGTCCTGGCCCCGAGCACCGCCGCCGTCAAAGACCTCGGGGCCGTCGGCCAGCAGCGAGGTGCGCACCTTCCTCCTCTCCTTGAAGCGGCCGGAGTGTGAGACGCGGAGGCTCCGGCGGTTGTTGCCGCCGCCCGGCCCGGCTGCCTCGCCGCTGCCGAAGGGGGGAGGCTGCTCCTCTCGGCCGCCGGGACTGGTCGGGGCGGCGGGGGAGGTCTCGCTGGCCGCGGGGGGCGGCGGAGCGGCCGCCGCTTCCTTCACCTTCTTCTTGCTGGTCAGCGACTTCCACCAGGGCCCCGCCGAGCCGCCCTTCACGCCGGCGCGGGGGGCAGCGGTGGCCGCCGCTCCGTCCGCCATCTCGGGCTCCTGCGGGGCGGGTGGTAGTTAAGAAATGGAAAGTGCGCCGACACCCTCAGCCCCCCCGAGAATCCCTTTTCCCCTGCACAGGGGGAACCGGGCAGCGCTTCTGCTGAAGCTTTGCCCTTCTCCCCACGACCTGCCGGGCACAGGGGGGACACCGGACCCGCAGCTGGTGGGGAGGATTTTGGCGTTTAGCTCCGGTGACAGGCCGGGAGGCGCCAGCTCGCCTGCCCCGGCTACACAGAGCTCAGCACCTGCGCTCGCCACCGCCACTCAGCTCTACGGGCGGACCCGAGGCCCGGTACCGCGGACCGACAGCCCTGCTGAGGGCTGCTGCCATGGGGCACCGCTTCCTCCCTCCTGAGAGCTGCTGCCGGGGGGCACCGCTTCCTCCCTCCGCCTTCCTTCCTCTCTCCCTCCGCCGGCCCCGCAACAGGTAGGGCGGCACTGACCTGCGGGCGGCCGGGAGCGCTCTCCTCCTCCTCCCCGCGGGGCAGCGCAGCCGCTTCTCCCTCCCTCCTTCCTTCTTCTTTTCCTTCTTTCCCTCCCTCCCTGCTCACCTCAGCGGCCGGGTGGCTGCTGTGCGCTCGGCGGCAGGTGGCGGCCAGCCCCGCTCGCTGCTTGGCCCCGGGGGCGGGGCGGTGGCCAAGACCGGCCCTGGGGCCGGGGCGGTTCCCGCTCANGGCAGCGTGGGCTGTGTGGCTGGAGCAGCCACGCGCGTTCTTTGGGCCCGTGGTAGGTGTTGCCCGGGGGAGCCCTTGCGTGGCCTTGAAGAACATGAGAATTGCCTTTAACTGACCCATCTTTTAAAAAGTAGCAAGCAGACGTACTAAGAGCAGCAGTCCTACCTAATCCTGCCTGGACTTTGAGTTTCTGTGTCTGTCTTTCCCTCCCCCCATCAACTTCCTTCTCCCCATTCTTCAAGGCGGGGTGGAGGGAGGTAGGAGAAAAGAATTTTTTGCACTGTGTGTTGCACTGTGTGATTTACTTTTTGGAGAACTATGCATTCAATCCCTAACACCCTTCCCATCAGCTTTAGTTACCCAAGGACCCTGTGGAGGAGTTCCTGATAGCAGAGGTATTTCAGAGAATCACAGAATGGTTTGGGTTGGAAGGGACCTTAAAGATCCTCTAGTTCCAACACCCCTGCCATGGGCAGGGACACCTCCCACTAGACCAGGTTGCTCAAAGCATCCTCCTGCCTGGCCTTAAACATCTCCAGGGAGGGGGCATCCACAGCCTCTCTGGGCAACCTCTTCCAGTGTCTCACCACCCTCACAGTAAAGAATTTCTTTCTTATCTCCAGCCTGAATCTCCCCTCTTCCAATTTGCATCCATTCCTCCTAGTCCTGTTGGCACATATCCTATTAAAAATTTCTACCCCAGCCTTTCTGTAGGCTCCCCTTCAGATGTTGAGAAGCTACACTGAGGTCCCCCCTGAGCCTGCTCTTGAGACACAACAGGCTGAGAGATGGAGCTCAGCTGAACATAGGCTCTGCTTGAGAGCTTTGTGATGTTGGCAGTACATGGAGAACAAGCAGGCTAGTCAAAAAATCTCTGAGCAAAATAAATTTTAGCCTCATCTTCTTCTGCAGGATCAACTTCTGCCACCAGCATCTTCCCTGACTAGCCCATAAAGATTAGATGTATGGAAATGGGTGAGGGCAGTTTAGTGAGAGAGAAGAGCTTGGGGTGTGCTTCTGTATTACTCTGCAAGTTGCTCTCTCCATCCCAAAGGCTGGGACAGGGAAGCTTTGGAGCAAGCACATACACTCAGAAGTACTCTGGATTGCCTGTTTTACTGACTGATGCAGCAGCAAAAAAAAATCTCTCCTCTGGATAAGAACAGTGAGAAAAGATAGTTTTCATATTCCCTCCTAAGGAAGCAACTAACATTTCCTTTGATTCATAGCACCAGGGGATAGGGCTGTGCTGTGTCCTTTGTGTCCATGGAGAAAGGGAGCACCAGCATCTCTCCTCCTCTCGTGTCCCAGGAAAGTGCCTGGGAAAAAGGGACTTCAGGGAGAAATATGGATGAATATTATCATTACAAGTCCTTCCCACAAAACATTACTGGTTGATCTTTATAGCATCCATTCTGTTTATAGGCTTGTTTGAAACATTTACCACCACGTTACTTGTTTGTATTGCTTTGATTACCTGACCTCTTGGCTCATGTAATGCCAAACTTGCATCAGATCAGTCCATTCAGTTCAGACTGTTTCAAAGAATCTTACAGTGCAAAAGATTTGTCCCTTCTAACCCTGCATGGAAAGGAGGGTCTACTGAAAAGAGACAGGCAGGTCAGAAAGCTTTGTGGGAGAGCTGCAAATGGGAGAGTGCTGCCTACATGGCACAAGAGGACAATTAAAACCTGCTCTTGCCTTTCAAAGTCAGTGCTACAAATTAGTCACAACACACTGTTCC
>VZTY01002629.1:204742-388413 GCA_013400935.1 Turnix velox | reverse complement strand
TTGTTGTTGTTATTATTATTATATTACACAGTTTTGGGAAGCTCAGCTCATTGCCACTCCCAGAGGTGGTCCAGGTCCTCCGCAGGGCAACGTGGCAGTGTGCCATGGGCTGCAGCCCCTGCTGCCATTTTGCTGCTGTTAAGGAATACCAGAGAAAGAGTGCTAAGAAGTTGTCAGTTACTAAATACAATTTAAAGGAAGAAGGTGGTAAAGATATGGATATTAATTTCTGGAAGAATAACATGGCTGGTTTTAGGAAAGATTGTCAGTTTCTACCTATAATTGGGTAATTCCTTCGTGGGGGGGTGGGGGAAACAAATAAGCCTTGGGTGTATGATGATTGTTCAGTCAGCCTCTAGCTAATCTGTGACAGGCAACTTCTCTTGCTGTCTTCTCACAGGCAAGGAGCTTGGGGGGCTGCCAGCTTCCCTCCTCAGGGTCCAGTGGGGATGAGAAGCAAATGCTGCTCCACATCCAGCCCCAATTTCAACATGCACGTGTTCCGAGCAGGAAGGGGGAATTGCAGGCTTCAGGCCAGGCTGAAGGGGGGGAGCAGCTGACAGACAGACTGCCCTGAGGAAGGGTTTGCACAGAGCAAAACCTCACTCACAGATTTCCCTGTGGCAAATGCTTCCCTCTGTGGGCAACAGCCACGGGCTCACTCTGCGGCTCCTCCCATCTCGCAGAGAAGGTGTTAGCCTTCTGCCTGCAGCAAACCTCCCGCCTACCGGCTGGGACGAGTCTTCCAGCCCAGAGCTTAGCTGTCTGGGACAGTGACTGTACCAAGGAAATGTGAGGTGCCAAACACCCTCACGCCTGGGGACACGCAAACAGATGGGTGCGAGAGTTCTGCTTGAAGACAGTGAGAAAGTAGGAGCGACATTGTCTACTCAGCTGTCAACCTCTGTGATAAGACAGATGGCAATAGGATCTCTGGAATCACATACTGGGATTAACACTGTGAAATTTTTGGCTGCAAGCAGGAGTGCTGGGGTATAATAAGCAAGTGGAATGTACAGCCTTGGTACAGAAATGGTCCCCGACTACAAGAACTCTGATGTAGAGGATTTTACTTCAAGTCAACACAGAGACAAGCATCAGCCTCACAGCAGGGGACTGATCAGTATGAACATCTGCCAGCTGGAGGTGGGTGGGACGCAGGCAACCAGTTGAGGAGTCTCAGGGAAATCAGTTTAGGAAGACAGGGGAAAAACTGCATTTCATTAGAAAAACTGGTATCTGTTTCCCATTGCTTAAAATGCAAAGCAAGGAGTAAAGTGTCTGTGTCACAGGTAGACATGGTGGAAGGCTGAGGTAAATCAACATGATTAGGTTGTTTTCAGAGACTTGCTGTTGATTCAAATCTGCTTTGACCCTCTACGGCTTCTTAGGCACAAAGTCAGCAGGAGATACAGAAGCTTTGTGATATCTCACTAACAGCAGCCAAACACTGGCCCACTAGACAGCTCCTTTGGCAAGGTGCAGACACTTACTCCCCAGGACATCTGGCCTGTCCACCCAAGCCCACCAACTTCTACTCACCAGGAGGGCATCTACGGCCAAGATGGCATCAGTGTGCCTTAGCGTCATCACTTTCCTTTCTCCAGAAAGGAGGACATCTGGATGACCAGGTGAAGCTGGCCTTGAGACAGCAGAGGTGGGATGTATTTTTTGCCATCCTTCAAAACTTCCTGAGGCTTGTGGAGTGTGAGCACCTGAGCCAGTCAGGTGAAAGGCTTTTCTGAGAAGCTGGAGATGGCTAAATTGTAGGTGGATGCAATGCATACCAAAAAAGTTCAGGCCCAGGAGGTCATGTTGGGTCTCATCAGACACTTGGCAGGGATTCCCTTGTCTGACAGAGTGAGGAAGTTTCAGATTATTACAATATATGAAAATCTGGCACAAACCTGCAAACAGCTGAGCTGTAACACAGATTTTAGACAAGGATCAGCAGCAGTTTCAGCTGTGCCTTGGTATCTATGCAGCTGAACAAATGATCTTTTTTCACACCTAAACACTGTCATGACAGGAGCCTCAGGTTGCAGAGGCAGTATAAAAATCTGAATTTGGAGTAACCTAAGGAAAATATCCAAGAATTCCTAATAATTCTCAATAAACTCCACCCCATAATCTGACTTCCAAGTACGTGGTCCAACTACTGTCTCATTACAGGTCAGGTAGGAGACCAAGATCTCAACCAGATCTTGCAGACCATCAGGGCTCTCACTGAGGCCCAGGGAAGATTAACTTGTAGGTCATAGAAGATTTGAATCTTTGACAGCTGAGTCTTTGCTAAGCAGCTACTAAACTTAAGAGTAAAATGCAAAAATAAGTGTAAAATGCAATTAGCTATTATTTTAATGAAGTAGAATCTATCAGTTTAACATAGGCAAGGAGCCAAGTAAGAGGAAGAAGAAATATTTCTTGGATTTGATGTAAAAAGGAGATAGAGTTCCTTTTATACCTCCTGTATGAGCCATTGAGTTTCCATCTTGCTCTTTGCTTTTACCTACCAAAACCAGCACTCTGCAAGGTTGAAAGAGAAGGCATAGGCTGTAAATCATATTTTTAAATATGAGGGGCAATGGTTTTAAATGAGAGCTGGCTAGGTTTAGGTGAGACATGAGGAAGAAGTTCTTCACCACGAAGATGGTGAGGCACTGGCACAGGTTGCCCAGAGAGGTAGTGGAGGCTCTATCTCTGGAGACATTCAAGGCCAGGCTTGATGAGGCTCTGAGCAACTTGATCTAGTGCAGGATGTCCTTGCTCACTGAAGTGAGGTTGGCTTTTGAAGGCCCCTTCCAACCCCATGACTCTATGATTCTATAAAGTAATTTCGAATACATAGCTTAGTTTTGTCCAGTACCTGTGGTTTCATACAATGTTAACATTCTCTGCCAAGCAGTTAGTGTATCTAGCATGCAGACACCCACCACCACCGACATGCACAAGCCAGCACTCCCATGCACACTGTCAACAACTTACTTGACCATCCAGGAAGGATTCATCCCATAGGCTGCCGTGATAGGGGAGAGGATGCAAGTGGGGAGCTTCTGGTACGGCTGCTCAGGCTCCCTTTTTGTCTTCTCAACACAGATCAAAGTGCTTTCCCACTGTTGGTTCACCTCCATGCTCTTCACCCACCAGTTTAGGACGTCACTGTAGCTGAGTCCACTTACTACTTTTTACCTCCTTTTTCCACTCAGGACTATGCCTTCCCAGCCTTCTGCCTAATCTGCTGCAGCCAGAAGCATCACCACTTCTGGGTAGTGGCATTGCCCCATCCCTCAATAAGAAACCCAGAAGAGGACTGGGATGTATCTGCATCTCCACTGCAGATGAGGAAACCCTACTTCCATTAGCTTGAAAATAAGTTTTTTTCATGTAGTAACTAGCACAGCCCAGATTTCCTACATTTTATCTATATAATACGCTAGCAGAAATTTGTCTGCGAGCAGACAAAGTCCTGTCACCAAACTTTACTTTCTGAAGAAAAATGTCTGGTTTTCAATGGTATATTACACAGCAGATCTTGGGGAAATTTTATTTTTGAGGTTATTTTTTAAAGATTCTTTTTATTAGATTTTTTTCATTAAAAGATACATAGCAAACATAAAGGAACATAAATTAATGAAGTTAAATACAAAACAGATAAAAACATAAACAATAAAGGAAAATAATTTAGTTCAACACAAAATAAACACAGAAATGTAAACTATGAAAATATACAACATAAATTAGCACACAAAATATGGTGGATCATATCACCACTTACATGCTGACACAGACTGAAAACAGGTTCTGCAACGTAGATGTAGAGGGTAAGCAGGAGAGTGGTGGCTCCTTGCTTGCAGGATGCTTACCCATTCTCATCAGCACGATCTTACCAAACTCCTGCAGAGTAGTGCTCCTCTGGCAAGGCTTGGCTGACCTGCTAACCTGCGCTTCTTGTCATTGCTGCTGATGGCAGAGAAGCTGAGCAACAAAGAGTTAGGTTCCTACATTTGATATTGCTCTTTTCCTCTACCAGCCTGTATCGCCACGGGAACTGTTCAGAGTTTCAGTCCCATTAAAATTTGTATTGTCTGCACATTTTTGTAAGGATTTCCTAAACGGGGCAATGAACTTTGCTTTCATGTCTGGCCTAAACCAGGAGCTGACACAAGCCCTGTACTCACCCACTCCTAGAACAGCCTGATAAAGAATAAGGCCTCCTCTACCATCCCGCCAGCAGTGGGAAGAAGATCTGCTGTGGAGCAGTCTGGGCTCCTTGTATCTGAGAATGTATTAAAGCCAATTTTGGCATTAGTTAAAGCACACTACAGACTCCTTCAGTTTACCACACTGAAGGAGAGCACTTCAGCACAGCCCTGTCAGATGTAGGCTACAGAAGTGTTTGTCTCTCCAACAAAACGAATAGGAAGACAAAGGCATAGATGGAGCACTGCAGCCAGTGTATAGTGTTGTAGTAGAGTCTTTTTTCAAACCATCTCAGAAAATATCCTTACCCCATGTTGTTAGTCAGGATCTCAGGCAGGGTGTGATTCTGTTCTTTCCTTTGTGTGCAATGGACTCTGTTTAACTTCCTTTAGTGGTACTGGAAACCAGATATGTAAGTAGCTTACATAGTCGAAGAATAACAGAAACACATTTGAAATATCAATCCCCCTTGGGGTATGAGAATAAGCCTGGTCAAAATCACAGCAGGGTCTAAGCTTGATCTCCCCCACCACACACCTTGCTAATGTCCTGGTTCAGATAGCTAGCAGGTATGCTCGCCTGTAGTGGGAAAGTACCAACTTTTACCCTCCAGACTTTGTATGTGGCTTGAAGTAAATGAATAGACAGTAAATGAATACCTAGTATATCTTGAACTCCCTAGCATGGCTTTCATCTAGAAGGGTCCAAAAACACTACACAAACTGTACACATAAGGATCACTCACTCACTGCTGGAAGATACCAACCTTGAGGCAGCTGCTGTTCTGTGCCAGCAGTACCACACTGCTGTGATTTTAGGAAGGGAAGTGAAAAATAACGTATTAGCTATAAACAACAAATACTCATCTTTCAAAGTTGTCCCTGTGCACAGAACAGGCTATTCAGCATACATGCAACCAATGTAGCCCACTGCTCATGAAACTGACCTGCAGTGTAAGTCTACGCAGTGCAGAGACTTTCCAGGCGAGGTACTATGCCAGTATCAGGGCTAGATGTGATGTATCCAAGCATGCAGCAACCAGCCAACACATGCTCCTGTGCCGGCCATGCAGCCGGTCCTCTGCAGCATTACCTACTGACACTGGTTAGTTACTGCACATAAGAGAACAATCAGATGACAGGTTTCAAACATTGACTCATTCCCCTCCGTGGTTCAGGCACATTCTGAGGCTTTATATCACTTATATAATGAAACCAGTTTTTCCTGGTAAAAGCCAACTACTTGGTCATCACTGAAACACTTCTTTTTAGAGTTTCTTCCAAAGATAAAAATTATCCTTTTCCCAGATGCCTTTTCTCAGTGCCAAATCTAAGAAACTTCAGCAACTGTTCCTACATCCTTCCCTTCTAGCTATCTGTTCTGACATTCACTAAGCGAGTATCTTACTTACCTTTTTATACTTTCTAGTTTTTCTACCACTATTCTCTACTTATAATGGCTTAAACCTTTGTCTTTGTTATATTGTAGATCATGAATACTTTCCATGACCCCAAACATTTTTATCAATTTATGCAAGCTGGTGGAGCTGGCAAGGTGAAAAAGTGGGAAAGCTAGCAATTGTATGACAGTTCTATGCCATTATCAAGGATTAAAAAGTAAGCCCAGATGATACCAGGCAGCAATTCTTTCTCCAGCTTTATGCCTGCCTCATTGTGTTTATGATTAATATGTGTAATACACCACAGTCATGCACAGCTGTGCAAAATATCACCCAGTTCACCTCTGGAAGATAAGGTCCCATCAACACATTTCATATGTGTGACACCACACTCATGAATTAAGAATAAGACCAGGACAGTTAGAATGTGACTGGACTCTAATTCAACAGCAGACAAACTGTGAGGACATAAAAACCAGCATGAGGCAGTAGCAGAGGCCAAGAGATGAAGCCGAGGGAAGATGGGAAGTGGTAGCAAGGATAACAAGGGTAACAACATAGCTGTATAATGAAAATTAATAGACATGTGGAACAGAAACTAAGTGTGGGACTTTGGGTTCCCATGGGTACTGAACTGAGATGCACTTACAGTCCTAAGCCACAGTTAGTTCAGTAAGAAACAATCAAAATTGAAGCAGAGGAAATGCTACCACGAAAATGCTAGTTTGTATTACTGCAATGACCATGAAGACATTTTAGGCTGTAAACAGAAAGGATGCTGGCCACTAAGCTTGACAAGTTTATCAAATACAAGATCTGTAGTCATATTCATGCTCCTGGAAAAGCCATTGCTGCATGAGAAATCAGGGTGGGCCCAGTACATTCAGCAGAAGTGTAATGAATGACTTTGTCACCAGTGCTTCTGGATGAGAATATAAACCCATCCTGCTGCTAATGCAAAGACTACAGCAGCTCCTGCTTACCAGCTTCTGATTCTTGCCTACAGCAGCACTGTCTCATATGGTTAATGAAGCTAGGCCACTCTGTCTATTCAGTTATTCACCTATGCCTGGGAACTGAGATAATCCTCAGTCTTTCTTGACTTGCTGTTCTGTAGAAAATGTTCTATCCATTACATCCATGATTCTTCAAAGAAAGTTCATTACAAAACTTTCGTTCTTATATTCTTAATCTACAGTATACTTCCTGTGTTGGTTGAAAACACAACATCTCTTCCTTCACCTTATCATTTTTCTCTAGCTGAATTTGACACCTGGAAAACCTCCCTGACTCCTTGATACATTTCATGACACTATATATCTTCTGCGTATATATCTTCTGGTGTATTCTACTACCCAGCAATTAAAATAAATGTCCCAAGTCCTTTACTTCTCACTACAGACCCACCTTTTCTTCAGGACTGAACAGGAGTGCACCTTTTTCCATTAAGTATTACACTCTTTACCAACTACAACAAAGAAAGACAAAATACATGTGAAAAAGAAAGACAAAAAGCCTGTAGCTGTCCCTGTGCAAGCATGAACATCAGCAGTAAGGGCAGGTCTGTGCACATCACACACATACAGTTCTAGGCCACTGTTGTCTGAGGGAGGAGATTGGGAAACAAAAACAGTGGGGAAGTGATTTCCTGCAGACTCAAATATTCAGCTAATTGTCTAGTATTGGTATCTCTGACTGTCCTGAGTTCTGTGAGGTATCTTCTGGCTGAAGCTGATGGTTTTGCCAGGAGCTCCCAGCTTTTGTCATTGCCTGGGCTGAAGCTCATAAGGGGCTCTGGCCAACAAATGCTTCTCATTCATCCTGGGTTGTACAACTCTTCTTTCTGTTCCTCACACAGTGAAACAGATGCAAATTAACTTGTTCACCACCTTCACTAAAGACCTTTCCAGTCCACCAGAAGGAATGACTATCAATGTGCCATGTCAATCAGTTCAGACAGAAGTAGTAAAAATTGTGAACAATGTATCACTAGTCTGTCCATTCTCTTGTCCTTTAAAGCATAGAGACAGGGAATCTGCTCCTCCACACCTCCAGACCCCTCCCTTCCCCCAGGCTGCACATGTCTGTGCACCTTTTGTTCTTAAAGAAGTTACAGTTGGGAATGAAACATGGAGGCCTTCTCAGCACTGGGACACCACCTCAGTATCAGGTCAGAAACTTTATCAGTTTATCAGTATCAGTTTTCTTACAGGGGCAATTCCTTACTTGCAATAGACCAATTTTTGCAAACTTTGAATTCAAGTCTGATTAGCATATCCACAGGAAGTTAGCTCATGGCACAAAACTTGAAGGAGTGGATGACACACCAAAAGGCTGTGACACCATTCAGCAAGATGGGAACAGGCCACAGAATTGGGTGGAAAGGAATCTAATGAAGTTCAGCAAGGGCAGGTGTAGGGTCCTGCACCTAGGGAGGAACAATCCCATGCACCTGTATAGGCCAGGCGCTGACGTGCTGGAGAGCAGCTCTGCAGAGAGAGACCTGAGAGATCTGGTGAACAAGTTGACCATGATCCAGCTATGTGCCCTTGTTGCCAAGGCAGCCAACGGTATCCTGGGGTGTATTAAAAAGAGCATGGCCATCAGGTTGAGGAAGGTGATCCTCCCCCTCTACTCTGCCCTGGTCAGGTTACATCTAGAGTACTGTGTTTAATTTTGGGCCCACCAGTTTAAGAAAGACGAGGAACTACTGGAGAAAGTTCAGTGCAGGGTTCAAAAGACGACCAGAGGACTGCAGCACCTCTTTTACAAAGAAAGGTTGAAAGACTTGGCTGTCTAGCCAGAAGGATAGAAAATTGAGAGGGGACCTCATCAATATTTATAAATACCTAAAGGCCAGGAGTCAAGAGGATGGGGTCAGACTCCTCAGTGGTGTCCTGCAACAGGACAAGAGGCAACTGGCACAAACTGGAACACGGGAAATTCCATTTGAACATAAAGAAAACCTTCTTTACTTTGAAGATGACAGAGCACTGGAACAAGCTTCCCAGTTCTGGCAGGAGGGGTGGACTAAATGATCTCTGAGGTCGCTTCCGATCCCTACCATGGACCAGGCTTATCTAAGTTACCTGCTGAGGCTGGTATCCATACATTTAGTCTCTGTTATTGCTGGAGTAGTCATTACTGATTTCAGAGATAATACTCAGGAAGATGCAACAAAGGAATTCCCTCCTGTTTCCCCCATTATTAAATGTAAAAGGCCACTGGCACATGTTAGGCATAGAGTGCTTTTGTCTCTCAAAGGAGAGTAGTTTCCTTAAATTGTATACTCATTAAAAGATACTTTCTTTCTATTCATGGTCTTGAAGGATCATCTCAGCTTATGAGAACTAAGCTTCTGCCTATCTGATTATTAAATTATTTCTAAAGCAGACAGGAAACTACGGTGGTTTAAACAGCTCAGCTGAAACTGCATGGGTAAAAATAGTACAGCAGGCTCCTTTTAATTAGTAAAATGATTATATATGACAGAAGAGTAATGCAGATATATGGATTTGTGTGTGTCTTTAAAATTATTACCTCAAATACCAGGTAGTATTTATAACATATATGATACATGATGTCTAATTTTTATGATGCCATTTATCTTCACTGGGAGAGTAGACAGGCTGACTCTGCTTTCATAATGTCAATCCTCACTGTATTCAGAAAGAAAATTGTAATAAGATAAACCTGCCACCATGAACAGTGCCATATTTTTTTTAAATGAGCTGGATCAGCAAGCGCTTCACTGCCAAAACTGTGACTTCCCAAGACTCACCTCTCCCTAGGGCTGATGTGGAGAGCACGGAAGAGCCAGTCTAGCCTTATACCTGTGATTTCATGGCACTGAAACCTGGCATATGGCCAAGGGGTTCAGGGACCATAATGTCTACCACTGTGCTGACCATGTATTTTTGAAAACTCTTCAACATGAACAAGGGAGAAAAGAAATCTGCAGCCCCTTTACTCCAGCAGTGCTGTGTGACGTAGAGCTTGTAGTGATCTGCTCCATCATTTGGGCATGGTCTGTTGATGTTCACCAGATGACCAATGGCCATGACATTTGGTCCTAAAACACACACTGATGCCACAGCTGCAGACCCCAGCGAGGTAAGCTGAGGAGACTGCAGATGTCAGGCATGTTAAGCGCTGGGTCAGACAGATGTCCCCTTGTTCCAAGGGGAACCCAGAAAGAGAAGCACTGCTAACTACTGCAGGAGGACCTGTCCAGTGGTGACCAAAATCCAACTTCCTGTCCAAAGCACAAAGGTACCGTCTGATACTTTGAAAGGACACAGAAGTAAAAGGTGAATCATCACCACGATGTAAATTCTCCTTGAAAAATCTTGCTGTCAATGTCCTGCTTAGCGAGCACCACATAGTACCTGGCTTACAGAAAGAGGTGGTGCAAAAACTTGACGCATTCATCATCAAGGAAAGGGTCATGAACTACCACCTGCACTCTCTTGCTCTGGCTCTATGCCACCCAGATTGTTAGGGGAATCAAATTCCCCAAATCTGAGTACAGTGATGCAAAAAGCAACTGTAACATCATTAGATATATTTTATTCCTGTGTTGCTTACCTCAGCTGAAAAGTTACAGGATATGCTATAAACAGTCCTAACAGCTTTATTTGAAGAAACAATGAGATAAAAATTATTTGGGGGATGTGCTTTAGTACTATAGGAAACAATAAAAGATTGACACTAGAAGGAAATTAACTATGTATTTTAAAATACATTTTAAACATTCTTATGACCTTACCAATAATCAAGTTGGTGGAGAAAGAACAAGCACAAACAGATCACTTTATTCCCCAATGTAACCAACTTTAGCTCATTCTTCTTGATGGTTTTGCTAAATGACATTAAGTGTTCAGTCAAGTTGTGCCCTTGAAATAGATACTTAAGTCTTGAAATTAAAATACAATTTACCTTAAAATTCATGGTTTTATCCAAATCCAAAGTTCTGGTGTTCTGTCACAAGTTTTGCATTACGATTCCACTTGCTGTAACTGAGGCAGGTTTTCCCAGGGAGTGCAAAGGCTGTAGGGCATGTCTGACTGGGCAGCACACACCAGGCTGGCACAAATCTCTGGGATCTGCCTCCAGCGGACAGCACATTCACTGAAGCACCTACCACTACAAGGTACGTGACTACAAGGCTGACAAGTCTTCAAGGACCTCAATTTAGTCATTTCCCAAAACACTGGGTCACACACCACAGCCACATCTGAAAATTTCTCCCAGAGGTCTACTGTGTCTTCCAAACAGAGCAGCACATTCTGGAAGTGGCCCAGATTTAGAGCCTGGGAGTCATCAATGCATCTCAGCAATGGTTCCTTAAAGCAAACTTCTAGCCCTCATGGTTCTGCATGTTCCTCTTACAGCTGTCACTGGAAATCTGACCTCATGCTTTTCTGTTTACAGAACTGATTCAGGACTCCCTCTAAAGAGAACTGAGCATTCAGGGTCTGTTCCAGCTAAACTTTAAGCATATACATAAATTCAGCATGCTTGTGCAGGGTCAGTTTGAATATCTGATCCTGTAATGCACAGCCACTAAAGTATAGTGGAGCTGTGGGAATCAGGGCTGCTGTACTGCTGCACTCCTACACACTCAGGGGACTGCAGTGCATTCTGGAGAACTAGAGCATGTAGAATTAACTTTGTCTTAATTAAGTCCCTTGAGCACACCATAAAGTTACTGCTTTGGTAATGCTGTCCTCTGTTATATAACATGCCAATGTAGTGACTATTTTCTCATCTTATGTAGTGACAGACTGCCATAATGCAAAGCATAAAAAATTCAGATCCTTCATAGCCACCATATCAACAAAGGATGGCATTTTATATCTATACTAAGAAAAATAAAATGTTTAAGTATGTCAGCCAGTAAGACTAAAATGAACTAAAGTGCCAATCAATCTACCACAATTTTCTTTAGATGTACTTACATTATAATTCTACCATACCAAACTTAGCTTGTCAAGTTACCCTTCAAATCAAGTGCAACAGAAAAATCCATCTTTGGCTGCGTAACTGTAAACCCAGCCAATCTAGCAAAGCATTTGAGAAACCTGGAAGCAGGATTTACCATCCAATGTAAATATTTCTGCAAAGTTTGTTAAAAAAAAAAAAGATCTTGCCTACTCAACTTTCTGGCAGGCACTTAAAAAGTAGTAAATATGCAGATGGGAGCAGTGAAATATTTTGTATCAACATAATTTAAATGTGTGAGTATGCATTAGCTATATAAATACTTTCCTTAGGAAGTCTGCCAGTGCCAGTGCCATGTTACAAAGCTCTGCGCGTCACATTTGGGTTAGTTTGTGAAGTAGCATGGCAGCAACAGAAAAAACTCCTTTAGGCCTATTTGCTTTGTGACAGTTCATAACTGCACTTTCCCCTTATTTGTTTGCAGCAATGTTTTACTATTTACATGCCCTGTGTAGGTATATAGCCTGTATGTAAATATACGTACATACACACACAAATATAAGCATATCTACTTATAAATACATAGAGTCCAATACCTTCATTATAAAGCTATTACAAAAGCCATAACGGGGTCTATGAAATAATTAATCTGTGCAGTAGCTTCTATGGGAATTAACTACTCTGATTAACTACTGATGACTATGCTTTCCCAGTATCACTTTACAACTATTGATGGGCAATACAAGAAGACCAGAGCAGTATACTAAAAGTGTATGATGTACCAAGTTAGAGTGCACTTGACACTGAGCAACACAAGACCAACTCCCCACTGCTTCAATTGCTGCATCTTCAGCTCCACCCTGTGCTTGTTCTGTGTCACCCCATGGACACAGTTCTTTCCACTCTGTGCTGCCCAGTACCCCTGCTCCTCCATCTCACTTGCAGCAGCTGCTTTTGGTCCTGCTCCTCTCTCTGATCTTCCCCCTCTTCAGAAAAGCTGCTGCACATGCAGATCCCTGAAAGTAAGTGAAGACTTGATCGGAAAGGTCCCTTCCAACCTAGGTGATTATGGTATTATGATAAGCAGGTCTTGCTCAAGCTCTCAGGTCCTTCCCTGGGGGCTGGAGAAGAACAGTCCCAGAAGGTGCTCAGTGTCACCCTGTGTTGCAGAATCTCTTTGCAGTCACACCAGCTTTTACCACCATCAGTCTGGCTGGAGTCTGGAGAAGGTCAAGATAAAAGGACATCTGTCCACTGCCCTTGAGAGTCCACTGTTCCCTTATCTGGAAGTTTTGGCAGTGTCCTGTTTCTTGGAGTTACAGTACTCCTTTTCTGGTCCCGATATCATGAAGGAGTTAAGGGGTGTCACCCATCACTATTTACATGAGCACTAACAGGTCAATGGAAGAAGCAGCTGCAGTGCTGTGGGTGAATGAGTATGTGTATATGTACAGTACCATTAACTATGCACAGAGTTCAATACAGAAACTGCTGCAATGGTTGTATGAGAACCATGCTATTCTACTTCACTGCACAAGGGAAAGCCACAACAAATACTGTAGTAGGAACACAGCAAAAACACAGTCTTGCATTTGCTTTTGCAGTGATGGTAAGCTAGAAAGAGCATTCTGGAATTCTGCTTTCCTCCCCACTCTCCTTTCTTCAAAGCTACTATTTAGATGAGCTATAAAAAGAGAAGCTGCAAAGATACTAGCTTCAAAAATAAAGGATGAACTAAAAATTCAAGCACCCACATTCCCCCCTCCCCCAAACTAAAAATTAAACTCTGAGGAAAGGGAGGAGGGAAAAGAAAAGGAACTTACCACACTGCGAGTGAACTTTTCTAGAGAAGTTCTACGACCTCGCTCAATCTCTGTCTTAACAGGGGGAAAAAAGTGAGGAGAAAAAAAGTACAGAAAAAAATCCTTCAGCTTAGATGCAGGGTTTTTTAATCAACAGCAAAATATCAGGAAGCAGTAATGGCAAAACATTGTAAAAAATGCAAAAAAGCAGTAATCAATGTTTGCAACAGCAAACATTAGAAGAAATGAAAGCCCCTTAAAGAATGAGAGACATGACTGCTGTTACTCCTAGAGAATGCCACCTTACCTCCTTAGTGTTTTTGGAATGGTTTGAACAGTGCCTATGTATAGTTGCGTCTCACAGCTATTGGTGTTGATCTCTTGTTCACTGAATTTTCCTTCTTGGCTGTTTAAAGTCGGATCTAATTAACATCTGCTAAACAGCTGATTGGAGATTCTCACCCACTAGCTTAGAGGGGTGAGAAAATAAGAGTACATTAACTTTTACAGTATTAAAAAGCAATGTGTTAGTGAATATAGTGCTGGAAGAAGACCACCACTGAACTCATTGCCAGGCAACCCATGGTCCTCTATTTATCAGAGGGCAGAAGCACATTCCCATTAAATTTGGTTACATCAAATAGTAAAACAGGAGTTTGCATGTCAATGCAAGGCCACAGAATGACAGAGGCAGATTCGGGGCACTGATATTTTTGTGTCTTGAGTACAGGATTTCACTATGAGAAGACAACTGTGTGCATCATGGCTTTATTAAAGAATCCCTGAGAATGTTTCTCACTGTTGTGCTTCATTGTTTGGCATAAGGGAGATCTAATTGTCATTAAAAAGAACTAAGTAATTTATTGGCATGTGTGTGGGTTGAAATATCAACGACAAAAAAAAGAGTTATTAAGAAGAAAAGAAACTCAGTAATATGAAGGAAAGTTCCCTGCAGCCAGAAAGCTGTGGGCATTGCTGATTCCTAGGAGAGAAATTTATTTTAATGTGTTGAGGCAGCAAAAAGGAGATGGTGAGATGGAAGTGTAACTGCCGCTTGCTGCAGTGATAAGGAGCTACATATAAGGGAAAGCCACAATAATGATGGTGTGTGACGCTGCACCAGAAATAAGGACTTCACTGGAGGTGCTCGTTAGAGGTTCCTCCCTGTTCTATCATCTACAGATTTAGCTGCAGCAACAATGCCCAGGATAATGCAGGCACCAGTACAAAAACTAAACAGGGAAGATGTAAGGATGTCAAAAACAGATCAGATAAACTGAATGAGAACTTGTGCGGGTGAATCTAGGCAAAGCCTTTTGATTCTTCAGCATGTCCATCACATCTGTCATAAACAGCAGTTCTCTGATGCCCTCTAAGGTTATTCTGAAGCACACAAGGCAGAGGTGGGGCTGATTCTTCATGCCCAGTCACCAAAAATGAGACCAGAACAGATCAGATCCTTTTAAGACAAGTAATGTTCTTTGTGCAGAAGGAGTCATCAAACAACCCTCCTGCTTACAACCATTTGAAGAAGCCACACCATCAGCTCTGACATCCTAAAAGAGGTATCAAAAGGAAAAGCTAGAGAGTTGTCATTTTAGCCAACACTGAGGATGTGGCTCAACACTCACATACTAAGTGACAAACATGTCAGACCCAGTACAGCACATTTAACATGCACTAACCCAAAGGTTAGTTGCCTGTCCCTGCATGCAAGAGAGGAAAGGGAAAAGAAATGTCAGCTTCACTCTTCTGCTAGGAGTAGCAGTGCAAGTGCTCAGAGCATTGCAGATCCTCTCCTTGAAGAAGCCTCCAGAGTGTCACTCCACCCCAAGTCAGTAAAGATACCAGAGAGAGCCCATGATCCTCTTGCCTTGCCTGAACACATCACAATGAGTAGAACAGAAGACAGTAGTGCATGGCTCTGCTGCTGGTCTCCCTCAAGGGTGGCAAGCCCCATCAGCAGCCCGGGTAAAAGCACACTTTCACCCAGGAAAAGAAATACCTAGTCAAATGGTCAGAGTGCTGTGTGAGGCTCTGTCATGGAGCAAGGCACATGAAGTCAGCAACATCAAGTTACTCCAGGCTGGAAAGTCAGTGTCTGGATCAACTGTATTTTAAATTGGAGCTCTTCGCTGGGAGCAAAGAGTGAGCTGCTGAAAAAAGACACACTGTTCCTGCACTTACCATCAAAATTTAGTTGCCTCTGTCTTCACTGGCAGCAAGGTGATGCATAGCCCTGCCCAACAGGAAGAGAGGATGGTGGCCTTTGAAGATGATGAACACTTAGTTGGGGTGCTGAGAGCTCATCTAGCACAGGGTGGCACACACAAGGCCACTCCCCTACCACATCCAAAGACATGCATGGGGAAGCAGGCACCAGTGGTGCCCCCCAGAAGCACCTTGAGGGCAAAGGCTGCTGCAACCCTGTGCATTTAGCATAGGGACAGCAGGCAAGGATGAGCTGGAAGGAGAATGTGCAGAAAGCTCAGTCCCATAGTATCCAACGCTGAGTCAAAGCATGACATTTTCTAGTGAAATAAAAAGCAGCTGAGGCAGGCTGGCTGCAGAGTGATGAGCCAGCTTGAGAAGTTTTCAGGGCAGTGTGTATACTGACTGTACATCCTTCCAGCTCCTCCTGCCTGCTCTCCCACAGAGTATGTGGCCAGTCTACTTCAAAGTCATCTGCCCATCCACACCACTCCAGTACAGAGGTATGGAAGCTGTCTCACACAGCAGAGTAAGGAAGTATAAAATAAGCAAAGTAAGAAAAGAAATAAAAAGAGGTGGAGCCAGACTTGAGAGCAGATCTGGGACCATGTGGAGGAAGTGTCTGGCAGAGCTGCAGACCCTGGAGGCATGCCTATGGCAGCACCACAGCGGCATTTGCATACACACACACGCCCTAAGTGTAAAGGGCAGAGAAACACATGTCCATGTCAGGTCAAGCAGTCCTCCTAGGTCTTCTTTCCCAAATTTATTTATCTACCAGGTAATAGCACAGGACATGTGCACTTGGATGAATTATGAAACAACCACCTTTGCTGCAAAGGAAAACCTCTCAGCCCAGATAGAAGTAGAAAAATCAATTGCTCCTCTTAGGAGCTGTTCACTAATGATTGACTGTCTCCTTGAAAATTTCCTTTTTCTTTTCCAGAATTAACTATTTACCCAGTCATCCTAGTTTTATGTTCTTTTGTGTAGATTTTGCTGGCACAGAGGAGTATAAGTAGAAAAAAACTTAACGAAAAGCAGCTGACATTGATTATTAAAAATAGTTATGAGAAAAATCGCTCAGCAACTTTATAACATCCAAACTAAGCCAATGGATCACAGTAGTTAAGTGAGCCCAGAGGGAACTAAGACAGGGACAGGATGTGCAGTAGAAACCTTTCTGGGCAATACAGAGCAGTCAGGACAGAAGTCTAGAGAAAAGCAATGCTTCAAAAGGTGCTTGCACGAAACAGAGACTGTCCCTTGTGGCATGAAGCTCCTAGCCATTGTCTTGCTGACACTTTTGACAGGGTTCTGAAAAGGGGTTAGGGAATACAACCAAAAACTTCATCTTCTGAACTGCAGGTCAGCAGAAATCCCTTCCTCCCTTTCTGCACCTCAAGATTCATTTTGTTGGCTATTGAAACCTTTTATTGGTATGATACTTTGGGGGTTAGGGTGGGATTTTCTTTTTAACTTGGTGAAAAACATGTGTTCCAAAGGTAATGCTGCCAGCAAAAATAAAGTATAAGCACTTCCCTTGCTCTGCCTCAGAAAAAGGTCAGGAGCAGGTCCTGGGCTTCTCAGGCAGTCATGTACACCTGTCCAAAGCAAGAAAGCAAAAGGCATGCATAATTTGATCAAATAGCTGGAACAGTATTTTTCATCTGCTTTGTGTCCATTTGCACGGGGCCACAGAGAAATCACTCTGAATCAGCTGGAGAGAAAACCAATGCTCTCAACCAGGCAAATACCTACCTGCACTTCCCCTGGTACGATGGGGTTCAATCCTGTGGCTTTTTAGTCCACCTGCACGGCAACTGTAGAAACATCTCTCGGATGCTTTCTGTCTCTGTGGACCACAATGGATGGCAGGGAGCCATCCCATGCCAGGCTGCCATAAACAGCTGAGTCATGACAGCTTGGCTGCCACTTCAGTTTGCAGTCAAGTTCCTGCTAACTTAGAGATGCCCACCAATGTCATCTTTATTCACCTTTATGGAGAGTAATAGAAAGTGTCGTGAGGTCTTCTCTGTTCCTTTCTCTCCCTTCTCCTCAAAAAATAACTAGCACAGCATATCTGGCTGCTCCATATCACAATTAACAAAGCTCCTATGCACCCGCCACTCCTTTCCATGGTGGAGTAACCTCTTTCCTCAGGGAATAAACAACCAAGTCATTCACCCCAAATTCCTTGCTTCAGGTTTGTCATTGCACTCTTCTGACAAGAGGCTTGTTGCTTTCTATGGGAATCAAGTCACTATTTTGGTTACTGCAGAGAAGGGCTGTGGGGCAGCCTGGTGCTGACTGCCTGTTGACAAGTAGCCTGCAGTAATATGCATATCAGCAGAAACAAGAGCAGATCGATACCTAACTCTGCACAGCAGGACTCAAGTGATGAGTCACTTGGGCATCTCTGCACTGTCCAGCCCTTTAATATTGAGCCATTCACTTTCAGGACTTCAATTCTATCTGCTGCAGGCGGACAGCTGGGCTTGGAGGCAAGGAGCTCAAATGGAGCTGGGTGTATAGCTATCCTCCTGAGGACAATACATTGTCCTTGTCCATCCTCTTCTCCACCCTGGCAGGGGAGGACTTCTGCTCCAGGCAAGGAGCTACACCCAGCTTTCCCCCTCTGCAACATGCTGCTTCCAATCACATGACTGCTGGAGGCCAACTGCATGATCCCCAGTGAGCACCATGAATCTGCAGAACTGAGGCCAGCAATACTGTGGTTATTTCTAATAATGGCACTGAGAGGAAGGAGGGGAAAAAAACCCAAAATGGATTTAAAAAGTATGTATACCTGGTCTATACTCAGCCTATGTCCACTGTCTTGCATTAGTTAGTGGTGTGAACAATATGATAAAACTCCTTGGTGCCCCTCATAATTCTGTCATTGTACCTCAGTCCAGACCCATAACTTTTCTTCCCTCCCTTTCCTCCACTGCTGCATTCCCAGAGCAAGGAGGGGAATCTCTGTGGTTATAATACAGTGTGGAAGACAGTAACTTTTTAAACTTACAGTATCTTAAAAATCTCAAAACCATCAAGCATTAATCAAGTCTTGCTACCTCTCCAGTGAGCAGGTTGCTCTCATTTTTCCCATATGACAGAGAAGAGAATATGAGGCAGGCAAATTTGAACCTACTTTTCCCCAAGGTCATGCAAGAAAACAAGTGAGGGAACCTGAAATGTGTGGATTTTGTGTTCCCAGTGCTGTGTTTTACCTATATAGCCAATTCTTTTCCTTCTCCTACCCACTCAGCCTGTCACAGCTCGGTGCTGGAGGACAAAAGATCCCAAATGACAAAAATTTACCCACAAAATATTTACATGTGAATTTCAAGCCATACAGAAGTTAATTTCCTTTGTGCAATCAACTCTTTTAGCCTAAGTCTATCATGCTGTGCTTCTGACAGAAATTATGTTCAGTAACAGAAATAAGGCCTATATCACACTGATGTGGTATACAGGCAGCACTACATAATGTCTTTAGGGTAAGACATATTTATGCCCCAGAGATGTACTTAAGTCATAAACATCTGCAGAGAATTTCTAGTGAAATTAGTGAAGTCAGCTCTTTCTATGCAGGCTGTGAACCAAATTCTCCATCCATGCAGGCTCCAAAATGGCACAGAGAGAAGGTTTCTCTTATTTCCCTCTGCTTTCTAGCTATTTAGTGGAATTTTAAAGGGATGCCTTGTCAAAGCTGCACTAGAGGTACTAAAGAACTTACCATGTAGGTGAGGGTATAGAAACTTCATGTTCTTTCTGACAGGATCTCTGTACCTATGCTGCTTCATAAATGTTCACTGGCCCAATGTGACGGCAAAGAGCTTTACAGTAACATTAACTTCCCTTCCATGCTGTGTGAAGCTGGTGAACAACCCCTCTACACAGATCTACTCCTTTTTTACACCTTGCTATGTTTACTAGTGCAGCCACAGTTCATTCTAAAATAAACCTGCTTCTTACTTTCACAGCTGTGTTAACATGAAACCAAAACCTGCTACTCTGGCAGTTTGGGTTGGGATGGGGATGTCCTGCTGACACATCCAGGGCTTGATCTGACAGCTAACAAGGACTGCAAATAAACCCTAATCCACCTCTGGTTTGAATCGGCTTAGCTGGGAGAAGAAAACTGTCCTGCTGTGATGAAAATGAACACTCACATGTTCAAGAAAGATCAGGGGTGGGAGACACATACGTTAGTTGATAGGGGTAGGAAGACGGTAAAGGGTTTTTTATACTGCATACCATTATAAAAGTCTGCTTTGCACTGCCTTTTTTCCCCCACAGCCTCTGAACTCTAAGTCAGGTCTTACCTTTTCAAAATGTAAGTAATACTGGATTATACTGTGTGAAGCCAAACACTTTGAAACACAGGGCCAACTGCTACCCTCCACTACCTTTCCCTAATCTGCCTGATAATAATCCCAGGCACAGGAGACAGAGTGGTTTGTCATCTTTTGTCACCATATGCATGATTTTAGGGCACACAATAACAGATAGGATAAAAATAACTCTGTGATTTCATTGCATTGTGCCAATGCTAGGTTATTTGGCAGCACACAGAGAATGCAGCAGAAAAACAGCAGGGAAGATGGCAATGGAAAACCACATACTCAGGCTGCAGGAGCCAGCACATAAAATGTACAGGTCTAGAAGCCAAAAGTAAGTGGGACATATACACATGTCCATGCATGCACATGAACACAGTCAAATACATAAACTTATCAGAGTAAGTCAGGAGGAGCATGAAGCATTTGAACACAACAATAAAAGCAGAGATCAGTAGCTTACCTCTCAGCCCCCTCAGAAAGAAGGGACACTTGGGCAGGAGCTGCTGTAGCTCTACATAACCACTCCTCTGCTACCCTAAACTGGGAGTCCTGGCAGAAACATGGTGGTGGCAGAGCACATGCAGACAACAATAAGGCTGAAAAGAGCTCAAACCCAGTTTTCCTGTGAGAAAATGTGGCTGGTGTTCTTGATAACTGCAGGGTTTGTAATTATTTCTTATCTCCAAGGTAAAATGAAACATGTCTAGGAATCCAAAAGCAAAGGAAAGGGAGAGAAGGAGCATGGGAAAACTGCAGAAAGGTCTGTAGGTAAGGCATCCAAAGTGAAGATCACATGGTGAGGCTAGGGAGGTGAACACCAGAACGAATTTTGCACAAATAATTTATAGAATGATGTGGTTTGCTTCTCATATCAGAAGCCAGAAAGAAGCTATTTTAATTGCCTGCACTGAGTTTGAGAGACAGCTGTGCAAGACAAAAACTTCTCCAAATTATTTTTACCTTGGGTCACCATGTTTCCCCACAACACATGCTGAGGCTGTGCATACAGTGAAGAAAACTAAAGTGCTCATTCCTTTCTTAAATAAAGGTGGAGGAAAGGAAACAATGTGATAATTTTCATGCTAGCAGCAAGCAGCAGGTAAGAATCAAGAGGTGCTAAGAGAAGCAAGCATATCCTTTCCAATAGATACCTTCTTCTTCGCCAGCAATAAGTCCTGGTAAGCACTTGAACGGAGGAAGCGCGCATAGCTGTCACTCTTCATCAGCTTGTAAATGTGCTCCTGTGGGATGGGAGGAAATGAGATAGAGAATTGTTATCATACTTCATTTAGACATCACAGTGAATTAGAAGGAAAAGAGACTGATCAAAGTTTTAATTAAGTCTGTTATTATTATCTGTGTTGCAGTAGTGTACAGGAAGAGGACCATACTGGGGCAGGACCCTGCTCTTCCTGGGACAAAGAGGTAGTCCTTACACCAAAACTGGCACACATTATTCAGTAACCAGGGTTACTCTGAAAACACGGCAACTGTAAGTCCCCAGATCATAAGCAGCTGTCTAGCCAGGCTTGAACTATTGGGATATCTCAAGAAGGAAGAAATAAACATCAGGAATTGTCCAACAGATTAGGTTTCATTTTACCACTCATAGATACTTGAACCCAGCTCTCCCCTCCTGTTCATAGTGGGGAACTGATTCTTGGACACATTTAATCTCCACTTAACACACACACTTTACTGTTAACATCTTGAAAAAGTATCTCCAGCAACTAAGCTGGAAGGTTTTATGACTAGCTCAGATCTGGATGTCTACATCATACGTATAAAGCTACGTCAGATGAGTGTCTCACACAGTCATTTTTCTCCTAGCAAGTCAAACTACTGTTACCAGTTTGCCCTGAGAGCTCTTACTATATCCATCTTCAAACTTATGAAATGGTGTGTCATTGTAGAACTTCATGTCTGCCCTTTTCCAATTCTCTTGCTTGTATTTACTTTCCTGATGAGAATCCTGTAACGAATTCAGCTCTTTCTCGCCTCATTATCCCTGGATTTGTAATAGATATTATCACAAACACCAACAAAATCAAATCAAAATACTTTTGCCAAATAAAGACTGAGATCACATTAAAGGAACTCAAGAGAAAAATGGGTATCTTGGACATTTTCTCTTAGACTTTGCCCAAGGAAATACTTTTATAAAGTTAATGAGCAATTTTATCTCTGCTGATTTATACAAAGTAAAATATTCTCTACTGCCCTAAAGCCATTGTACATGAAACTTTACAAGAGCCAGACCAGACTGAAGCTGCATAGCTTATTTCACAGTGTTAACAAGCCAAGTAGAATTCCCTAATCTTCACCATCACAGGTAATTAGCGATGACCTGTCTATACATAGAAGAACTGCTTAATTCAGCTTTCTTGCACTATTTGGTGAGGTCCTGAGAGAGGCATAACTGCCACAGCAATTTCCTACAACACAACATAAATTTATCCTTTGAGCTTCAATCTAAAATGGAAAAAATTTTACTGGTTAATTTCCATACTTGCTTTTAGACCCAACAGATCCTCATTTGTGAGGCACTGCCTAGCTGAAGGATACCATAAAATTTTGCAAAGAAATTTTGCAAATAAAGCCATTTAGCAACTGTCAACTTTTCTTGCTGCAGAAAAACACAAGGGAGGGCACAGCTTCATACTTCTCACCTATAGCACACTTGTGAGATTTCATATACAGCTGTGGGGCATTTGTTCAACTTACTCAGGACAGAATAAGCAAAGCATGCACTGAGACAAGGAAAAATAATGCTTGTTGTGGTCATCAAAAGATTTCAATTTCTCTGGTACCAGTAAGGATTTAACATCATCTCTCAAATATTGCAACTAGCAGAAACTTGGGATTCAGTTATTAAACCAACCATATTGTAACCAGTTCATCTGTACTGTTACTTCTTAAGGTCTCTTAAGGAGAGTCCATGACCTCCTAATGAGTTCTCCATAAATACTCATGAAAACAAATCCCACCTAACTGTATACCTAAATGTCTTTTTCTTTCTTTCTTCAGGACCATGGCCTAAGTGCGGCAGCCATCTTGTGGCCTATCAACAGTAAAGGGTCAGAAGGGTATCCTGAGTCTTCCTCCTCTTAGCGGTCCACCCTTGCTTTGGAGAATTTACACCTAATGCTTTGCCGCTCCTCATTTCTTAAACACTCTGATAGCTACTGAAGGTCCAGCAACTGAACACAATCTTCTGAGGAAGACCAAGCAACAGGCCTACCAATAGATGTGCCTACATGTACTTAGTTGCTCTGTGCAACTCTGGAGACTTGTCCCCTTCTATCGTGAATTTTTAACTCAGTTTGGCTAACTGAAACCCACTTGTCTCTTAGTTATAATCTTACTGAGCAGCTGCTTTTGTTCCTCCTCTTTATCATGTAGTGGAGCAGCAACATAACATCATAAAAGACCAAAATTCCCAACTACACTCCAACTTCATACACTCACTGATGTAGGGAAATTTGAGCCTACCCATCGTTATGCTGCATTTTGTAAAGTTGTAATAAGCTCATCACCACTGTCACTGTGAATACAAAAAGCTAATTCACTACTCATAATTTTTAATAAAGCAGCTGCAGTTCTGGACATTACAGTCTCCTGTGAGGAGTCTCACCAGAATTATTACTGTGACATTTCTTTGCAAGTGCCATAGGAAGTTCCTCTGCCACATCTGCAGGAGCAACATCTCATCTCAGCAATACAGTATCTCCCAGACATTTCCAGGTATCACTTCTCATATAGGGCTGAGACTACCAACTCCCTGCTCTAAACTTGAGGCAGAAGCCCTTTAGGATTACACACTGCAAAAACAAAAATTCAAAACAACCCTCTGAAGTATTAAACAAGTTATTGTTTTGCCTTTAAAAACAGGCAAAAAAGCAGGAAACAAAAAGCCTTTCAAGATCTGGCTAGGAGTTGACAGGCATCACACATCCCACTGCCCTCCCCTGCAGCCTTGCCAGCTATTTCTGAGCACCAAGCTGCCATCTCAGGTCACCACAGTGGCAGCGTGAGTGGAGACAGGGACTGACTTGACATTGCAAGCAAGCCCTGGTGAGCTGATTTTTGAGCCAATTGGTGACTTAGTCCTTCACATAGTGTGCCAGTGATTAGTGTTGCCTGTAGTGAGGCTGCTCTGCAATTATGGTGGAAGCAAAAATTCCCATACAAGACTCCTGCAAGGGATCAGATTTCCTGTCAGATGTCCCCAGAGTTGTTGTTCCCCAGATCTTGAAACAGCGCAAGAGAGCCAACAGTGTCTCCATGCATCTCTTAAGAACAAGGCTGACTCCATTTTGTGTTCTGAGCTCCTGAATCCCATCTCCTTCCTGGTGGAAAAAGCTATGCAGTGGGCCTGAATGCTATATAGTTCCCCTGTGTACCTCCTCTCTGTGCCTTGGATGACAGCAGATGCAGTTCAGACAGCAGAACCATTCCACTTGCCATTGCAACTGCATGATACAAAGAACAACAAACAGTAAATTTTAAAGAGGGAAACATTGTCACCTCTGTGAATTAGAAAACTAAGGAACCAGACAGGTAAAGCACACGAAGATTCTTCCCTACAGTTACATGAAATCAAGAGGAAATCGCATCCCAGCTACAGTTGACAGCTTAAGTGAAGGGAACCATGATAAGATAAAGCAACCCTCTGCTGTTTTTCTTCCACAAACTCTATCTTTGGAAGCAGATGAAGGACAAGCTCAATATGTTATTGACAAGAAGGGAAAGGGGGAGGGGAAAAAACCCCAACTTTGCAATCCAGATGGGAACAGGGGAGGTGGCCAAGATAGCAGAAACTGTCTCAAAGCTGCACCTGCTTCAAATCCATGTACTGCAATGGGATCTCAAGTTCCTCTCCCTCTTTGCAAAGCACAGTGACCCTGGGGAGGGCATGCATGGTAGCAAAGCAGGACCTAAAGAACACCTGAGAAAAATGTTGTAAAAAATCTGAATGATAAAAAAGGCAAAGCCCAATGCTTTCAAAACCTGGATTCCAGAAACCCCTTAAAATTTAACTTGCTGATATAAAGTTTCTCCTTTCTGTGCACAAACACTGCCACAAGCTGTAGGTGACATGGGAGGTTAGGGAGAAAAAGCAAATTATTTCTGCGTTTCAAGCACAGGTCTCCCATTTAGCCACACCTTAAGCCTATTACTGAGAGAGTTACACTAAGGCTAGAGACCTGCTGAGATTCATTTGAGCCCCAAGGGGTTTTTGCCCTTCATAAATTGTCAGAAACCTCCTTTCTCCATCTATCTCACATCTTTTGGATTATTTTGGAACATATCTTCATCCTGTCACTGAGAGCTGGCATTAAATTAGTTGAAGTTGATTCAGAGACCCTTTTATGTTGCAAGCATGTGAACACCAGCAAAAGTCCCTGTAGCAAAATGCTAGGGAGATTTGCAGAATGTTAGACAAATCCATTTGAAGAAAAACTCACAAGCAACATTAAGCAACAGATTAAATAATAAATAACAGGAAACAGCAATGAATGTCAATGTTTGTCCTACCTGTATGGTGGGCACTAAGGAGCAATTTACTGCTGGTTCACCATGAGAGAGCAAAGTGATTGTCTTGTGGCCTCTGGTGGAAGGATAACAGGTACCAACCAAGGACCTGCCTGGGGTTGGAAACAAAGAATTGTCTCCATGGCACAAAGAGAATGAGGAAAGAAGAAAGTCAGGAAGTGTTTTTCTGAGCACATAGTGTGTGACTGCTGCATCTTCCAAATAGAACTGGCAGCAGCCCAGCATCTTTCTGTCAGCACCTCCCGTTCTGCATGGATGTCTGTGACAGAAAGGTTGAGGTTAACCCCTATGCCAGCATGCATGGTGTCAGCAAAATTTGTTATCCAGGGACTACTGGATCCTATTTATTCTGCTGTGCTTACCCCAGCTCATCCTTAGGAATCTAGCCTGACTGTTAGCCTGACTGTCAGGACCCCTGACCATACTATCACTATGGTCTTCCAAAGCACTGAAGAAAGGAAAGACAACCTACTCATCTTTTGCAGTTACCTGTGCCACCACTGAATGCAATGATTTTTAAGAGTAATTACAATCAATTGCCATTCAGTCTGACAGTGCTGAAATGCACTTTAGAGAAAGAAGTTAAAAACACAGCATAAACTCTGGAAACCGAAGTAATTGGTAGCAGGCACAGGCAAGAGGAGGCAAGCAGTGAAGATGCTGCAGAAGAAAAGCCCTTCACATTTGCCCTCACTAAACCAGATGAAAAAAACCCCAAAAACAGTGGGAAGGTTTTTTCATAACTGGTGAAGGAGGGAAGGAAACACGGGATTTTGATTTCAATTCACCTTAACATCTCAAAAATCCCCACTAAGAACACTGCTGGATCTGCCTATTATGGTCCCTTGATTTAGAAATCTAATTGTTTTGTTTTGAGCTGTCTGCAGGTGTTGACCAAGGAGGATCCCTTCACAAAGCCTGTCTGGCTCCTGGCCGCACTGATATCTAGCAGGGCAAGGGGTAGACAGGTGCTTTAGCTGCTGCAGGAGTGCTAGGCTTTCCTTACTTTAGTTTAGAAAACAGTTTCAGGTTGATAAACAGCATGTAAAAGTTTTTGACCAAGTGTGAACTGCTCTGGAAAATCCATGCAATGCCTTTTTGGCCACTTTCAAGTTACTATGTGATGCAATAATTTATACCCACAGTTTCAGCTGGTGCATTTTCTTCACACTCAACCAAGGTGGGTTTGTAACTTAGTAAAAAAAAAATAATTATACCTTAATATAGACCTGCTACACTAAAAAGAATAAAACCTCCTTTCAAGTCACAAATGAAATTTACACTGGGCTGAATGCAAAGGAACATAAGAAAGACCTTTAGCAGGTAGGATATCTGTAAGCAATGAGAGCTCATTTTGAGAAATACACAGGACTCCTTTGTTTAGCTCTGCAGATATATAGTTGGAAATACAATTTAAATCTTCTGGGGGAAAGTGTGTTGATAAAAGTAACAGATAAATTTAGCTTTGGCTTCTCTGTAAATTGATGAGAACTGGTTTGCTTCATCCCTTCAAACATACAAATGGGAAGGCAGAGCTGCCAGTGGGTCCATGTGAGACGCAGTCCATGTGAGGACTACAGAGGCAAATGGCTGTGTTGTTAGCGGGTCAGCCTGGTACTGCAGGAGGATTTAGTCCTAAATATAGCAAGGACTATCCTGAGAGACAAGAGCGGGCTGGCAGGAGTCTAACACCATATGAGCAGCTTTAGATGTTGAGAACAATGATCATGGCTAAGAGGCTGATTCTCTCAATATGGGCCAAATCCTGGCTACTGGCAAAAAGCCCAAGTGAACAGGTTTTGCTTGGGAGGAGGGGACAATCTAATGTAGCATTTGGAAGATTGACATCTCTTTTACAAGTCACACAGTATGTAGGAGCTGCAACAATATAGATGTTTTTTGCACTCCTGGACACGGTATGGTACACCTATGAAATGAAACTACTCAAGCTTTTGGCCAACACCTTGACATTTGCAAGGGTGCCTGCAACTTCCTCTTTCTGTTGGCGAAAGTCCTGCAAAGTTCAGTTGTGCCATAGAGAGGAACACACAGAATCCATCACACAGGAGAAACTGAATTCTGTTGTACTGAGGCCATCTGTGTCCCACAGGAGAAGGTGATATAGCAGGTGCAGCCGGCTGCGCCCAGCTAAGCATCACCAGCCCCACTTGACTGTCTGCCTAGACCATATATGCTATATATCAACCTTCCATGTTTCATCAACATTTTGGCTGCAGTGTATCTACTGCTATATCACCTTTAAGTAACTGAGCTCAAGCTCTTGGAGTCCACGCTACAAATGCAGGTCAAAATCTTACATTTGTTTGCCAATGAACCTTATCCAGGAAGCAACATGGCATTCACACCTACCATGGTCTGAGAAGATGACATGTCAAATGCATTATTGATAAACCTTCCCTTTTTTTTCCTCTTTAAATTAGAAGGGGGACACTTTAAAAGACAACAAACTCTTAAAAAAAATTAGAGGCTGCAATGTTACCACAGCACAAGGGTTTGGTAGGTGTGGAACTGAGTCACCTGCAAGAATATTGACTCATGGTCCTCAAGAAGGTCCAGGTTGAAAAGGGTGCCCTTTTACTCACTGCCCACAAGAAACAGAACAGCATCAGCTGCTTCCTGACCTTCACAAAAACCAGACATGCTCTTGCTCTGGATTTGACATGCAGCTGTTTCTTCCACTCCAGACGTACAGTGCACACTACTGGCATAAAAGTACTGAGTTCAGTTTTTAAGCAAGGTAGAGACTTTCCTACATAAATCACATAAAGATATTTTTTGGAGCTAGGAATAATTTGCCATATGAGGCACTACTGTTGCTTGTGCACATGGTATTAACCAGTTTGGTAGTATCACAACAAATAACAGGCAGACTATTATCCTGTGGGAATATGTTGACTATTTTTGTCATTCCATTCACCTGTGGAGAGATCTGCTGTGTTCTGTGTTCATGTGAAAAAGGAGAGAGTTCACTCAGGACTGTTTACTAGCCCTTACTCTGCCTATATGTAACAGAGGGACATCAGCTTAGACAGCTGTTTGATCCTTGATGCCTTCCAAGACAGAAAGGCAACAAAGGCTAGTTTTCAGAATGCTTTTCACATAACATGACTATTAAATGACAAATTAAAATTAAAGTCCTATCAAATCAGACACAAAAGAGAATAAAGGCCAAATCCTTGTGCAGCTCCTCCACAAAAATGTCAAGGCTGCCAAAAACCTCTAGGAGGCCCGGGCACCATCCATGTGCATACACACAGATGCAGTTCTGCAGTGCTTTCAATTCCCCATAGCCCAAGCACCTGGTCCCCAGGCACCACTGGCTCAGGTGGACTTGAGCCCCTCTACAAGGCAGAGCACCTGGGTCTGCTCCACACCCTTTGCTGACTGCCTGCACTGCCAACCAGAGCTGATCTCCTGCTAAACATCTGTCTCACCTCAGGTAAGCCCCACAGAGCATTAAGACCATCACCCTTTCCCACCCCCCCCCTTGGAAAATGCAACTCACCATCAGCGTGTCCTGCGGCAGAGACACCAGGAGGAGCATCCCTCAGCCCCCACGGGGGAGCAAATGGTGCCTGCTGCTCTTCCCCTCTGGTGTTAAATAGGAGAGGGGGCAGAGAAGACTGATTTGGAAACAGTGAGGAGGGAAGGAGTCTCCAGGTGCATGGGATTTGGGGGAAAATGGGCTAGAAATGGGTTGGTGTGTGGCAGAGGCAAGAGATGGGGGAAAAGAAAGGTATGAGGAACCTGCCTAGAGGCAAACTAGGGGGAAAAAATGGAAGGACTTGGTGGTGGAGGCCCCATCCCTGGAGACATCCAAGGCCAGGCTGGATGAGGCTCTGAGCAACCTGATCTAACGCAGGATATCTTTAAGACGATCTTTAAGGTCCCCTCGAACCCAAACCATTCTTTGATTCTATGATTCTCCATCCTTACTCATCATTCTTTATAGACACATATGTAACTGGGAGGAATTTGTGAAACTTTAAGAAAATGGAAACTTTTCTTCAGGTTCTTCGATGAAATGTGATACAGGTGTACAATGATTATTTTCGCCTCTTCCTTCCGTGCTGTGATTTTGCTCAAGACCTACAAAAGGAGGTGACCACAGAATATGAAATAGGCATACACTCCTCTATATGGTTGTTTCACATCCTGGGCATAGTAGAAAAAACAAAGTCAGTGGAAAATGACATTCCACTTCCCAGAGGTCTTTGCTTATACTTGGAGTTCATTTTGAATTCAACAGGATCCTGCCAGGTTCTTTCAATACACCCAATTTGCTGATGAGACCAAAACACAAACTGTGGAAACTAAGTACTACTGCATCTTGCAAGGGCTAGTATCTCTATCACAGGTCAGAACAAATTGAACCAACAAATCAGAGCTGCGAGCATGAATTAATTCTAACTCCACCTCTAGGCTAGATACCTTTCTGGTATGAGCAGCCCGGAATTTGGCATTATGGTCTAAATCTGCTCTGGAATTAGCCAAGGATCTGCACAACACAGTTAAAATCCCTGGCTGAGCTGGGATTAGCACTGAACTTCCCCAGAACATCTTCACAGAAAAAATATCCAGTTAGCTGAGGTAAAGAGGAAAAATAAATGAAGCAAACAGGAATGTAATTCCAAAGACAAGTATGTAGCTTACCTACTTTACTTAAAGCCTACTGGTAAATGCCCCTACAATCAAACCTTACTATTAGGAGACACAATGCATTCTAGTGATACCAGTTCGCAACTCCAAGGAGCTTAAAGACTTGCTGAAGGTAGAAACACATTTCAGTTGAGACAAGGGGACACTGGAAGGTGGAGGGAAAAAACTAATAACATGTAGTACATGTAAGCCATAATTGTCAAACTCATATTTCTGGGTTCCTATATTAAAGATTAATTACTTTGTCAGCAGCTTCATTAGCCAAAAGAAGCTAATGGTTTGGATGGGCCAAAACCTATTTACTTTCCAGAGCAGGCTGTGCCTGGTTCATATTACTGGGCCTCACACTAGCTGTTCATTGATGCTGATAACTCCTGTGGGAGCCCACAGCATGCTAAGTAGACCATTGTTTAATTGAACTGACCTTTTTCAATGGTGCCTCTTGTATTAAAAGCTGCTTTACTCACCAGTGAAAATGATTTGATAATCATAACATTTTACTCAGAGGACAGTTGTTTAAGAGAGAAAATAATCAGCTGAATTGGCAGACTTGCCCCTGGAGGGGCCCAGCACTAAAATGACAAAAGGTTCTGCAGATGGAGATAACTGGCAGAGCTGATGATGAGGATTGAGCTAGGGGTGGGAGCTGTGCTGCTCGAGGATGGAGGATGCCAGCAAATCTGAGAGGCTCAGCTGGTGCAGTATGCCTTGCTTGGAGCTGAGGTAAGCTGGAACAGTTTGATTCCCCCATGGGACACTCAGGGGAGGCAGAAAGAGAAGGAGGCTCTGTGCAAGCAAAAGGGTGCTAGGCTGCAGAGTGCAGCAGGAGCAGCACAGGACACAATGGAGCAAATACCATAAACTGAGATGAGAAAATGGAAAAACTCTTGCTTCTATCTTAACCAAAGCTCTGTCCAAAAAAATATATGCACGCAAATTCAGGTTTGGATTCAGAGTCCTTTGGGTATGTTTGGAGTTGAGATTTTCTGTATCTCAAATATATAAGCAGCCACTGGATGAAGAGGTCTCAAGTGAAAGATATGTTTGTCAGGAGCCCCCTTTTCTCCCTGTTTTCTTCTTGACTAGTTGTTTTGCCAGATGGCTGTGCAGCATCTGGGAGAGCTCTTTGCGTCTGGGATCCAAGGCTGTGCTAAAAAGTACATCCATGTAGATTGTTAAGCATCTGATAACAGATGATGATTTGCTTTCAACTTACAGTTACATGTTTGCTAGGCTGTGCTGTTACACCTCCCTCTTCCCAAACACAGCAATGTGTTCATTCCCAGTGCTTTTTACACAAAATTGGCACTTTGTGTGTCTCACAGGTCAGTACAGTGGTTAGAGTGCCACATCACCTTCTCTGATTTTTCCACTTCAGGAGCAGCACTTTCATTCTCTCAGTACTGTCAACCATTTTCTTTCCTCTTAGTGCCTCAGAGCTGCATGCATTCAAAGAATGTGAACGAACAGTACACTATTTTTTGTTGTTCTTTATTCACAAGGACATTTCAGTTGTTTTCCTCTTTGTGCTGAAGCTATACAGGACAGGGCAACACTCATATCTTTCCTTTCACAGTGTAGTTGTGTCTTGCAGAGTCCCCAGGAATGTGGGAGCTCTCATGGGCTCCTTGTGGCAGTGTGCCAAGATAAGGCACATGGACTAGAACTTGCTGCAGATCTTTTGACAATTGAACCCTAGAGGGGGCAGCACTGACCTTGAGGAGATAACAGGCCAGAACATGAGAAGTTCAGAGCACATGAGAAGTTCAGAGCACATGAGAAAGGGACATACATTGGCTTTCCAAGAAATGGATGCCTCAAGGCACTACCAGTCCTGTTTCCCCCTGTTTTTGTTAGACAGCTGCCTTAGCTACCTGTCAAGCAGACATAAACACCTTGCTTGGCTGTTGGAGAGAAACCAGAAGTCCATCACACAAGAAAACTGGGGTCACCTTCCACATTGTTCTATCCTCTCTTGGCACAGATTCAGTTTCCAAGGTAGGTCTGCAGGTCTTCCTTCAACCCATACTTCCATTTCCAAGAACCAAACCAGATGAGTTGGGAATTTCTGCCAGTATAAGAATCCTCTGAAATAACTTAACCCAAGAAGCTACAACTTCAGTTTAACTGCAAGAGCTTGAGCTTGATTTAATCAACTCTCCTTTGAATGGCAAGCACATTGTGAACTGCTCAGTTCAATCCTAAATCCTCCACGTATTCTTCCAACTAAATACTCATTGTTTAAACATCTATCTTCTTCTCAGTACTACTACTTACCAACTTAATCATACCCCCATTTCTCATCTATCTACTTTAGCCTGAATGCAAATTTGCAAAAAATCTTGTTTGCTATAACTGCAAAGCAATAAAACACATCTTAGCCAGAATGTCTTCATACTCCTGCCTTTCTCAGCTTTAAAAAGAATGTTTGAATTGTCTGATGTTTACAGGAGATTGCCTTGAAAACTTTGCATATATTCCTTCTATGCTGACCCTAAGGACCAAGACTACATTCAGGAAAATACAGTATCTGGTGCTGGTTTGAAAAATTCATCACCTAATACTGTATAAGTGGTCCACAACAACTCCCCTGAGAAGGAAATATTTTGTTAGTGAAGAATTTTGAAGAACTGCTGTTGAATGAAAATTTTACAGAAGCATAAGAACAAGAATTCTTTTCATTTGCTGTTGGTTTTACTACATGCTTTTGATAAAAATTATTACAAGGAGAATATCTGTTAATTGTGTCCCTCATAATATTTGCCAAATGATCCTTTCTTTCGTCTTCTTTTCTAGCCTTTAATAAATGATATTTTCAGTTTTTCAGAAGGTTATGCAGCTTTATCCTTGCTTGTAGCAGTTTTTCTGAAATTATCTGTTTTCCTAAAGGCATTTTCTGCATGCAGTTTATCTGTAAAATTTCCCTGATAAATCTGGGGCCCTTAGGAGGGAAGGATTAAGCTCACTGCACTGCCTGCTGTCCTATCATTATTCTAAGGTATGTCTAGTGGACAAGTTTCTAGCTGTATTAGAGGAAGCTGCTGCATTTGGAGTTCAGCAGGGGGTGATATAATTAGCTATAAATAAGGATTTATTTTAAATATAATGTATTAATCAGCCTTTTTACATGGTATCAGCCATTCTGTAAATACAACAGAGGTTGGTGACAGGGATAACAGACAGCCAAGCCAAACTTAATAGACCCTTTCATCTTTGCTTTTTCTAAGACATAGCTCCAGTTCACTGTACCTTGCAGATCTGTAAATTTTGCAACATTTGTTCCCCAAGGAACATTAGCCTGCTATTAATGATAGAGTCAAAGAAAATATCATTTACCCAGCTAGAACAGATATCCTCAAAGTCAATTCCAACTGTGCCTCTCCTTTTTCTTACAAGTAAGCAGTGACGATGTGATAGTGGAATATCGCAGTGAAACTGAGATTCATTAGCAGTAGAGTTACACAAAATCAAAATCAAACCTGTGCATCTTCATATGTGTATCTTCCTGGGTCTTTGACATTTTGGCTTGTTTTCTCATAGCTGTGGGAATCCAGGTTGATAGCACTCTGGGCCCCAGGAGCCAGAAACTCCTGCCAGATTTCTTCCACTCTGGTGGCTACATCCTGTAGGGGTTGTTTCTTGAGATCTTGGACAGCCAGCCAAAACCTGTGCTAGACAAAAATTGAAAGGGGAGGGAAAAAAAGGAGAAATCTAGGTAAGACTTCACGGATAAGCAAAGGCAGAGTCTCAATGCATAGACAAAGAAACTAACCCTGCATCTTCCTCAATTCACAGGAGATTCTCCATTTAGCATGATTTCAGGGGAAGGTGTGTCTCTAGCTTTTTGGCTTGTCCAGGTCAGACTTCTTGCAAGTAGATATTCCTCACAGCCTCAGCCCTGGGTACCCAGGTGCTGTAACCCAGCTAAATGGGCACAATAGTATCCTGCAGGGAGAGCACAGCACATTTTCCTACCCTTGGCAAAGGTATCCATGACCCAGGATAACAAGGGCTCACCTTTGCCATCCCTGCCACATACTGCTCTTGCACACCTGCATCTGTGTGGAGACAGGATTTGTCTGGGTCACTGCTTTTTCAGGGCATCTGCAAGAACCACAGAATTTAGAAAATCCTGCATTCCCATCTTCTCATCATGTCACTAATAAATAAGCTTATTGAACTTTAACTGGGACTAATGCTGCAGCTACTTGATCACACTCCTTTATAGGGTTTTCCCTAGTCCCTGTCAAGCTGTCACTAAGCCAGAGTGGGGTACACTCAGACACTACACGAGCACTTGCAGAGTCCTATATTGGTGGCACTCGCATAGTGACATTTTGTTTTATAAACTGAAATAATTTGGGGTTGATGGAGAGGTGTGTGTGGTTGGCCCTTTTCCAGCTTCAAGATGTTGTGTGTTTGATGTCCTGCCTTGCTATTTGAACCATAGATGACACCCTTACTTATCACAGGCATGCAGAATGTAAAGAGTGGCACTCACAGTGCAACAATCTGATGCCATATGTGGCTTTCTTTACTTTAATATTTTATCATTCCATTTCAGATGGTAACATGTGAACACAGAAAAGGCTTAAAGAGAAAAGGTGCTAATCATTCCAGAATAGCTAGGACACTTCAGAGATGTGCTTGGCTAAAGAGAACATTTTCTGCTGGTTTATATTCTGGCCCTAGAGCTGGGAGGTGGATTCGGAAAGCAGGCTTGTGGGAGAACTGGAGGCACTGTGAAGTGACAGCTTGCCAGAATAGGGGCACCATCCATTTTAATGTCCATTTGGCTCAATTTGAAAACCAATCAACCAGACCAATCTGACACTAACAAGAACAAACTCCTTTTTACTGCAAGCAATAGTGAATTCATGCCCAAAGGCTGGATGTCCCCCTCAAGACAAAGGGGAGTTCTGTCTTGATTAAAATTTCAAAGTTATTCACTATAGCTGGTTATTTGAATACTGAGAAACATCAAAGAGGGATATCTAGCCCTGCAGCATCAACTGCAAGGCAAATTCTCTGCCATGAGGAACTATCCTGAGGCCAGTGCACACACAGGTCTTTCTATGCAAGTTATTACAAGAGAGGAGCAGGAATTTCTGCCCAGGAAATAAGCAGACATACACATGATGGCTGTGCTGGAATTTGTGCTCAATTTAAAAGTGACACAGTATTCCCTAAGTAAGTACAACAATTTCTGAAGCACAATTTTCTGAAGTCCATGCTTTCAAGGAGGCAGGAGAAGATACCTGGGAGGTATCTTCCTTTCCCTGGGAGGCACAGGGGCAAATCTGACAGTGGAGGAAGAAGATGCCAGCATATGTCCTCTCTGCAGGAACCCTATAGGCAGAGCAGGACTGGCATGGGGACTATCTGCACTATCTGCAACAGCAATGATCACAGGTTCTTTGTCCTTAAGATAACATGGTGACCTAAACTATTGTCGGAGGCCTAAAACATTCCAGCTTCACCCACCATGTAATTCAGCTGCCGTCACTTGCAGGACTTATCCTGTAATGCTGCTTTATCCTATGCAGCCACCTCAAGGCACACATTGCTCCTGGACCTCAGCATGGCTGCTCTGCCTTCCTACAGGGCACTGCATCGGTGCTCTGTCATTGTGAGCTGCTGCTGGCAGATGCCCCTCGGTAAAAAGACTGCTAGAGAAGGACAGAGGGTTGCCTCTGAGGTATGCTATGCTGTAAAGCAAAAATTCGGTTTAAAAACCCAATTAAGAGGCAAAATACAGATGACTGCAGAGCCTTAGAAGAGATTACCAACATAAGGATATCCCCACCTTGGGGGAGGACATGATACCTTTGGCTTCACAGTGAAATTACCAAGTGACTTATTCATATTTGAAATACAAGTGCACTAATTTCTCTTTCCCTCAGTAGCTCCACATAAATACCTGGCGCACTTCTCATTCCACATCTCTCACCAATCACTCTTGTCCTCCCTTTCACCAAGAGAAAAAGCATAATTTTAACATCACAGTTGGAAGGAGAATTAATGCAAGTAACAGGTACAAATCAATGGGCAGTTCAGTCAGGGGAACTATTTACATCTGTGTGTTGTTTAACAGCCAGATCCTTGCTTTTAGTTTGGTGCAACTCAGACCAGCAGAAACCAGTTCTCCGTGGGACATGTTGTGCACAGATGACTGCGATGAGACAGTGTGCTGAGGACACGGAAGAGTTGGTCTTTCACTAATGCAGCATTTCCAAGGAGACCGCAATGCCGTGAGAACGAGGACAACCGTCCCTCTGCCCACACAGTCTCTGTCCCTGTTCCTCCTCTTCGCTGTCCACTCACCCCATGTCCAAACTCCAGGCCACTCTTTCTGCGGTCTTTTTGAGCTTTTAAGGGGCAGGGAAGGTCTGTCTGCAATTAGGCAGCACCCAGTGGTTGGTCAACGAGAAAACAAGACATCAGCACTCCCGTAGAGATGTCGGCACTTCACTTGTCTACCAGCGGAGGCCGGGCAGGGCAGCCTTCCACTCCCACCCTCACCTCTCTCCTCCCGATGATGCCCCCGAAACAGCTCCACGGCTGCTAGCAGCGGGGCCGGCTGCGGCGCGGAGCTGTGCCTCCCCCTGCTGGCCAGGCAGGGAGAAGACTCGCCACCCAGGCACGCCCGGCACAGTTCAGCAAGGAACAGGAGTTCAATATATAGCCCCATGCCTGCCGTTCTGACGGCTTCGGGAGCACTTGAAAACTTTTCCTGTTAAATGCTATTTGTTTTTAGAGAGAAGGAGGCTAGGGTCTCTTCTCTCTGATGTTGCTGCTTTCCTTACTGTCCGAACTTCTCATTTCCTGATGAAAACTAAATTAAAAAAACCTCAAAAAACCGGCAACAAGTTTCAGCCATTGGGGTCACACAGCATGTAAACTCTTTCTGCAGGTAAAATTCTTTCCCAGATAACTCGATTTTCAGCGTATGTTCATAATAATGCAGAGAACCCCCCCATGCTTGTGTATTGAAAGCTTCACGTTGCATTCCCGTAAAGCATCATGTGTTCTCTGTTTAGGTCTATAAACAGGTGTGCAGTTTCCTATCCCTTTGGATAAAATTCCCTTTTCCCATAATCCCACTTAGTTGTTTCTCTATCCAGCTGACACTCTGAAGTTGGGAGAAAAAAGTAAATCAATCCATCAGTTAAATGAATATCTAGGCAATCTTGAAATGTCTCCTGAGATTTCCAGGTCATAAGAAATGTATAAAAATTCTGTTGGCTTTTCTTTTTTAATTGAAGCTTGGCATTTTGTCTGCTATATTTTGTGTACTTCAAAAATCAAGAGAGTCAAAGCAAATTGTAGATGAAAGACAGTAACAGAAGGGAGAAAGCAAAGAGAGCAAGAAAAAGAGTTAAAATTTAGAAAAGAAAGAAAAATACCCAACAGACTGGCTTTCCTGCTCTCACATAAATAGTGGACAGCCAGTAAATAAATAAGTTACAGAGCTCAGCTGAGCCCAGGAGACTGGTGGACATGATCCTGCAAGTTTATTAAAACAGAGAAACACAGCTGGAAGGAGACCTAGGAGGTCACTGAGTCTAGTCTGCTGCTATCTCTGGCAGTGCCTCACTCAAGACTCCCACTGGGACCAATTTTTCTCAGACAGGAGGATATGGGAAGACCTTACTATAAGCAACCTTGTGACTTGAGATTTGCACCACTGGGTGTAAGAGCAGAATTTGTTCCTCTTGCTATATCACTGAATTACATTAATTTCAAAGCCTTCTCAAAGGCACACTTCACAAAATTCCTTTTCTAACACTATTAGGAATTTTTGGGTTTATTCAGAATTCACATTCTCAGGTCTTCCTTGAGGACAAATAAAGGGCAGGAGCCTACAGGACTCCAGCCAGTGTTAATGAGGATCATAATGATGTTCCAAAGACAGAACATGTCCCTGCTGTAACAGTTCCCAGATCACTACACACATTCTTACCGAGAGAAGAGACCTTAAAAGTCATCTGCAAATCTGATTTTTCTATGGCAAGATGCTAGATGCTGAGCTCTTACAGCTTCCCAGGGTTTGGGTGGGTTGCACCCCACTCAACTGTCAACCATGCAGACACTGTCATTTGAATCAGAATCTCCAGATTCATAGAATGTGGAAACAGACATGCTCTTTACAGTGCAAGTTGGGTGCTTTTACTGTTGTATCCACTTGAAGCTGAAACAAATCCTTCCCTGGAGATTCACTGACTCAGCTTCTCAGATTCCAAAGTGAGTCTGGGTGATACATAAGTAAGCACGTGCTGCCTGCTTACTGAGACAGATTCCAACCTTGTTGTTGGGTGCAACTTAAACTTTGCTTGCATGTTTAAGCATCCAGCATTTGCTTTCCCATCTGACACACACCACTAATGAGAATTTAGGAGCTTTCTCTGCCACAACTGAACCCTTCTTCCTCACCTTCTGCATCACTGCTAACAGTCCATTCTATAGCAGTTTTCTTCATGAATACTTCCACTTTTATGTCTTGCTGTTATTTAAAGCTTTAAGCAGGCTTAATCCCGTATTGGATAATAATGATACCATATAAGCAAATACCATGTAGCAATGTTGCCATATTTACTATAGTGATCCCAGTGTCTTCCAGAAAGGATACAGGTTTTAAACTCTGTCCTGATTTACAGCCTCTCTTTGCTACAAGACATCTCAAAACCAAAAAGAATACACATCAGGAGGAGCAGTAGCTCCATCCAACAGAAGTAGATGCTTGCTATCTAACAAGGAAACTTTCTGCATGTGCTAGAGCATGATGAGCATGGGGACACACTCCAGCCATAAAACCTGATGGATTTCATTACTGCAACTGCAGATTTCAGGGGAAAAAGTATTTGAGGAGTCTTTTAATAAAGTATGCCAATTTTGCACTTCATTTCTATAATTTAATTACAAATAAGCACCACTGTACAGAAGAGCTGTAAGCATGTACAACTTCAATACATGTTCAGTGATAAATTGTCAAGCTCACCTATGTAATTTAGTAACACTGTATTCTTTATCATACAAGCAACTTTCTGGTTTTTAAAAATTATGAACATAAAGGTGTATTGATTTTTCTCTGCTTTGCTGCTGGCATGCTTTCTGTACTTCTCCTCAGACAGGAAAAATATGATAAATATGATGGTCGGTTTCACCTAAAGTGATTTTCTGGGATTTTGCTTTCAGACCTCACAGGCAAGCAGACTGCCCTAACTGGCAATCATTCAATAGTATATATGGATTTTTCTTAGTAAAAAAAAAGTTAATATAACACAATCTTAAAGGCAGTGCAATCAATCCCTTAGCTGGTATAAACTGAGAACAACATCAAACCCACCACAAAAAGCAAAGGCACCAAACTCAACTGAATGTATGTTCAGTTGACAGCAGATATCCTCATTGCCAGAGCACACATGGCTCTGCCTGTAAAGCCGCAGCTCTCTGGCTAACAACCACTGGGCATACTAGAAATAGACTGTCCCAAAAAAAAAGCTTGTGAACTGGCCCCGGCACCCATGGGACAAGAGCCCCACAATGAAGCCTCTGCAGTGTTACTAGGACAAGGTAAAAAATTGTTTTTTCCTGGATACCACAAATACGTGGGACAGTCACATTATCACTGTTTCATTCTGTGTCTCTGGGACTAGTCAGTGGTAAGGGGTGGTAAGGATCATTGCAGGTATGTGTGGAGTGCTCTTGACCTCACTTAAGGAGCAAGGTTAAGGATCCCACACACAAAAGCACAGACTGGCACCCTGACACCAACTCAAACCCTCATCTTTGGCACAGGCCAGTGGCTGCAGCCTGCCCTGCTGCCAGCCACATTCTTTCTGCTTCTGCACAAATGAATAAATGCAGCAGTAAATTTGTCTGTTTTCCACATGCAGGTCAGAGTCTAAGCCATAACCTCACCCTTTGAGTATCAACCTCTACCCGTTAGGCTGCCCCTCCACCTAGCACAAGCCTTCTCACATTTTCTTTAAATTTTGCAGCACCAAGCAATGAAGCTAGTATTTAAATATCTGCAATTCTGAACCCTAATTCCAAAGTCTGACCCAGTTCTGTTCTAAGCTAAATTCCCTGGAATTTCAGTTTCTCAGAGCTCACTGTAATACATTTGCTTCTGCTGTTATGGGACCTATTGTAGCTTGGCTGTATCTGCAGGATATAGCAATGTTGAAGTTCATCCACACCAGAAGAACTGCTCTCCCTAAAAAGAACTTCATGGCTAGGGTTGGAATTGAAGCTAAGATTCAAACCAAGGATGATAACGATATATTCTGATTAATGCTAGGAGATATGCAGGGGACTTGGATCCTTGCAACTTCGGCAGCAAAGCTTAGTGTGGGGACACCTAGCTAGATAACTCTCTCTATCAGTATAAGAAGACATCTGGTATCAATAAGGAAAAAAATGCTAAATCCATTACTTCATCAATTCTGCAATGAAACTATATCTTTGAGCAATATCCTAGGGTTAGGGACTGTGTTCAGAGTACTGCTACAGAAAAGAGGATCTTCTAGGACAGGTTTTGTGATCATTTAATATCAGTTCACCAAAGCATATTATTACAGCTGCCTATACCTCCTGCAGCTGTAGTAGCAGGTATCTCATAACAGTTAATGCCTCATAAGTTTTGTCAGCTTCTCAACATGAGAAACCAGGTACTTGGAATCCCCACACAGAGAGAATGCTGTTAAGATTAAGGTCGGGCTCTAAAATAGTTAAGAGGTGCTAGAAGTAAAAGTAGCTTTTAGCAAATTCAATTTGGTGAGCGCCAGTACTGCAACAGTTTTTAGCCATGTGGTACTAGGTTTCCCTCACACCACCCCTACCACAAGTCCACAAGTAAAACTTACATGCTGTTAGGGGGTTTAATAACAATATGCCACACCTTATCACGTTACTGCAACTTTGCAAGTCTTTGCATTTGATACTTGAGAACACTGGCTCTGCTTCACACTGCTCTTGAGATGACTTACATAGTTCTTGTTTAGCCAATTGCTATGGGACAAATCCTGCAATTCTCAACTTTATTTTAATGGGTGTTTTAACCAGTTCAAGATAAACTAAGTATCACATGTCAGCTATGTAGGAGGGTAGGATTAGACTCATTCATTTTTCTCAAGTAAAAAAGAGGTTTCACCTGAGGTTTTCTGAGCTGAATTCTGATTCCAGGAAACGAAGGAACTGGTCTCGTCCTACTGGGTCCTTCAGCACCTCGTCCATGGAGAAACCCCATCTTTTCACACGCTGCTGACTCGGTTCTTTGCTGTTTAGAAAGAGAAGGGAGAAAACAGATGGAATGTGCATTTCTGCCTGCTGTCCAAGCAGCTGCTGCTGTTTCTGCTAAGCAGCAAAGGGAGGAAGATTATCAGGTGAGGAGATGGTGCTTTTCCCTCAAGATTTTGTGCAAGTAGCTCTTAGAAAATAACATACACAAAGAAGCTATAAAGAGCAGGGTCACCATTAAAGCAACCATACTATCTGGGTGCTACAAGCAGGGCACAATGAGATGGACAGTAAATTATATTATTTTTAGAGTAACTTCTGGTAGGTTTCATGTACAGGACAGCATACCACAGTTGAATGATTATTCATTATGTACTACTTCTATATCTCATCATGTATTTCATATGTATACCTTGGTAAATTCACATTATGTCAAGCTATAAATTTGCCAGAGTATTCCCTGGGCTGCTGGTGAACTCCATTGCTCCTGGAGTTGAGCTCTTTCTGTCCTACACTGTGCTGGCTGGTCACTTGGAACTGACCAAATTTTCAATTCCACATTTGCATTAAAAATGCAGTTTCACTCAAATGTAGTGCAGACAAGATTTATAAAAACTATGATTGGTATGTGGTCTTTCATTTTTCAGTGCCTCTGATTTTTGGATGCCAAAGTCTTGGAAGACTAAGAAGCACCTCCCTCCTCCCCTCCATGTTGATCAAACTCTTATTTTGTCTCTCAGCTGGGACAATGAAATACAGAGGCACCCAAAGTCACTAACAAACTTTCTTCTAAATTATTCCTTAATACAATGTCACTTACATAAGCTGTTGTTTGGACTGCCAGATATGTTGCAGGGATGCCTATGGGGAGAAGCAGTGCCTGGGAACCACAATGAGGATCCTATGAGACAGTCCACATCAGAGTGTAACCCAGGCTCATGAAGTGTTTGAAAGCTTCTGGTGTGATGGGATCATATTATGAAACAACCATTAAAATACAGCTCAGCTGCTCACATTTGTGACAGGAGAGCCATTGTTAACAGAATACAGCTATTAAACTATACGTCTTGTCATATCCATAGTGATTCCTAATCCTGGAGCCTTAGGGGACAGTAGCGATCTGTGCTGAAGACAAATAAGCCAAAGGGGTAAATAAGATGCCTGCTTTGATTTCCTCTTGCTGTAAAGACTAAGCAAAATTGATGGGCATGTCCTCACTTGAAGAGCACTAGCGATGGCTTCTTCTGTGCTCCGCCAGCAGTGCTGTGGACAAGGGTGCAGATGCCAGTCTACCTGTTAAGTGAGCCAGCCTAGGCATGGGCACATGAAAACCATCTTTGTGCAGAGCCACGTGTGAGCTAATTTCCTACCAAAACCAGACATCTGTAGCAGTTCTTCCTGGCACTGCACAATTCTCTAGCACGAAAAAAAAGGCTAAAGTTCTGTCTAAAAGGGAAGGCTTGACCTTTCCTATATCCTGAGCTCCCTGAAGGATGAACTGCAGTAGCACAGGGCTATCCATACTTAGTAGCTGGCTTTACAATTGTAAGTGAGACTCCCTTTGTTTTCCTGAGCAAGGGCTCTGCTCTCTTAACAGAGGAAACAGCTTTGTGGGCAACACAGGGGCTACCACAGCTCTCAGGGATCATTTAATTATTCATACATTTGCAACTAGATGCAAGGCAGTGAGCTCTCTTACAATAGAGAAGAAAAGGGAAATACAGAGCTGTTTGTTCTTCAGTCTCCCTATAATCCAACTTCCTCTTTTTCATCAACAGCAAAATCACCTTCCTTAGCTCTGAAATCATAGCAAAAGCCAAGCATTTATTTTAAATTCCTACAAAAACCGTGACATTAGGTCAATTGTATTCTTCAGGAACACAGATATATTGTCTGGGATTTTCAGCTAACTTGGCAGATGCAAAGATAAGGGCTGGCTGGATTACCTCGTGGGTGGGGGTTACTTCAGAGAAATATTATGCAAGGTCTGTATGTGGTTCTAATCCTAGCCAAGGAGGATACAGGAAATGGGAGAAACTAATTTAAAAAGCAATGTAAAAATATCAAAATTCTATGGAGAGGGCTAGGGAACTGATGAATTTCTGTGACTATCAGAGAAGCGGGTGAAAACGTCTTACACATCCCAGACCACATGGATTTTAAAAAGGGAATTATCTTGTCTTTTTTTCCTGGAACAGTTAGCCTGGTAGCATCTTAAACTTCACCTTATTATTCAAGAACTGACAGAATTAGATTTGGCATTCTCCTTTCAAAGATATGCTAAAGTGAACTCCCAGTTCAGATTTGATGCCTAAGAGAGGCAGCTAAACGCTAGGAGAACCTCCTGAGCACTTCTAGTAGCTGTCCATGAGACATGACTTATCAACAAAGGTGATACATGGCATAGTGATTTCATTCAAACCTGCTGTGATAGCTACTAGACATAGAGGCAGCCAGGGCAATTCTAGCCCCACTGTGAGAGCTGTAGATAGACTGTAATCGCAAGATTACAATGGCTCATTGTCCAAGTGGAAACCAGTGACGAGTGGTGTTCCCCAAGGATCAGTACTGGGACCAGTACTATTTAACATCTTCGTAGGAGATGTGGACAGTGGGATCGAGTGCACCCTCAGCAAATTTGCAGATGACACCAAGCTGTGTGGTGCAGTTGATACACCTGAAGGAAGGGATGCCATCCAGAGGGACCTTGACAGGCTTGAGAGGTGGGCCCAAGCCAACCTCATGAAGTTCAACAAGGCCAAGTGCAAGGTCCTGCACCTGGGTCGAAGCAATCCCAAGCACAGATACAGGCTGGGTGGAGAGGGGCTTGAGTGCAGCTCCGTAAAGACTTGGGTGTGTCAGTTGATGACAAACTCAACATGAGCCAACAGTGTGCACTCGCAGCCAAGAAGGCCAACCAAATCCTGGGTTGCATCAGGAGGAGTGTGACCAGCAGGTCAAGAGAGGTGATTTTACCCCTCTACTCAGCACTGGTGAGACCCCACCTGGAGTATTGCGTCCAGTTCTGGAGCCCTCAACACAGGAAGGACATTGAGCTATTGGAGAGGGTCCAGAGAAGGGCCACGAAGATGATCAAAGGGTTGGAGCAACTGCCCTATGAGGACAGGCTGAAGGAGTTGGGGTTGTTCAGCCTGGAGAAGAGAAGGCTCAGAGGGGACCTCAGAGTAACTTATCAGTACCTGAGGGGGTCCTACAGAAAGGCAGGGGAAGGAATTTTTAACATAATATCGGATGGGAGGACTAGAAACAATGGATATAAATTAGAGGGGGATAGATTTAGACTAAGAAAGACATAAGAAAGAAATTCTTTACAGTGAGGGTGGTGAAATACTGGAACAGGTTGCCCAGGGAGGTTGTGGATGCCCCATCTCTGGAGGTGTTCAAGACTAGGCTGGACAGGGCACTGGGCAGCCTGGTCTAGTGGGAGGTGTCCCTGCCTATGGCAGGGGGGTTGGAACTCGATGATCTTTAAGGTCCCTTACAACCCAAACTATTCTATGATTCTATGAATTGTAGACACTGGTCAGACTTCCCTTGTATTAAAATCAGATGGGGAAAAGACATTCTAAATCATAGAGCTGTGCTTGTTTGGTTTTTTTGAAGAAATTTTCTGAGGTGCAAGGCACTAGAGGTTCTGCAGTCATTCCTCTTCACCTACTAGACAACACAACAGAGACAAGCTAGCTTGTTTTCTAATGGGTGAGGTCCAAACACACTTTGTCAATCTATTATTATTCTGATCTGTCAAGTCTCACACATTATGCACACATAATGCTCCTCTGGCTCCCATGCCAAATCCACCTCTGCATAGTGGGAACAGCCCAGTAACTTTGGCCAATAAGCATCTTGCATGGGACTTCAGGACATGGCTGGAGCACTGCAGCTGGAGAAGGACCAGAGGACAGGCTCTCAAAGGTCAGAGGAGGTGCACTGAAGCAAGTATCTCTCAGCAGTATCCTGTACTCATGAACTCTTAGATTTGAGTCTGTGCATGATAAACACGAGAACATTTATTACCTGTAGAAGTGGAAGGGCTGAAAAATTCACAGAATAAGTGTTAAAGGATAAGCTTCTGTTTAAACTTCAGCTAAAGTACTTGCATCTTGTAAACATAGAGACATCTAACTTCCTATCCAAATAGGGTGCTGGAAAGGGAATACAAAAAAATGGCCAAAGCACTCTAACAGTACTTAAAACTACGAATTCTTACCTCATTTCAATGTCCCACAATGCTGCATCATCACTTATCCAGGGATTGGAAGGCTCAGCAGGAGTTATAAAGGGGTCATACTCCTCATACTGCTCTGTGTAGGCTATTAAACTGACAGATATAGTAAAAGAAAAAAAAAGAAGAAGAAACAATTAAAAAAGGAATCAGGGCCTGAGTGCTCTGTCAATGACAGGTACAGTTTTGCTTTTATTTTGTGAGTAAGCTTCTTTTTATTTTTGTAAGAATTGGTCAGCTGCAATCATAGTAGTCCCTTTTCCAAGGAATGGCCTACACAAAGATTTCTCCACAAACAGCAGTTCACTGCAGTACTTTCCTCAAGTTCATCTGTCAAGGTGCTCACAAAGCCCTCAACCAGGCAACAACTGGATTGCCATGGTAGGCTTCCCCCAGAGAGCTATGGGATTACTATGTAGCATACGCCATCATGTCCTCTTCATTTGTTGCACGTTTCTCTTGCTTCTTGCCTTTTTGATTTTTGCAGACTTTTGCAGCCATTGAAATTTATGCGCTATGAAGAACTCATCTAATTAGGGTCATGTGCTGTAGCTAAGAATATTCTTAAATATGCAGAAGGATCACAGCCCTGAGCATGAAGGCTTCAGGGAATAGACTTTTTTTTTTGCATTGACATACCATTTAGTCTAACAATACTCATATAAAATACTTTAACAATATTTAATAATAGTTAACTTAGAAAGCAGTAAATTATATGCATGTTGGAAAAATACCTGGAGTTACACTGGTTTGCTTTGTGATGAGTCACATAAGACATAAGAGCCTCTCACTAAGATGAGATTCAAAGAGTTTCCTGGGAAAAGGACTGTGTCTGCTTGCATAAGTGAGTCAGGATTCCCACAGGGGTTGGGGCTAAGAGCACAATATTACAAAAGAAAACCAGCAGACACAAAAATAAATCAAAAGAAATTTTTCCTGGTCCATATTGGAAATAATCTAAGGCACTTCTTAAATTTTTTTGCCTAGGTCTGCCAAATAATTAACTAAGTTGAGTTCTCATCACAGTGAGCAACTAATCTACTTGCAATGTGATTGTCCATGCTAAATTTTACCTCTCTTTTCCACACCTCAAAAAGGCAGGAGAATGAAAAGACCCTGAGAAACAAAGGGTCACAAAAGGTAGAAAGTTCTCTTGACCTGTTCTGCAGTAATTATTTCTTTTTGTTTGTCCTAGCTCTTATCATGAGGCATTAAAGTCATACACTTTTGTAACCGCAGCAGGTTCCCATTGCACCTCAGGGCACTCAGGGCTGTCTCATCTCATTTCATTAATTACATTTCATGAGTGCTGTGGGTCAAGGGTTGGAGGAGGAAGCAGCATTCAATTTCAGAGAGAAGCAGCAGTCCCCGAGACATCAATGAGAGAGAGGGTTGGTTAAAAAAATACCTCAACAAAATGAATCAATCAATCAGGAGGTATCTACTGTGAAACTTGAATTGCTCCTAATAAAATAATAAGATGGCATCAGAGGTGCTAGTATATATACTAGTAAAAATAAATGGGAAAAATAAAAAATTTAACAAGGGGAAATCACTAAACACATTTCACCAATTCAGTGTAATGACTGACAGCAGCAGAATCATTGCTTGATTGTCTAATAAAGAGAACTCCTAAGGGAGAAAAAATTTTTCTGTCAAAATGCACACCTGGACTTTTGGCCTTTCAGGTGATTCAATGTAATTCTTATACAAGTGGTGTTGGGAAGAATTCAACAAAGGGTGCAGGATTGCCTTGAGAACTCAACTATCCCACAAATGTGAAAGCCCTGCTAAGCCTACACAAAGCTTTGGGAAACTGAGAGGATAATACAAATTTGTGACACATTTCCACCTAGGGAGCTGAGATTGCTCAGGTTTTCCCCAGACATTTCTGTGATGCTACACGTAATGGGAGTGCACTGACATTACCAATGCAGTCAGGGAAAACAGAAGGTATAACCTAATTACAGTTTTGCTCAATAGTTCTCAAATTCCATTGTCAAATTCGAAACCTGAAAGTATGCAAGTCCCAAGTCAGGAAAAAGGATAAAGAAGAAAAGAGGAAAGAACTGTTTGCAAGATGCCTGGAGCAGTTGAGAGCAGATATCATGGTTGGTGCAGGTCTGCTCCAGGAAGAAGAACAGGGGGAAAAAATCTTAAGTAGTTGTCATTTATTACACTGGAATAGGACTTACATTTTTAGAGCCTTCCCATTCCTCTTTGGCTGGACAACAGGTATCCCATAGAATAGCATGTATTCATGGAAAATGCTTATCACTATTAAAATAATAGACAGTAGCTCCTTGCCTTATTTCCTCCTTGTGACTGCCCCTGTCATGCCTGAAAGTGCCTCTGCAGGGTGGTGCCATTGTCAGTTTTGGCCGCTGAAAGCAGCACACTGAGAAGTCATCTCCAGCACCCTCACCAAAAGTGACTTGTTAATTAACAGCACCTCCTTAGGCAGTGGATTTGTATTTGGCATGTGCATACAGCTTTTTACATGAGGTTTCCAAGACATGCAGGTTTTTATTTCAGGCAGTTGTTTCACTTGGGTCATATACATTCGTTCCCCCTCATCTACTCCACCCTTTCCAAGCCACTGGATTCATCAGCCTCTCTACTTCCCTCATATCTGCTCTCTGAGAGTCCACGTCCAAGCTGCTCTTCCCACCACTCTCCACACCAAGCCCTGGGACCTTCCAGCAATGCTGCCAGCAAAATTTATCACATAACCAAACAATTCTTTACAAAGTACAGATATCACAACTATGATTTTAAGTTTCTGTAATTTCAAACTGACACTTTCAAAACAGGAAAAAAACAACTTTTTGGTTGTACTCATCTTACTTACTTTTCATCAAATTGCACAGGCTTTGTAGAGAGGTAGGAATCAGTCTTTTCTCCCCAGTAACAGGCAATAGGACAGCAGGAAATATACTCAAGTTCCATCAGGGGGTTTAGACTGAGTATTATGATCATTTTTTTATACTGAAAGGGTTATTAAACATTGGAGCAGGCTGCCCAGGGAAGTGGTTGAGTTACCATCCCTGGAAGTATTTAAAAGATGACTAGACACAGTGCTTAGAGATATAATTTAGATTAGTAATAGTTTAGCCAGGGTTAGGTTGATGGTCAGACTGGACTTGAAAGGTCCCTTCCAACTTAGGTAATTCTAGGATACTTCTCCAGTTTGAGATCAATAAATAAAAAAAAGGCCAGGACCTTTTAAACCAGGAAAATTTTCTGTACAGTTATGCTGAAACAAGAAGATTTTTTTGCTATTGACAATGTTAAATTTATAATGCTAGTAGCTCTTAATGAACTTAAACAACAGGTATGTTATGTGAACAGGACTTGATGTTCACAAGTAGAATGAGTTCTACTGAGTCCATCTTATTGAAAAAAAGAGAGAAAAATTCAAGCAAAACAGATCTGCTTGCTTGTAAACTACCAGCCTGGAAATTATTACTGTCTCAGTATGTTAAGGTCACTGTAAGTAAATTTAGTAGAAAATGTCATTTTTTGGTTAAGCACAAATGTATCTTCTTAATAAAAAGAACTAGAAAGCTCAAAACATAAATGTGAATGTTTTAATTTCAGTCATGCAATATAGCATATGCAGGACTTCAGGGACCCTCTAAATATTTTCTATTCAGTTGGATAAATTTTCACTTCAGTTGTTAAACTTTATGAGACAATAGGAACTTCCTTTGGGGCTCTTGCCATTTAATTTGCCTAGTTTAGTACACACATGTAAATTACAGGTGCAGGGACTGCAAAGAACTTTTTAGGGGTCTTTTAAGTTTGTCTATTATTTCTCTACAAGGCACCAGTCCTTACCAGGTCCTAATGTTCAACAGAGTTTTGCTCTAGAAGTGACATTAGCGAAGAGCATGCCAATCTCTACACTTAACTCAGTGATTCTCCTACCAATGTGTGTAACTTACAAGTAAGGGAGCTGTCATTCTCAGTTAAATCTGAGCTTTATCTTTACCTATTCATACTTTCCTACTAGAACTAAATATTTTGCAAATAAAATTGTGCCTTGATTTGCCTCTGTGACAAATCCACTTCTTAAAACACTGTGTTGAGTAGTTCAAGTAAGACCTCAATACCTCCCAGAGGGTTTCAGATGTGTAAATGGGAGCAGAAACTGGCCCTACAACCCCAGTATAAACCTGGATATAAACACCATGTGCGACAAGACAAAAACACAGCTCCTTCCACAGAGTTGTGCCAGAATAACAAGAGATGAGCACTGAGAATTCACACATTAAAGAAAAAAAACTTGAAACGGGAATGAGTTTTCTGTAAACAAACTCTAAGGTTGTTTATGTGTGAGAAGCAAAAGTACTGCAAGGGTTCTTTCTCATGTGACTGATATTTCTTTTGCTTTCATAGTACAAAAACATCCTCATTTTTCACCAGATGCCAGTGGCAGAAGGGGGAGTGCAGAAACATCAATGGTCAGCAAACAGGCAAGCACAGCCAGTCAAGGAGAGGAAAACATTGATGTACAGAAGGGGGAACAAGCCCTTGTGTTTTTCAGTTTCCAAGGAAATCAAACAAACGGGGACACTCACCTTTCTGCTACTTTGGACATCTTTAGACAATGTCTCTCTATCTGCATGTTCAGAAAAGTTATCTGAGGAGAGAGATGACAAGGACATTTACAAACCAGGAGTTCTACTGTATGCATTGATCATATCCCAATACACTATTGATTTCACTTTCCAAACAGCTTGAAAGTAACTTAGAAGGAAACGGGACCCTTCCCTAGATACTAGAAAAATCTTACTAACTGCTTCCAACAGGAGTCTCCATTTCCTATGGCAAAGACCCAGGGGAAGCTTCAGAATACATAATTAAAAGTAGGAAAGGCATATATTTGAGGCCAAGGTTCCTAGACTACTCAGGATGCAATATGATCTCCTTTTTACAGGCATCACAAGGCCAATACTGGTTTACAGCACATTGCTATCAACTGGTTCCCAACAGCAGTCTGCTGCTTATATATTCATAGTGTATTTCACAGTACACATCAACCTCTGATGGAAAAATGCTCAACAAATTTAGTGTTCAGGTCTAGTTCAGAAGGCCACCCTAAAACCACTATCTAAGAAATATGTTCAAATATGCCTTTACTAAAAGGCTGATCTAGAGATTTCTGTCTGTACTTCAGTGACTGCTGCTTGTTACAGGCAAAGGAACTTCAAAGGATGTGCAAGTGGGCTGGCCATTCCTTGGAGCGACTACCTAATGCAGCAAAAGCTGCCTTTCTGCACTACCCATCCCCAGCCGAGTATGCTGGCTTCTTCTCCAGCTTTCAAAGGTCAATATTACCCATAATACATATGGGCATATAGCTGTTACTGCTCAATTAATATATAAATATTAAATTTTTGTACTTTATATAAAGTATATGAGGATCAAGAACAAGCAATGCATAGAATTGGTTTTGCTGATATCTCCATAACTTTATATGTCTAAGTTTTTTTTTTCAAGACAAGAGCTGTTGTGAGAGTTGCCAGATAGCCATCTACTTACCTGTTTCCGGAAATCTTCCTTTGTAGTTTTGCGTACAGGCTGGGAGGGTGCATGTACAGGGCTTTGGGGCTGAGACTCCTCTGTAACCCCATACACTGACTGTGTGGATCCGATAAACAAACACAAGAGATTACAGCACTTTTCCCTGTTACTCAATGAGGAAAAGCACAATATGCAAAGCAGCAAGGTAAAAAGCTAGCCCTCTCCTACTATTTACATTCATCCAGGTCAATCATTATTCAGTCCAGTTGTTACAGACTGGACTGTGTTTGTAAGATCCTGCCCTTGCGAAGTCTGCAGGCAAGTTAAGGAAAGGATTTATTTTAAATGTTAAAATGCAGTTGATAACTTTTAGAAGCACTGAGGGCTGCATGTTGCAAGGACTGCAAGACAGACATCGTCAATTGTACTGAACCAAGCAAAAGAAGAAAAGATGAAAATGTAATCCTATGTCATTTTCTAACACTTGGCTTATTGTTTTCTTGTGAATCTACAAATTAAGGAAAAAGTTCAACCAGATGCCAATGGGTCAAGTTCAAATGAAACTCTCAAATTTAAAACCTGCAGATTAATTTTAAGGACAGAGGCCTGTACTGAAAGTAACATCAGTTACCCTTTCATTTAGTGCTTTTGCTTTTTGTTCAATGTTCATAAGAGATGTGTGAACAGCTCTGCTACAATTTAGCTTCTGGTGGGAGTTCAGGGGTCTGGTGTTACCTCCAAAACTAGTAGAAAAGCTAAAACTTGCTGGAAATCAAAGGGATACAAGTTGCTAATGATCAACTCTTTGAAATTACTGAGGCAAGTAAACAGCTCTGATAAATCTGTGCACAAAGAATTTCTGAAAATGGAAATCTAGGAACTTTGACCAACTGCTTTTAATTTTACGAGTGCAGAGCCAGAAGAATTGTGACACAGAGCTTCTTCATGCCTTTCTCAACTAGACCAATCACTCATTCTGTACAGCTCTGCTGGTAAAACAGGAATTGTAAATTAACAGATTAGGACAAGCCAGAACTGATACTAGCAAAATACATTTTTTTGGTTTCTATTGGGAAACTCTGATCAGCTGTAGGCACCAAGCATGATTTGCCTTCAAAATCCAAACCTAAAGCAGAAACTCCAACTGACCTTTTTCACCTTCTGTGGGTTTTTCATACGACGGCACTTTCTAATGTCCATTTCTGTGGTGTTCACACAGCCTGGCTGAAAAGAGACAGTAATCATATTACTCCTCCACACACTACATATTACAATCCACACAGTACCTTTTCTTTTTAAAATATACAGTCTTGGCCATAGTTTTTTACTAAAGCTTGTATCCCATCAATTATGCTTGCTAAACAAGATAATGCATGTACCCAAAGTGGGCATCTCGGCATCAATTCCATTTATCCATGACTTTGGCACCTAAAGGAAATTTCTCAGCTTCCTTTTCTAGGAAGCCTGAGCTGCATTGGGTAAGCTCCTTTTATTCTGTATGCACAATAACCAAACTTCAAAACTTCTCATTTATCATGTATTTCCAATCCAATAGTTCCATGCATTTATATATCTAGAATATCTAAAATAATCCTGTAGACACTGGGCCTGTTTTGAAGTCCAAACAAAATATATGTAGTGACTTTCAAGCAAAGTGCAATAATTCAGATGGTGTTTCCTAGTATTAAAACTTTCCTATCAAAATCTGGAAAGTCTCATTGTTTAAAAAGAGCTTTACCACAGGCCTGTGCACATCCCAGAATGCTCTTTCCTGGCTGTCCAAAATCTTTCTTTCTGTTTTATCCTTTTTTCTGTCGATTCTGAAATAAAAGGGCAGACATAGCAGTCAACATACAAGTAATGTGTTCTTTGTTGCTGTCCCTATCTGGAGTTTTAACCCCATGATGAAAAAAAAAAATCATAAACCCACTATTTTTTTATACAGAAATGTCAATGCTATGCTTTGACATGCTTGATAAGCCATGTGCCATGAAGAAAATATCATTGACATTTGCTCCCATATGTGCTAAAAGTGATTTTTCTATCAAGGTGGGAAATTTATTTTAACTTCTGCTTTTTCACCATTCTGATCCTCTGTTCCAAGACCCTGATTTGGTAGAGTGGAGAAGTTCATGTCTGGCTTTGTCTCTGTCAGAAGAACCACAAGATAATTGTTCCTGGAATCCTCCTTTCTACCCTTTTTGGAAATGGGCATAATGTTTGCCTTCCTCCACTCACCAGGGACTTGGCCTGATCACCATGACTTTTCAAGTATCATGGAGAGTGGCTTGGCAACTTCATCATGCAATTCCCTCAGGACTCTGGGATGCTTCTCATCAGGTCCCATGGACTTGTGGGTATTCAGGATCCTCAGATGTTCCTGAACTTTGCCTTCACTGACAGCTGGGGGGACTTTCTTTCCCTGGTCTCCTCCATCTTGTATTCCTTTGACTCAGGAGGCACGAAGAGAGGGCTTTCCAGTGAAGACTGAGCCAAGTAAGTTGTTGAGTACCTTGTCTTTCTCCTCATCTGCTCTTAAGAGTCCACCCTGCTTACTCATCAGAGGAGGTACACTTGCTTTAAGCTTTCTGCTTTATATAACTATAGAAGCCCTTTTTGTTGTTTTTAGCATCTTTTACCAAATTGAGCTCCAGCTGCACCTTGGCTTTTCTGACCTCATCCCTGCACATGCTGGCAGCATCTCTGTGCTCTGTTCCAGGAAACCTGACTCTGCTTGAACTGTCTGTGCAGTTCCTTCTTTTATTTTTTAGTTTGTTCTGCAGATTCCAACCCAGCCATGTCGGTCTCTTTCTTGCTCTATTTCGTGTGCCTGGGAATGGAGAGCTCTTACATTGCATGGAAAGAATTTTTGAAAATCTGCCAGCTGTATTCCATCCCCTTGTCCCTGAGGACCATTTCTTCCAAGGGGGTCCTATTGTCCTATTAAGTAACTCCTTGAAGAGCTGAAGGTTCTCTTCACCAAAATTCAGGGTCCTTACTGTACTCCTCAGCTGACACCTTTTCCTCAGGACTGTGAATTCCAACAGCAGGTGGTCACTACATCCCAGACTGCTTCCAATCTTGACATCCTTGACAAGTTCGCTGGCACTGGAGATTATCAGATCCAGTATGGCACCTCCTCTTGTAGGACTGTCTATTTCCTACTTCAGGAAGTTACCATCGAGGCACTTCAGGTACTTCCTGGATTGATTACATGTCACCAAGTTGCTTTTCCAGAAGACAGAAAAGGGTGGTTGAAATCCCCCAACAGGAAAGAGTGTAGCTGGAGCAGGAAGACTTCATCAGTAAGCTCCTCTTGATCTGGCAGCCTGTATTAGACACCAGCTTACATGTTTCCCACACTACCTCCCTGTGTAATCTCTACCCATAAGCTTCCGACTGCCTCTTGGTTATTCTTTAGGGATACCTCTTTGCACTCTATCTTTTCTGGAGGAGGGGGCAACTCCTCCACCCCTCCTGCCTCATCTGTCCCTTCTGAAAAGTCCGTATCCCACAGTAGCTACACTCCAGTCACTGGATTAATTTCATCTGGTTTCAGTAATGGCTGCTATGTAAAACTTTCCAGCAGCACTGCAGCTTCCAGCCCTTGTGGTCTATTGCCCATGCTTTGTGCATTCAGCTGGGCTGCTGACTGCATCACCTTCTTAGAGAAGCTCCCCTTGAGGTGTTTCACTGACATTTTGCCTGTTAACTACTACTGTCTCAAGAGTCCCTGGCTCATCTCCATGAGACAGTGATGGTGATGTAGTGCCCCGAGCATGCCCCAGAGTAATTTTTCAAGGTCCCGTGGCAGACCCTCATCCCCCTAACCCTGACATGCTGTCCCACAGTTTGTCATAGACAAGCCAGGTATTATTAATCCATCTCCCTCTTCTCATCTACTTTAAAGTCCTATCAATCAGCTCTGCAGTCTCTAGGACAAAGACCCTCTTCCTCCATTGAGACAAACATGTTCTACTTAATATAAGCATTCCTGGTGCCCTATATGTCATCCTATTTCCAAATGTCAACGAACCCAAAGTTGGGCTGGAAACACCAGCCATGGACCCATTTATCAACAGACTCAACAGGGTACAGGATGGCAGGACTAGGAGTAATGGATGCAAATTTGAAGAGCCACGTAGGAACAGGAATGGAAATTCTGTATGCAAATGAACACATGGAAGGTAGAGCAGAACTTGATAAGAAGGAGAAATGTTCTCAGGTATTTTTGTTTGGTTTACCTTTTTAGATAATTCAGGGCTGTGAATTACTTTGTGAATTCCAGCCCTGTATTGTTGCAAACCAGAAGATGGAACCATCACATGAACTAGGAATTAAGAAGCTGAAACTAGCCAGCAAAACAAGTTAATAGTAGCCAGTCCAAGCTTACGTTTAAATGAAAATGCAGCGGAGAGTATGAATAAGCAATAGTGATCACATAAAAAAATCTGAAATTTACATTCTTTCTTATATGCTGTAGACAGAAGGCAGAATTTGTTTTAACTTAAGCCTGGCTGGAGCTGGGTTTTCTCATCTTGGCAATAACCTTTAAGTAGCTAAAAGTACCACTGACATCCTAATTTCTAATTTTCTCTTCCAAATGTAACACTTGAATTCTGGTCAGAAAAAAAAATCCCTTAATTACATGTAATTTAAATTATAATTGCCATGTACTTAAATAGTGCATAATTACAACATTATTAAGCAAAGAATAAATCAAATTTCCAAAGAGTTAATCAAATACAGAGACATATACCTCAGTCACACACTCAAGAAATTACGTTCCCTAACTCTGTAGCATCTAGTGCTGAGAACAAATTCTTTCTAGTGGGACAGAGTGTCAGTACTAGTGTTTTCATGCAGCATCTTCACCAGCTTCTCCATTTTGCAGATGACAACTACATGCATGAAACTAACATGTAGTGGATTTTGTAGACAGAAGTCTACTCTCCTGGACCATACCCATTTTGCAGCAATAATCAAAATACATCCAAACATTAAGAGGCTTCCAACTATTTTCACAACGTGAGAAAACAAAAAATATGCAGATTTCAACTATGAGCAGAGAACAGTACAAACTCAAATACTAAATATGAGTAAATTTCATGTAAGAGGTAATCAATTGTACAGGCTAATGTAGTGGTACATGTCATACTGCTAAGAGTAGAAGTACCATGGACTCAACTGTGAAAACCATTCTACTGTAAATACCACCTTTATAATCTCTTTGACATGGTGGTATTTTTAAACTCAGAAAGACTTTAAAAGCATAGCATAATATAAACAGATTATAAATTTCTGTTCTTTCCATTTACAAAAAAACCAAAAACACTACACAAAAGTAGAAGCAGAACAAGCAAATGAATTAGCCATGCCTCCCATGGTGAATCCCTTTGCAGGGGCTCCTGACCAGCATTTCCATGTTCAGATAATTAAATCCGTCTTTTGGATTCTGCCACAAACCTTCAGAATTGGCTCCCTTTTGTTTCTAGTCTGCTAGTGATTAAAATTCACCAATACCTTCTAAACTTAGTTTCAGTAAAGAGTTTGACTAGGAAATATTATCTTCACAGAATTCCTTTCCCTTCACAGCTCTAAGTACTGATGCAATTTAGTGCTCCAGGATTACTCACTTCACTTGGGCCTCAGCTTGCATGAAGATGAATTCCCACTTTCTTGCAAATGCTCTCTGAAGTCTTGCTAAGTTTTCCTGACAAAAGATTAAACCAGTAAGAACAATTAATCTCTGTAGTTATAACTGCTGCTTAAGAGCATAGTTAGCATGTTGACAGTTTATTTTATTCCTTTTCTCTTTTTTAAAACTGGAAAATGCACAAGTAAGTCAGCATTGGTTTCAGGCAAAGTACCCTGCAGGCAAAGCAAGGCTGTAACACAACTTTTCAGGACTCAGCCCTACCACTGTAGCCAAGAAGGCTCTATCAGAAAGAAGTAATGGGGCGTGATGAAGACATCCTGAGCTCAATTATAAAAATAATGGTAGATGCATAATACTGAGAAGCTTTGTGAAGCTGACGACTTTCTGAAAGCAGATGGCTGCTACCTGCACATTTTCCCTCTCATTCCCACTTTCCCTTCCTTCCCCTCCACTCCTCTTCAAGCTTTTGCTAAGGTGCAAAGCTGGAGCATCCCTTGCTTTACCCAGTCCTTGTCACTGCTGAGAGCTTTACACAGCTGCACAGCATTGAAGGCTGGGGATTGCCAAAATGACTCAGAAAAGGAGATAGCTTGTTTGTCTGAACAATAACATTGCTAACTGCAAAGACTGGGTCCAGATGCAGCCTTGCTCTATGTCTGAAATAAAAGCTCCAGTCCAGATCCATTCGAGGGAGTGCTGTGATCCAAACATGTGGAGGTAGACATGACTTCACCACAACATAAGTTCAAACTTGGGACATGACCAGAAATTCAGGCTCAAATGGCACCCTTAAGCCACATATTCAAGGACAAGAAGGCCTAGGAGACCATTAACTTCATGCTCTTCTCCATTACAGCTGGTTCAGCTCCTGCAAATTTTCACAGGAATGAACTCCATTAGCTGTACCGATTTTCTTTTTATACCTATTCCCTTTATTTCAAGGAAGTGCTTAGTGCTTAAGAAATCTTCCTCTTATTTATTTTGAGCTCTCATACAATATAAGGAGAACTAATTTTGTCCCTGTTACCACCGAGTCCCTGTAACAGTTTCAGTCCATCTGCACAGAATAAAGCAGTTGAGCAAACGATTTACAGCTGTGCTGAACTGTGATGATTTCCTTAACTGTGACTACATGGAAGAACTACTTGTAATTATCTGCAAAAGCAATTTTTGTGGGCTTCTTTTTATAATTTTATTTTAAATTATGTTTGCATGTGCCCTCTGGAGTAAATATGCTGAAGCCAATGAAACATCACCAAACAAAGCAATATTTGAATCATGCTTATGTTTGGCCAATTATAAACTAAATGGAATGCAATTATGCAAGCTTAATCATATCATCAAGACCCCTGCTCTTCCAATATAAATGAAGGGTTGTCTATGAATGCTACAAACAACACCCAAAAATCTGAAGATGTCCCCTGAGGTGCTTTGTAGAGATTCTCTTTGGAAACTCCAGGTCAATGCTAATGCCCATGAAGAAGCATTCTCATATTACATCTATAAAACTGTGTATTAAACATACTGGGCTGCCTCCTACTCCTGTGTCTTTCACTTGTGCTCAGCTTACATGTCTATTGCTAGATCTGCTTTAGCTCTCATAGTGACTGGGAAGAGTTGCTGCCATTCTATTCTGATTGTCACTAATTAAGAGAGCAAAGTTTGAATGCAAAAGTAATCTCTAATTGTGCAATACAATATTCACAAGAAAAATGAGAGACTGCCAAGATCTAATTATTGCCATCACCGGAACATTGCTACTCTCAGAGTAAAAGTACTTAGCCTTAGTCTCAATGCACATGCATGGGAATGTGTGTGCTGCTGAACAGCTTTTTGTTGCTTTATGACAGATCGTTAGAGTACTTACAGTTAATTGGTTGGCTGGGAGCAATTTTAATGGATTCAGTAATGAAATCTACAATATGTAGTAGAAAAAACGCAGCAAAAGGGTGTGTAAGTGCATTCAGATTATTGCATTCCTTCTTTATGCCTGTACTTTGAGATCAGACCTTTTAAGAGCTCTGCATTTCCAAGGTGGACAAGGTAAGAGGCAATTTTTGCATGCTCTTCACTGAAAAGACAAAATTACATGTGTGTTTATATCAATGTGCAGGCAAGTCCCAAATGTAGAAGGCAAGGAAGAAGGAAAAAGGTCCATTCTTGGAAACAAAACCCTAAAACGTATGAAATATAGATGTTTTCATTGCAATAAGGAGAAAGATGGAAGTCCGCTAGAACCAGTTTCATAAACAAACCCTTCAATTAAAAACTTAACATTTGAAATTCAGCTGTTTACTCTGTTGAGCTAGTGAACCAAAAAAAAAGACAATAGAAGGAAAAGTTCAGCAGGTCAGAACATTAGGCTCATACTAGCCCAGTCCCTCTGGCCTCTATCTTCCCACTCCCTCCACCTAAATCCTGCATAATCTGAAGCCAAATCTGGGGATATTTTTATGGATAATCATTTCACAACAGAAAATACATCCTGAATAAGCTTAAGTATTAGTTTTCATATGGCATATTGAAATCTGTCCTAAGTCTAATATCTGAATACTTGCCTTTTAAGGTCCTTACATAGATGGGCAATTAACAATTTAATTGTCTGATAATGCACCTGAAAGCTGTAATTTTCAAGTGCTGATATCTTCTCTCTTACTAGTGAAGTCAATCACTCTGCCTGCAACAACTCTTAACTAGAAAAAGAATCTTGTAGAGCTAGCTGTACAGCAGATGCTTTAATCTGAGATGTTACCCAATCACGTTTCTGATGTGTCTCCAGATCAACCCTCAACACAACTTTGTCAACTGAAAAAAAAAGACACAGTAATGGCTGATCCCCAAGGCACAAACCAACAATGTTCAAGAGGCAAGTGAAGTTCTCCCCATGCCCTTCAGCTTTGAACTCTAGCAGCAGTGTACCTACGGCTTCATAATCCGCCAGCTCCAGCCGAGCTTTGTTCTGCATCGTCCGTTTGCAAAGATAGATGGCTAATAGGAGAAACAGAATAGAAAAAAATTACAAACAGATTATTAGTACTGTATCTTAAAAAAAGAAAAAGTGGTCCATGCATGCAGTGTTTGTTCTCATCAGAAAGCAACAAACCTCAGGCAAGGAACAGAAAGGCTCAATACTCAGCTGGTGTTACCCACTAGTAATCTCAGAGGCCGTAAGAGACTGGGACATCTTCAAAAGTGCTGAGAATAGATGCCAGGACCAAACAAGATGTCTGAGAAAGGCACAATTGCTTCTAGGGCTGGTTAAAGATTCGGCATTAGCAACCTGCTCCCCACAGCACTTAGGGAATATGCCCAACAATGTGAGCAGCCCTGCACTTCTTTTCCCTTTTTGTTTAAAAAAGAAAAAAATCAGAATACCAAAATGAAAACAGACATACAGACCAGATCTTAAAGGCAGTATCTGAGTGTTTTTTTCATGTGATTTATCCACTTATTCTATACATTCCAAACTGTTATGAAAAGTCTTCTCAAATTTTACCACAGGCAAACAATGCAGAAATTGATGTGGTTTGGGATTCTGGGTGTCACAACACGCCCAATGCATGACATCAAACCAGTCCCAGCTGCCTGGGACTGCCTGGGAAAGCCTCAGCTGGACTGTGAGCTCACATTATTTACATGACAGGCTGAAACACAAGATCCACACATATCCTGTCAGGTGTGAACTAGCTAAGATAGGTGACTAGTGTGCTCATTTTAGGATGGATTTAGATGTGAATTTTAGAGCTTCCTAGTGTTTTCCCCTCTCTTATGCTTCTGAGACAATATGTTTTGTCCAACAGCAGGCAAATTTTGCAGAAGGCAAAACATCACCTGTATAAAACTGCAATAAATCTTTTTGAGAAAATTTTTGGTTTTCTTTGAAAATCTTGGAGTTTTAGTTTCCTGAAAAATACAATTTTATGACACCTTCATAGATGTTTTTCACTGGAAACTTATTCTTCTACTTAAAAACATTAAAAAATACACTACTCAATTAATTCTATTCTACGCTATTCCTTTAATTCTAACCTTCACACAAGGCATGGTAAGCAGAGCCGATCAGTTCACATATGTGCATTTATACATCTCAAGAGCAGTTTCATCTGCAAGTTATTTACAATACTTAATAAAGTAAGAGTCCATCATCTCACAGTATTTCTTCATGCCAGGCAGAGACCTGCCATTAGTAAGTTAGTTCCTGTCCTGTGAGTGGATCCATGCAAATAGAAAAAGTATGAAGAGCTGCTGGGATTCCATTTTTATTTGGGTCTGCTGTTAGCCTGGGATTAATATCTGGGAAGACTACATCCGCACAGGCCTCTCAAATGAGGAGACTGATTATACACATATGTAAGAGATTTCTGGGGCAGATGAAAATCTGTTACTACAGGGCTCAGAGGTAGTGCAGCTGCAGCTTATTCAGCTGTGAGTCAGCTCATATAGGGTTTTATTTTGAGGTGTGCTGTTCCCCTCAGTGTCCTTGCAAAAATTATAATAATTTTACTGCAAAACCGGTTATTTATCAGGTACTATAGGGAAAAACAGAACTTCCCTTTTCAGACTGTTATTCTGATATTTACAAGACACATATTTGGCACATTTCAGATGGTTACATATGATGACTGTAAAATCTGGATATTATTTTGCATCTCCTAAGTAGTCCCTTCACTGGAATAAACACGTAACTCTGCACTAGCTTTCCTGCAGGTGAGGGCTGCAAATAAACTTCTGCATGGCAGACACCATTGCAGACTACTTCATTGCAGCAAATGATTTTCAGAATCCATAATGATGAATAATCACTGCTAGGGAAAGATAAAAACCAAACCTGACTATTCAGGGAGGAGTTCTAAGCTGATATTGGATTATGAGATATTTCAAAAGCAGCACTTTGAGAAGCTCCCATTTTACTAGCACACACATGGATTCACTTCCTCTTCCAGTGTCACATCAGTATACAATCACCAATTTTAACAGTTAACTGTGAAAGAATTGCAGTTCTGGAAGGCACACAGACAGCTAAAGATAACACACCATGTTGTAGCTTATTAGCTCATAAACCATGCTCAGTTTTCTCTTTTTTTACCAGCTGTCAGCTGGTAATCTGAAAAAAATGCGAAATATAAGTCTGATGTCATAAGTCAAAGAAATTTAACTATAGGTTGCTATCAGTCATATTGATCAGATGAGTGCCCAGATGACGTAGCTTTTTATTGACCAACGTATCAGAATCATCAGGGCACGTCCTCCCACAAACCAATACTGGTATTGTATTATTTAAGATTCCAAAAGTGCAGTATTCTGCTTGCCATAAATCCTGCTGAAATTAACAGAGCTATGGAAGAATGAAGGTAAGCATAGGTAAAAGCTTGCCCTGTGAAATTCTGTGGGCTTGAGACACTCTGGGATTGTGCTCTAAATAACACAAATCTGCCTCTGATACTAGAGACTGACAAGAAATTTTGCTGATGAAGGTTTTATAGAGTCAACAGTAATTATTTTAATGACCATTTTTTCCATCATAAAACTTCTGTAATAACTTTCTACTATGAAGTAATTATACTCTCACCATAATCTGTGTTTTCAGGTTCCCAGCAGTTTGAAGGCCAAAAGTACGGTGCCTAAGAAACAATACATGCATTTTTGTAACAAAAGAGATAAAAAACAATTTAGATGCAGAAAAACATCACAAGTAGAAAAAGAAGAATCACAAATTCTATGGTCCAGTCTCTGCCCCGAGGGCAAACGCTGACACAAATCTCAGTAAATGTGAAGCTTAGGCAACAAGCAAAAAATAAGCAAAAATTGGATGAAAAGATAAGGGAAAGAAAAGAAAAGCCAATACGTAGTCAACACAATACAATGATGTGGTTTACACAGACTTAAATAACAGAAAGAAATTAACTTATACACTGCTTTTGAAATCTTGCTCCTGAGATCTGCACTGGATAACTTCTTACCTTGCAATTCTTTTAAAATAGAGAGGAATACAACTAAATGGACAATCAACATCAGCCCTGTTTCTGCCAAGTCTTGCATGACAGGAAGAAGAGAACTTTGAGAAAAGCAAGGGAACTGTCATGAAAAATCTTAGCCTGAATGATGCCAGGTAAACAGGTAGGGAGAGATAAGGGAAGGTCTGTGATCTACTGGGATTCTTTGTTCACTGTGCCATAGGTCTCATGGGATAACATAATACCACATTAGCTTTAGCATGAGCATGAGCAGCAGCAACATCAGATGCAAATTGGAGAACAGGCTTTTCAAATAAAAACCAAGAGAAAACAAATACAAAGGAGAAATGGGTGGGTGAACCGAAGAGAGTTAAGATAAGGGAGCTGACTGGGATCACGCAACAGAAAAAACAGAAATTCAGTCAGCAGGATTATGGAACATGACTCCAGGTCTGAACTTACTCCACTTTTAAAAGTTACACAATCTGTCCAAAAGGAATTGTTGCAGTACATTTATCTAGAAGGTTGAAAGCAGCACATTTCGGAAAGGGCAAAGAATTCAAGTGCAGGATGCTTTAAAAATTCAACATATCAGGGGGCACAGGGACACTAAGGGATAGAGATATCACCAGCTTAGATGACCACCATGACTGCCATGGTTGCAAATCTTTTGGTAAAGGTTTCAAAGCCAGAAGCTTGCCCAGTCCCACATACATCTGTAACCTAGGGAGGATAAAGTTTTGAATTTCCTGCTATGTCACAGCTTGAGTATCCAACTACAAAGTTTGCCCTGGCTCATTTTGCACTGAAATGTGGCTACTCAATTCTGTACTGGGATTAGAACTTGAAAGTAATTTTCTTTTTCCTGGTTGAAAGCACTTAACAAAAATAATCACGTAACATTGTAGCTCATTTATTTAAAAACTGGGTGAGAAAGTAAAGAGTAGATCTTTATGACTGGAACTACATAATCTCTTAGGCCTCTATCAAGAGAGCCTCAATCCCTGTCCTCATAGGCCTTACGGATAAATAGTGAGAGATTTCAGCAGTACTATTGCAGGGACAGTAGAAGGAAGGCAGAGGGCTCACAAACCTGGAAACGATAGAATGTCCCATCATCTTTCAGGGTAAGGACATGGTCTGAGATAGGAAAGACATAACCCTGAGCAGCGATAAGACTTCCCAAGTGTATTGCTTCTCCTATGAAAGAGAGAAAACAGCAGAGATGTGTCAGGAAGACATGCACTGCAACCCCTTCTGCTCTCAGAGCAGCAGCCCTCACATGACTCACATGAAGACTTCGTGCACACCCGCCTCTCTGGACTCACAGTGCATCCTGATGCCTTCCAAACAAATAACACAAAGCAGGAAAGCAGAAATCAGCCTTACAATACAAATGAAACACTGACCAAATGTTTAACTTGCTGGTTTTATGTCAACTAAATGTTAGCTACCAGTTCAGCACTAGAGTTTGAAATTCAGTTTAAAGTGCATCATCCACCACAGCTAACAGCTGACAAGAAGCCTGTTCCATCAGTGAACCCCCACTTGCCTCTATCAAATTCGACAAACACATGCAACACAAACTCACTTATTCATGAGGACAAATCCTGACACAATAGTGTTACCATTTGTTAAGAAGAAATGGGGTTGGGTAAAGGGAAGCACAAATCCAACAACTGTCAGTGCCAGCTTCACTGCAGAGGTGCATCTACACAGATTTTCAGCCAATGTCAGCTGTGAAAACCCGCACCAACTTTTCCAGGAGTTGCAAAATACACATCATGTGCCCCCAGGCAGATAATAAATCTACTGTCTGCAACTGAAACTCAGATTTTACTGGACTCAAGAGAACGGATGTATCGGGACACCCTGGGTGAGACAACATTGCCTGTGTCTCTGCTTTTTCATGTTAATGTAAACAGCAGAAAAAACAGGAAGTAAAATACTATATTTTTCCCATTTCAGAAAAGGAAAATAAAGTTATGGACCTGCAGATTTTTCCTCCTTTTCCACAATCTTTCTTTTCCCTGTAGTTCTTAACTGTGCCAAAACAATTTTAGTTTCTCTGAAGTCTGAACTTTTTTCCTCTTTGTCACTGTCTTTGCCACACACATTCACCAACTTCTTTTCTAAGCCTGGGAACAACCTTAAAATCAATCAGGCTTTCTTAGGCAGCAATTTCACAGACAAAAGCTCTGTCTACAGAGTACTTTTTGGTTGTTGCAGTGTAATGCACTAGACTTAATTAAGATGTTGATTTCTATCTCATTCCCCTCCTTCTCCCCTCTAATGCTGAAATCAGCTGTGTTGTTCTACTGGCACTTTTGACCCCACAAAAACAGTATCTGCTGTCTAAGGGTAGACACAATTCAGCTCTGGTCACCTTACCTTGATCCTCAATGTTAAGGTTCTTCATAAGCCACTGCACAATATCAACACCTAAAAGAAAAAAGTGAAGAAAGCATTAAACACTGAGACCACACGGTCTTAGTGCCCTACAAAGAGACAACACTAAGACAGATACTATAGAATTGACATGATATTCCCTTTTCAGTCCTATCTGCACTGAGGTTTCAGAATATTTTCCCTTCTTGTACTATGCTCTAAGCACATTATTATTTATAGGAACTAAGTCTCAAGAAGGATTCTATGTAACAGGAGCTTTGATATACTTAAAGTCAGTTATTACTACAATGGTTCCATGTAACACTTTCTCTTGTAACTGCTTTCCTCTCACTTCTGCAGGCACTAGCTAGCAAGGAGATAAAGGAGTACTTACTGGCACCTTGCACCTATAATGTCAAAAAGAATAATCTAAAAGTACAGAACTGAGTTATCAGATAATAAAACAACAAAGGAAAGTTTCACTTACATCAAAGATAAGCACTATCTTGGAGAAGAAAGTGGGATTCTTCATGGCTCTAAAAAAAGCCACTGTTATCTGCTACCAATTGCACCAGCAGCATAGTGGCCAGGAGTAGAGAAGTGAAACTTAAAGGTAAATCAGGTACTTAAATAGTACAAAGCTTGTTGCTACTCTCAGAAGCTGCATAAAGGTCTCTAGGATGGCTACTCTACATACACATGACCTCTCTGTTGCACCCATGAAAGTCATAAAAGTGGAAAATTGTTCAGTATAAGCTAAGGCCTTTTATAAAAATACTAGACAGGGCAACAAAATTTAGTTAAATACCATACTGAGATGGCAAAACTTAAACTGAAACATAATAGACAGCTAACAGGCACTTAGAAGCAAATTATAGCAGCTTTCATCACAACATACTGGCACCATGCCTGGATGCAGACCTAACACCAAGCTCTTCCCAGCACACAAGTCGAGATGTATTTGCATTCACATGAAGTAGGCTAATAGCTCCAGTATCACTTTGAGACAGCAATAGGCTATGTGACATATGAAGACAGCATAGACAAAGGAACCGATTGATCATATGGTTCAGGCTTACTGAATAAACCTTGGAGAATCTTATTTGCACAGAGCACTTCTGACTTCAGACATGATAGGTGCCTCAAGAAATAGCATAAGCCACATGATGCATGTCCCAGAAAAAGTCACAAGAATAATTTGCTTTCCATAGGCTCTGAGCATTCCCACACTCTCACAAATGTTAAATACAACCAATGCTAGGAGTCACAAGCCACAGAGAGAAATAGGCACTGATGTTCCAGGTCCTTTAGGTCTGAATTACTCTCCCATACAAGTGAAATTCCCACTAGAAATGTGGGCTCTACCCCTTGCAGAAGAGGATGGCAGCTCCGACAATCCAAGTTGACCCACAACTCCACAAGGAACACTTAGTAAACCTTTTCCTGGTAAGCTTCATCACCTGACCTTCCCCCCACCTCAGGCAGGTGAAGCAACTTACTGGTCCCCCACAGGCAATTAACAGAACTGAAGATCAGGGAAGCATCTGCTTTCACTTAAATACTGGGCAAACAGATGTGACCACCAAGCAGCAGCTAGGCATTGTCTCAGTCTGCCTTTCAGGTATCAATGAACCACACAGTAAAGCTTGGATCTCACAAGCTTTTACTTTCAGCTCTACAGTCATTCTCATACCTCCCAACTCCATCTAAGAGTAATTTAAATTGCCACTTTCCTACTTGGAAAGTTATTCCAGAAATACCTTTTTTTTTTAATAGGTAGAGTCAGTTTTATAACTTCACAACGTAACTTTATTATGCAATTTATATACATTTGATATCATACCTGTATTATCGTTTAATAGAAAGTATTACTCTTCATCGTCGATAGTTCCTCCTCTGAAGACTGATGCATTGGCTCCTTACCCCAATCTAACCAAACAAACTCTTTTAGTCTCCTCTTATGATGGTCTCTTTATCATTCAGCAACTTTTAAAATTTAAGTTCCATTTTTTTGCACTGAGATCACCAGAAGTGCAGATGGTACTTTGCAGAAAACTTAATCAATGGCTCTGGCAATGGTGTCAGCACTTTCCTGTCTCTCCTGAAACCAGCTTGTTAGTAGCATCCTAAAGTCACATCACTTTTTTGAGAACCGTAAATTCAGAAAAGCATGTCTGAGAGATCCAAGCTATCTGCTAGATGAGAACACCTCTAGGAAACAGTGGTAGCTGAATAACATATGGGAAAAATGTTCAGAACCAATAACTTGCTTTGGCAAGGTTGTTACCAAAATACTGTATTTCATAAACATGGATGCTCCCATTATCCTTTTACAAAACAAAGATCTCCTACAGATAGAGGTTTGAGGTTAGAAACCATTGAAGATGATGCAAACTGAAGGGCTTCTGTGTTGTTAGAAACAAAACAAAACCTCACCAAATGCGGTTTTTTTTCAAGGCTAACCAGACCCTTTCTTAGTTTTTTTCTTAACCCTCCATACTAAAGAGTCTACTATCTCTCCTGATTTTGGCCTCAGGCTTATAGATCTTTGGTATTGTACAGCAAAATGACATGACAGTTGATCTCCGTAAATTATCTAGAGTAACTCACTGCTTTGCTCTCAGGAGGCAAAGTACATTCTGCATGATCCCCCTTCACATAGACAGGAATATAGGATTAAGTTCCACTCCATTTTTACACAGAATGATCGTGTTCTCTCTTTTGAGGAATCCATTCCATTTTCATCAAACTATGGTGAAAAATTTAAGTAACGCTGAAAATTGATTCCTGTGTCTTCCTCCTCCCTGCTATTAAGATTGAAAAAGAAAGGTTTAAAGGGGCAAGTAAACTGAAGGCACCAACTCAACCAGAATTCCTGTGAACAGCCCAGACACTCTGCAATATAAGCAACACTTGAGATCAGGGATTTTAATTTGTCTCTGTTAAAAACATGAAGTCATTCCTGAATGTTGCCAAGAGCCTGGAAGACTTTATAGCTGTTCTCCAGTTGTCCTGAGGCAGACAGATAATCTTTTTGCTGAGTTTGCAGAACCATTATTTATCACCTGCCAAGACTGATTACTCACCCTCGGGACAATGACAAGTCTTTCCTTCCTCTGTTAATTACTGTCATCATTAATAGCCATGTCACGAATTAATATTCAATCATAATGAAAACTTTTTTACTGCCTTCTCCCACACCACCTTCAATTTTTAGATTTACCCTCACTCGTTGGCTTCGCCTCTGCTTGTGGCTGTTTCTATCACTGCAATCTAATTTAGCCCACCAAGAAACACTACTTAAAACCTTCCTGAAATAAGAAAATTCAGATTTATCCTTGTAAGACATGGTGGAGACTTTAGCAAATCTTTTACAAGGCTCTACTCTGCCAGATCAAGGCAAAAATTATCTGTAAATTTGCCAGAAAACTTCATCTTAACTTTTCCTGTAGATTAAGCCTAACAGACAGTCCTCACCTAACTCAGCTTCCCAAAAATATCCTTTCAGGCTGATTTTCAGATTCCACACTTCTCAAACACTTCCAGGACACCCAAGGGAAACACTTGACCACAACATGTTTCCACTAAATACGAATAGGGTATTTGAGATCTTCTGAAAACAAATAGTGGGGAGTATTTTCATAATAGAAAATACTGCTGAATCTGAGGAGAGAAAGATTCACATCTCCTCTATGCTCCTCACCATACACCTACATTTCCTGTGAGTCAGCATCCTCAGCTCAAGGATAGTCAACATCCTGTAAACATCAATTCCTTCTCTCCTACAATGTAATACCTTTTTGCTTCAGGCTCTTCTTTGAAGCTGAATTAGATCAAATTCTTTGGCACCAACAGAACAGTTGCATTTTTATGCTCAAACAGATTCACAATAACCATTCATCCAGCTACCTGGTTTAGAGACCTGCAGTTTTACCTTTCTTACTGTTTTCTCTATTCTACGTTCAGCTTCAGTGATGCCATAATACAAGCTAGTGTTCTCAGAAGGCCATTGCCTGTCAACGTGACAAATGACTGGCCAGCCATGAAAGGATATATTAAAAGAAAGAACTTTACAAGGTGTGAAGCCATCAACAAGATGCAGTTAATGAGGTGAGTCACCACTAGTGTATTTGTTACCTTTTCCACTCAACATAAGTTGTTCTACCTCTTCCAGAAAACTCAGGGCTTGCTGGGAAAATTCAGAGCCACCTATAATCAGATTCACCCATCTTCTACATACTGTGAGAACAGCAAAGGTAGGCAGAATATCATCATACTCTCCTCCAGCAATTGCTGGAAATGATGGAAATAAGTGCTGATGGTTCTGGGCAATGAGGCAGGATTACTGAGGTCTGCTTGTCATTTGGTGGACTGGGCAGGCACCTCACTAGGTACAAAAACATAAAAGTTAAAAAACATAGCAGTATTTTCAACATTTCAGTAGACATGTGCATCTTTCGTGTTCCCTCTTAGGCTTGATAAGATACCAACACTTCTTGCTCGGTTTTCAGAAGTGGCAGAGCTGATAGCCACTGCTGAGTAGAACTCCAAAGTGATCTGACACAGAACATCTTGTGTTAACCAGGTGTGGCACCAGTGATTAAGGACTAAAGTCCCTTCTCATGGGAGTTGATGAGCTGAGGTCTGATTACTGGAGGCCATAATCCAACCACAGCCCAGGTAGTAGGATGCTTTGGATCTCAGACTGCTCACAGTCCCACAAAGCACTGACAAACTTTAACATTGAAGAAAATGAGTTTTTAAAAGAATTTGTCATATTTACATCTCTACAGGAACAGACATAAGATTGAATGGTTACAGTGTTACTGTATTCCCTGAATATATTTCAACGATTTTTAAACATATTAAATAGTTTCATTTCATAGTAGTTTGGATTTGGGTTGTTGGTTTTTTTAGCTTTACAAAAGGAATATGAAAAATGCAAAACCCTGGGTGAAACCTATCTATACACTCTATAGGCAAACAAGCTATCTGCATAGTCCCTGCTGTCAGTCATCTCCAAACTCAAGGTTCAGATAGGATTTTGATAAAAAGATGCAAATGTTTTCTCCTTCCCATCACTTATTCTTCAAAATAGGTAAACCCATTTTGGCAACAAATTTTCTGAATAATTTGCTCCTCAGATGAGACCAATCTTCCAATATTTCTATCAGAAAAGGAAGACTGAAAAAAACCCCAGTAATCGCAAGTAGTCAAAATTATTCATAAGAATACATACATAGGTGTATGAGCAGCCATTCAAAGCTGCCTTCTACCCTGCCAAAACCACAGACTCACTATAAAGTGGTAGTAATGTGTTTTGGTCCCACAAACAGCACTAGGTCCTTGGTAAACCTAGGATTAAAAGGTTAACTCACTATCCACACTTTTACCACCAGGCTTACAAAAATAAACAAATTAATATCAGCCATAATAAAGGGCAAAACAATTTCAGACAAAATTTCTCAAGACCTCCAGGACTCCCTGCTGCTATTTTTCTTACACACAGCTCCCTATTGATTCCCAGAGTGATTTCAGCCAGGCTGGAAATGCAGACTTCTGCTCACAGGAGGATCTAATGCAAAGCACCATTATTCTAATTTCTGGGGGGTTAGAGGGTGAGGAGGGAATATCTACATATATCCCCCCATATTCTGTTACAAATACTCAGGAAGCACTTTATAGAATTTGCCTGAAATAAGCACATACATAAATAACAATTCAACTAAAAAGAAAATCTCAGAGTTGACTGGGGAAATGTGGTAATTGCAGCTCTCTATCAGCATGTGGTAATTGCACCACTCAGTGTCAGCAAGGAGCATCATCAAAGCTACAACAGCTTAGAGCTTCTAGCAACAGCAATTTTTCTTTACATCATATTCACTTTAAATCTTGTTTGTGAATTGTTGTTAATAATCAGCAACAGCAGGAATGTTACCCCTTTTTGATCAAAGCCACCAAAGTTTCTAAGGAGTCTTTTTGTTCATAGTAATTTTGGAGTGCTTTTCTTGTAACAAAAAAATTCAAAAAGTATTATTTTGTGTACAGTAAAAATGATACTTGGTGGAAGGCAGAAAGCAGAACACAAAAGTTGCACATGAGCATTCCAGTATGAGAGAACAATGACAAGGACAAAATATTTGTAAATCTCTGATCCTCTGCCTCTTTTTGAAAAAAGCATACATTATTTATCACAGTGCTTGAGCTGATACGACATTCTAACCATCTCTTCAACTGTCCTCTGTCTCCTTGACTGTTATCCACAGAAAGCTGTTCAGTGCAATAGCCCATTTACACGAAATGGTGCTATTTTAGAAAGGAGTCCCATATAAGCAGTGATCATTAGGATCTGTATGTAACTCTTGAACTAAGGGAGCACCCTGTACCTCTCTTGTATGGCTGTCCATTTCTTTGTAAGCAAAACTACCACTACCAAAAGGTTATTAAGATTTACCAGTATGACGTTTGGTTGGACTCATGCATATTCTCCTCTCTGACCCCTGAAGCAAAATTAACCACAAATCTATTCATAAATTATTTCACAAATAGGAGTAACAACCCAGACTTGTGGCTGCACTGTAAAGTGTTGATAGACACTTGTAGAGTACAGAGTGACAGAGGATAACCTTACAAGGAGAGAGACAATGCCTTAGGAACCTTTTATCTTTGTGGGAAAAAAATACAAGCAGCTGAGGGCATGGACTCTGGGAAGGACACCAAACAGAGGACAACACACCAGAGCGGCAGAGCTTCTTGTGTGCTCTAACTAGAAACTAAACAGGAGTTTCTAGCAACTGAATGTTTAAACACTTTGAAATAGTTTACAAAGCATGGGGCTGAAAATTGCCAATTTAACCACTAGCACTGCAGTGTAAATTCAGTCTTTGTCACAAATATGTATTTCACAGACAACACTTATAACATGCACACACATAATCTCTTCTTCTGCAATTTAAATACAGAATTATCTAAAAGATTAAAAATCTGAATTGCTTGCACACTTTCACCCTGCTAGTAACTCTTTCTTCTGAACTTCTATTTGTTTGTACTTCTGCGTTTGTATCAAATGAGCCGGGCTACCGAAACACACATACTGTCTATGATGAAGACCCACAGAGGGAGGCTTTTGTAAAGCAGAAATCAGTTAAGTGACCAGACAGATCAGTGCAGCACTATGCGTGGGCTAATTAACCCAGGTAACGATGATAAATTAGATTGCAAGATCTCAGAGATATCACAACCCAACTGCTTTCATTACAATACTGTTCATCTGAAAATAGTTCAGGTATGTGTACATGGTGTGAAAGTAAGTAGTGGAAGTTATACCTGAATACAGGCCTCTGCTTTGCTAGACCCTCCCACCAACACCACTTACAAGCAGTGCTCATTGAGGAGCAGAAGGATACCACTATCTGAGTGCCCTGGTTTTAAAATAACTGTTATACAGTGGCTTAATACGGGTTAAACCAGCAAACCTCTTGATGGACACACAGTTAATTCCAGTGAGAGAGGTCTGCCAACACTGATTAAACCAGGTCCCCAACTGGAAAAAAAGAAAGACCAGTAAAAGGTCTCGTTCCAGTTGACCTGCACTGATATGAAGCATTTGGTAGTATACCAGCTCCAGCCTTGTTCTCACTTGGCCCACAGAAGATAAGCACATTTCCTTGAGAAATATTACAAAGGTATACAAGAAGCAGCAAAACTGTACCTTGCAGTCCTTGCTTCCCAACACCATGAGTTACATTCAGTAGCAGCATCAGAAGTTACCTCTTTTAACAAATTGCTAATAGTAGATGTTACCTACAACTTGTAGATCATAAATCTACAATTGCTTTTCATGCTGCTCTGCGTTTGTGTTACCCTGAACTACTGAAGTGGCTGGCTGGTATAGCTTAGCAGTTTGGCTCTCTGCCATGTAGCAGTATTTAAACACTGTTCCTCATACTGTCAAAATGATTCATCAACAGAACAGAAAAGGAAGTAATGCCGAGCACTGCTGGAATTGGGACTTTTGAAGATTCCTGTGTCAGATCTTGTTAAGGCTGCAATTTCTTTACTGCTACACACAGCCTTTAAATAAAAGGCAATCTTTCTGTCATTTCAATCATCTGTGTTAGTATTTTTTATAGGAAATTTTCTTCTCCAGAAAAAAATAAGATCAATAAAATATAGAAGGTGACCTGTGTATCTTAGTATGCAGCTCTCAGGTCACTTCACACTGCATCCTAATTCACAGAGCAGACTCCAAAAGCTGTCATATCAAGGTCTTCCTCACCCTCACAAGCACTGTAACAGCTTCCTTGCAAAAGTGCAAATACCACTGACTTGTTCAAGGCAGTAAAATGCTTTGAAAGCTGTAGATTTTAGTGATTTTGACAACTTATTTCTTTACTAGGACATCTGACCCCATAGCCTCTACCATTGTCCTGTTGCTATGTATTTCCACAGTAATTGTTTGCAGAATTCCTCGATTTTAAAACCTCCTAAAGAGCTCTGGTCACAGTAATCTCTCTTTCACAAGATCACACATCTCCATGTTAACTGCAGCACATTTACTGTCTGTTCTCTCTGTTACAGATGAGGATAACTAGCATTAGCTCTCTAAAAACTTCATCCTGACACATTGCTACTCTATTCCAACTCATTCTTCAGCAAAGATTAAGCACCACACTCAGGGTTTGCAGTGACATAGTAACAACTCCACTACCTGGAAAATAAAATAACCAACATCTGTAGCTCTTTTCCTTCCAGGAACTCAGTTGTCCTGAAAATTAAATAATTGGTATTATAAGGATTTTTCCTCCCTTTCATTGACATATGACGCAATGTGCACTGGAGTGCAGGTGGCCTTATGGAAGCTCTCTAACAGTGCAGCATTCAATCAGGGCCAATCCTCCAGTGAGATTAAAGTTGTATATATCAATTTTAGCCAACAGTAACACCAGAAGAATTACGATCATACCGCAATTGCTAACAATGTTACTATCCTGTTAAACAAAGAGACAGTATTGGCACTAACACTAGATGTATTTTAAACAGGCATTCTCAAATAGTATGTAAAAGGTGCTTATAGCAGCAAGAAGCAGATGATTTTGCTAGCAACAGCTTGTTCCTGCATTTCAAATTTGGGCAGAGACATGTATCAGTGAGAATTTTAAATGTGCAAAATAATTTAATGATTTATCCTACACCCACTTGCTAAGTCAGCAATTTAATGAAGCTTCTTAAAATGCTTTCAGATCACGCTGACATCCGAAATACAAATTGTACCTTCCCTCGTTTCACCTTTTTGCCCATTCTCCCTCCTCCTAGCCCCGAGCCCGCAGGAAGAGGAGCTCAGCGAGGATCACGGGCCCGGTCACAGGCTCCGAGGCCGGAGAGGAGAGCGGCGGGGCCGCGCAGGGATTGTGCCGGCCGGTAGGTGGCGCAGTTGCACAGGGAATAGGAGGCAGCCCATCCTCCCGGCGCTATCGGCGGCTCCCTGGTGACCACCGGCGCTCCTCCGGGTACAGACAAGGCTCAGACTACCGGTGGCTGCAAGGGGCTGGGAAATCCGGGGGAGCCCGCATCTGTTCGAAAAGCATCGCTCATGGCCTCGAGTTGCAACTAATTTTACAGTTGATGGCAGTAAGCACAGACTTGCAGGCAGGTGTAAGAAACCGACCTCTTCTTACCCGGGGAGAAACACAAGAGGCATAGAGGACCAACATGACCAGCAAGCTGAAAAGGTCTAATGAAATCAACATGCAGAATTACAGCATCACAGAGAAATACCATATATCACACCGTGAGGTTGTATCTGAAAATAGGCATGGAAAGGCATAAGGAATAAAGGCTTTCTTCTATCTTTTGGGGATTTTTCACTTTCACCTCAGGGGCACGTGTTCGCAAGGGATACACTCAGATGTGGAAAACAGCTGCAGCGAAGTCCATGCTGGTGAAGGGAATGTCAGCAAAAAAAACCCAGCCTGCAAGAAGCTAGTTTTCGGGGCTTTTGGAAGCCGAGAAAGCAGCGAGGCCGGACCCTTCCCCGGCAGCTCCGGGAGGCGGCGCCGAGTGAGGGAACGCGTGGAGGAGCCGCTGCCCCCGGCGGCAGATTAAAACGGGGCGCGAGCGCACCACGGCCCCGCTCCCCCTCACACAGAAACATGGGGCCTTTCCAGAGCCTAAACTAGCGGGGGCTGGGTGTTCCCTGTAATGAATAAGGGCAGCGGTCAGGCCTTCCTTGTAATTAACAAGGACGGGGTCACCGGCTGTGAGGAGCTAACGACGATATTGACCCGGCGGAGGCTGCGCTCGCGCCCACAGCTTCCCCCAGAGCAACGGAGCCGTCCCGGCGACAGCTGCGGGGCGATGCCGGAGCCTCTCGCTGCTGCGGAGGGGCAGCACTGAGGGGGCAGCCTGTGCTGTGAGTAAAGGAATGATCTGCTCGGCAGGGTGGCGAGGCTCCGTGAAGAAGTGGAAAGGCTAAGGACACCAGAGAAGCTGAGGCAGATAAACGACTGGTGGAGCAAGACTTTGCCCTCCTTAAATCAAAGACAGCAGCCCCTGTTAGACAGATGTCAAGTTCGTGGTGCCCCTGCATCCTGCCCTTGTCAAACAGAAACCTGAAGGAACAGATGTATCCAGTTGATCAACGTTATTCTACACCTGGTGTCACTGAACAGTTTTGGGGTTTCTGACAACAGGATGGCCAACACAGCACCAGGAATGTTAACACCAAATGAGGGATACCTGTCTCAAAGGGGAAAGTGAGTCTTTGCCCAAGAGACTGCAGGGCTTTAAACTAGATGAGAGGATGAGTGGGATGATAATATCAGGCTTGTCTGTAACAAGCTGTGGGACACATCAGGGCTAGGGGGACAGCACACTAGGAGCACACTAGGGAGAGCTCTCAACTGGTTGTACCAAGATGAGGAAAAGATGCATGAAATCTGTCCTCCTAAAGGAAAGGAACTCACCCAAAGCTGAATGGGTTAAAATTATCACCTTATGAATTGAATTGAATCAATTAAGAGAGGGGAAGTGGAAGATACAGAATGCATTGAGGAACAAATAGTTTTGAAGAAGAACTGTTTTGAAAGTACTACAGCAAATTCATATGAAAAATGGTACAAGAGAAACAAGTAAAATCTGGCTTTGAATATCTCCACTAGTAGAGTATCCACAACTTTTCTGAGCAACCTGTTCCAGTGTCTTGACCCCCTCTACCCCCCCCCACATGGGGAAAAATTCTTCCTAACGTCTAATATAAGCATGCCCTGCTCTAGTTTAAAACCATTTCCCTTTCTCCTATCACTAAATGCTCTGACAAAATTTGGCCAAATGGTCCAGCAGCAGAAGCTCCCCCTCTTTTCTCTCACACATAGAGAAAAAGTAGAGATTTATGGGGTTAGAAGAATCTACACTACTTTAATTAAATATTAATAATAAAATAGAATTTAAATAATTAAATAGATATGGTATATACAAAACTGCATCAAGAAACAACCAAAATGACATCTCCAGCAGGCACTGGGGCAGTCCCAGAGCTGGATTAGTTCATGCTAATGAAAACAAACACATTGTTGATGGGGCTTAATTGCTTAGTATCAAAGTAAGGTAAAATAAATTCATCTATAGCAACACCAAGGAGCAGGTGGGGTGGCGTATCATCTTGCTGTTATGCTTTTTGCAGGAAAGCAATCAGTGACTATGAGGAATGGATATAAGTAGGTTCCCAGGTTGGCTTAGATTCAACTAAAACAATTTTTTTCCATTAAGACCTCTGAAATTTTATCATCTGCTTGTTAAACACACAAATTTGTGTTAAATCTATTTTGGAGTAATTATATGCATTACTGGTTCACAATACTCCCTTTTATGAAACTAAATTGTTGGGTTTTTGTGTGATGTCTGTAATTTGGTGTACTAAAGTAATAATTCTGAGAGCAAAACAATGCAGCTCCTTGCTTGCTTCTCCTTTTCTTCTCTCTTGTTGTTTGTATCCATTTACCTCCTTGAATACAGAGACATGGACCATTCTCCCTGATTATCATGGTCTGTGTCAGCCTAATAACCATTCATGCTTCTGATAATTTCCTCTAGAGAGACATGTTATATCTTTTGACTGTAACAGATGTCAACCCCAGATTAAATACCAGTGCATCAGGAAGGCATCCTATAGAGAAACTTTCTGGATTTAAAAAAGATTATGCTGGACAAAGTTTTCAAAAATACTGAAGCAACTTAAGATGCCTTTGTTCCATTTTCAAACTGAAAGGCCCTCATGAGCTAATATCCTATCAGCTTTCAATAACTGTGCATTAATGTAATAGTTAGAGCCTACTTTTTTAACAGCAGACATAGATTTTCAAAGGTCCTTCAAGCATTTCACCTAGTAATGCAGACATTTGAAAAACCTGCCCTTAGTTTCTGCCATTTAAGTCTTTCTTCAGCTGGCATATAGTCCCAGAATAAATTCCATAACTCATTATCCCTTTTCCATGAACAGACTGGTCCAGGGAAGAGGAGAGGGTGGTGACAAAACCAGGAGGATTTTTTTTTAACATCTTGTTTCTTGATAGATAGCCCTGACAGAATTAATGCTACTTAAACTACAGTAGCTGCAGACCCACAAAACTCCAGGGTGACACTGCACACAGAAAACTTTTTTCCTTGGTATTCTACACCTTGGCGCAACTTCACAAGCACTCACATAATCTGCTTCTGTAGTGTCGGTATTATTTTGAGTCACTCAATTTAAATCTCTATTTCAGAAAATACTTCATGTTCTGAGAGTATTCAGAAGAACATTTGTGCAACACATCTCTGAATCCACAAAAATGGGCAGGTCACAAATTCTCTGACTGTTGAAAAGAAGTAATGAAAGACAATTTGATCTTGACACTCCCTCATTAAACAATTGACAGGCAAAGACCAGTGGAACCTGTGGCACAGAAGACAGCTGTTTCCAGAGCGGTGCCTAAATTGACAGAGTCTAGACATTATGAATGAGAGCTCAGAAGAACTAGAGAAGCTTGTCACAGCAGAAGTGGGAATCCAAATTTTAATGATTCAATTAAAGAATACCAAGGCTAGTGGAAAACACAGAGCTATTTCTACTTCAATGTTCTTACAGCTGCCCTCCTGCTGCTATGGGTGTAATTACATAAGGCTCACAATCCTTTCCTGGAAGATGGAATTATTTAAAGAATTAAAGAAAACAGCTGGCAAATTTAGAGCTAAGTAGGAGCAGAGAAATGTCAGCATTGAACTGAGACTGTCAAACATGACCTAGATACCCAATTAGAAGTTATGCTCCGACCTAACTAGCACAAGGCTCAAGAAACAGGCTGACTGAATACAGCAGTGAGGCTGCAAGAGACATTGCTGAGCTCTGTTGTACAAGAAACTGCTCTGATCTCTCCACTCTTTCTGAACTTTATTTTCACAATGCTGACCAAAACTACTAGGGAAGAGGAGAATTACAGAATAATGATGCAAAGAGCCTCATATATGAGCTTTGAGTGGAGTGTCAGGGTTGCCAGAGAGCTTCCACCAGCAGCAGAGATGGGAGCTCACCTGGCTTCATGTCCATCCCTGGCTGACCCAGTTTGAGCCAGGACTCTGTCCTGTGGACTGAGAAGCCAGGAGGGGGACACTCTCCTATGCAGTGCTGGCTGCAACCCCTCTTCCTCAGGCTTCCCCACCTAGGAGACCTCTTCATTCACAGAAACTATTTGAGGAAAAAAAAACCCAACTTGGGGAATGTGGAGGAATCTGCAACACCTGAATGCCACTCTGTCTTGAGTTTATTCATGTTCACACACAGTCTGCAGCTGAGTCTTAAGCCACCCAAAGACAGGGAACATAACACATTAATTAAGAATGACTCTATGAAAGTTAACTATAAATCAGCCAAAATATCACTTTTTTGAAATACAGCACTCTGCAAGAAGCAAGCTCTGGCTATGTTTATTTTAATTTCTCCTTATGCTATTCTCCTTTGTATTTTTAAATAGAAGTACTCAAATACAGAGGAATATATGCTCGTGGATCTCTGCTCAGCTGCCTTAAACAAAATATCAGGGACATGCACAAGAGAGATCCAGTTATCAGAATGAGATGTCCCCATGGGACAGCCTATACAAGTTAATGAGTAAGAACAGTCTGCAAAAAAGATTGAAACATGACAACATACTTTCTTATCGGAGCCAAGATATAAAATAATGCTAGGTATGTCTCTCAAGTTGATGTTCAAGGGCCATTGCTGACAACAGGAGCAAAAAACTGAAGAATTTCATTGCCAGAGATGGTGACGAGATATGCTAACATGCTACATAAAAAGTAGAAACTCATTAATTTTTTAATGAATTGTGATTAAAAGCTACAGTAACAGAGTGCTTAATAGACTCTTTCTTGATGGGCATCTTCCTGTTGGGAATTTTCACTCAAGAGGAAAATGGATACCACAAACAGTCAGAATAGCGCTCCACCTCTGAGAGGGAAAGCGGTTGTGGAACGGGATCTGGGACGTTCACTCCCCCCATACCTAGCACTACCACAGCAGTTAATGGAAAACTTCAGAGTTCTGGTGCTCACTGCCCAAATGTTTATTAAAAACTTGAGAAAATATTCAGGGGAGACACACAACAGGAATTAAAGGCCTGTAAAAAGTGCTTTGTTGTCAGCTGCACTGTCAGGAATGCAATTCAATAACTTCACAAAGAGGAAGTCAAGTGGATATTTCACTGCAGTGATTAAGTATATTGCTGGAGAGAAAAGCTGTGATCATTGCCAATCTTAAACAGCAGGTTCAATATCAGAAGGTGATGCGGAAACTTGCATCAGAAATAAGAAATACATTTTGGACAAATTACTGCTTCAAAGATGATATAAATTTTTTTAAGGTTTACAGTAGATTTTTTTTTCCCTAGCCATTTATGTAAATTCAATACTTTCTCATAAGATCTACAGTTGTAATTGTAAAGGGGGTTTGAGGCAGGGAAGGTGTACATAAACAGATCAAATCAAAGAATCACCACAATCTCTTGCTGCCCAGGTCAACACAATTGGCAACAGTTGCCATCCCTCCAATGCCTACTGACAGAATCATAGAATGGTTTGGGTTGGAAGGGACCTTAAAGATCATCTAATTTCAACCCCCTTGCCATGGGCAGGAAGACCTCCCACTAGAACAGGTTGCTCAATGCCTCATCCAGTCCGGCCTTAAACACCTCCAGGAAGGGGGCATCCACAACCTCTCTGGGCACCCTGTTCCAGTGTCTCACTACACTCACTGTAAGGAATTTCTTTTTATACCTAGCCTGAATCTCCCCTCTTTCAATTTGCATCCATTATTGCTAGTCCAGCCCTCTCCTCCTAGCAACATCTGCTCCACTTATCAGCCCAAGGACACACCACAAGACTTGTGAGCCTTTACAACTGTGTCATTTATTGCTGGGCATATGGCTGCAGCATCTAAACTGATTCCTGTGAAAGGCCACTGCACACAGCACAGTATCCAGACATACTGGACTTGTGGGAAAGCAAGTTTCTGAAATCACAAAAAAAAAAAAGACGTACAGACAGGCGCATTTTGAAAGCTTTTGTTATTGTCTTTTGGTTGGTGCTGGGTTTTTTGGGTAGTCTGATTGGCTGGTTTGTTACAGTTTCAAGTTGTCATGTGTTTTCAACTTCTAGGCATGTGTCATTTCCAAGCACATCTTAACAGCTCTCCAAGAAAGCAACCCTCTGTGTCAGGGAGCCAACATTCTTTGGAACTCTAGAATAAACTCTTCCTATTTCTATTTAAAAAGAAAATAGATTAAAAAACCCACAATGTAGTAAAATTTGCTACAATGCACAACTGTAAATTATGTTTTAACAGATCAAGTCTCATAAGTCTGTTTTTTCTGCTTGGTAAAAGAAATAAACTTAGATGTATATGCCACTGTCATCTCATTAGTTACAGCAGTAACAGCCTTGCATAGCTTGTGATTTTAATTTTATCAGAATGTAGTAACATTTGTTTCTTTTCTGTGGCTACTGCTGTTCCTTTAGTAAGCTCACTTGCCACTGTGTCTCGACTAGGAGAAAACACAGGTCACATTCAACGAAGTAAAACCAGCTACTGGGCAAACATTTCATTTGCTAAAAAGCGTGGCTTTCAATCAGTTTAACTGATTCTGGAAATTGAAATGAAATTTACTGAATACTTAAGGCAAAGGCAAAATGCCAAAAGGAAAAAAGAAAAACCCATCAGAAATCATTCACGTGGGTGAATTTGACAATAACTTTGGCATCAACCAGCAAACAATCATGTTTCAAAAACGCTTTCTTGGTTGGGCAACATGATCTGAAAGGTCACTTCCATAGGCCATTCTATAATTATATGATTAAGAACCCCAAGAAAAAATAAGAGACACAATCCTATACACAATAAAACCAAAAGCAAACAGAATAAGGCTTTCTATAAAACACAGCACAAACCTGACAACAATTGTAAACCCTTATATTGCTACAGACATACATTACTTTTTCAGTCAGTCAAAGTTCTTTTTTTCGTGTTTGAGTATAATTAGCATTTTTCATTAACCAACTTCTCAAAAAGTTTCCTGTTTGTTTAATTACTCTAAGAGTTAATTTGCAGTCCTGGCAAAATTGTGAAGGTATCTGCATGTAGAGAATTCTTAATGTGCAAGTGACCTTGTAGTGAAGTAGAATCCTAAGACTCTCTTCTTGCAAAGCATGTGCTCATCAAATAGGAATTAACAGAATGAAGACTTAATTGCTTAGCTTAATTTCTCTGCAGGACCAAAATACAATTTTCTTCCCTGTGGGTGGTAGTGAATCATACATCAAAAATATACACCACATCAGCTTGCACCATACTCCAAGCAAATCTGTGGGAAACCAACATACAATTTTGAGAGATTTATCCACATAGAAAAAAAAAGGTTTAAACATGTAATAATATCCATATTATTTATAATGATGGATATGTATGAAAAATCTGGAAGCTTTTTTATTTTGCTGTTTGCCATTTCTAATGGAAGATTCTAAAACCAAATCTATGTCAGTCTGGGTGCTGTGTTGCAAATACAAACCAGACCAAATTGCTGAGTGTTTCTAGTGGAACTGGCAGAATAAAACAAGTTTTCATCAACTGTTCAGGATATCCACACAAACCAGGCAATAGAGTTTGTCCACTCTAGCATCCTGCAAGCCCCTTTCAGCTCCATCATCTTCTGGATACATATTCTAACTGTCCCCAGTGCAGCGTTTATCAACAGTGATTTCTGACTGATGCACTATTTATGTCTGGTAAAAATGAGCTGGTGCAGTGTGTAATTCTGTGTACTATTTAAAGCCAAAAAAAAAAACAAAAAAAACAAGCCAGACCTTCCTTTCCACTCCACTCCCAACAGGTACATTAATTGCCCCTTCAATATTGTAGCTAAAATATACATAGAGGAATCACACATAGAGGAATCACTCACCTGATGCATGTTTAAAAGAGACTGGATTTACAGTTAATAGTTAACTTCTGCATTTCATTAAAACACCACATTGATTAAAGTGAGGAAATTAAAACTAGACCAAACTGTTTTATTTTGCAATATAAGCCTTTCAATTAAAATGCAAGTAAGAATCTGCTTAATAAATCATATCCTGAAAAATTACTTCAGCTAAAAAAGCTGCAGAATGATAGATAGGAATGATTAGAATATATGCATGGAATAACACTGAATAGTGGGAGGAGTTTGTTTTTCTAATGGCAGGAATAGCACTGAAGTAAAGCAAGAGATTTAAAATAATAGTTGCCAAACTACAATCAAAGATTTTCTTCTTCACTTGGCTATTGATTACCATATCATGCACTTACTTGCCATTGCTTTTGCAGTATCTCCAGGTAAAAATGGCTTGTCTGAGGGGGAGATCTTCACATACGCCTCGGTGGGTATGTGGCTTCTCAAGCACAGTGGGAGCAAAGCTGCTCTGCAGCTTATTTGATCCTTGGCAGCCCACAGGAGTGTTGGAGGCAGGGCAGAAACAAAGCAAGAGGTGTGAAAAAAACAAAACTCTGTTGGTAAAGGCTTCACCATGCAACTCCCAGGTTGCCACAAAGACAGAAGAGGTGAAGTATTCCAGCTTGAGTGCAGTCTGCTTAACACTCCCGTCCCAAAGCAACACAGTACTTATAATTAATGTCTGCTCTTTAGCTGTGTCATCCAGATCTGGAAACAAACTTTCGCTTTTTTTGAAGACAGCAAGATGAATGCAGGAAAGCTGTAATCATTCATTCTACTGAATTTCTATAGGCCCAGAAACATTGTTGACAATATTCCATTAGCTAAATGCTGTATTTCAGAATAAAAATGCAGTCAGCAACAAGAGTGCTCTTAACATGTTACTATTTTTGTTACTGTGGCTGAATTACCAACTCATCTAAACACCCGAGTACGGCAGGTAGTTTACTATCAAATCTGTATCTGTTCCAGCTTTCAGTCACTACAGGAAGACTGAAAAGGACTAAGAGAAATTACTGGGAAACAAAAAATTCATGTATTTTTAATAGACTTTTGTTGTTCCAGGCTCGTACCTTTTCATTTGATGCCCTCCAGACCAATAATTTTTATGTTCATATCCTTCAATAAGTTAAATCACTGTTTTGTTTTGTTCTAACCTGGTGGCTGGAAGGTAATTTTGGTTTTATTTTTCCCTTTGACATCTCTGGTGACTAGGAAGAGCAGACATGGTCACTGCAGAAAGATACAGCTGGGCCATTTGGTGGTTCATAGTACTATTATTGCCCACAGGAATATCTATGTAGCGTGATTATTTAAGCTTCTAATTTATCATAGCTTCACTTGATGGATACAGAGGTTTAAATCCAGCAAGGGCAAGTGGGACCAGGAATGACCTTAATTTTAACATAAGGAAATTTCTAAGAATATTCTGTGCTTTTAGATAGCACTTGAAAGGCCATTTTACTGGCTGAATGCTTAAATCCCAGGATGTATTTCATAAGCATCTGCAATGGTCAAAGACAAGTTTTTATGCATCCACTGCTGTGATGTCCTTTTTGTATAGTGTTTTCCAGCTCAGGTATGACTGCTTTTTCAAGTGCTGTCATATGAAAGTACGTAGTTATTCAAAATGTCCAATTTTGATAATTGTAAAAGTTATTGATTTAATTTAATCATTTAGGATTTATCCCATCGTATATGCATGCATTTGTAAGGGATGTGTAAGTGAGCAGCTCTGGAGTCCTCAACACAAGAAGGACATGGACCTGTTGGGATGAATCCAGCAGAGTGTCATAAAAATTATTTCAGGCCTAAAACAACACTCGTGCAGAGACAGACTGAGAGTGTTGGGGTTTTTAAGCCTGGAGAAGAGAAGGTCCCAGGGAGACTTTATAGCTGCCTACCAGTACCTAAAGGGGACCTACAAGAAACAGGGGGAGGGACTGTTTGAAGAGGCATTCAGGTATAGGATGAGGAGCAATGGTTTTAAACTAGAGCAGAGCAGGTCAGATTGGATATTAGGAAAAAAGTTCTCTACAGTAAGGATGGAGCAACACAGGAACAGGTTGCCCAGAGAGGTGGTGGAGGCCCTATTCCTGGAGGCATCTCAGACCAAACTTGATGAGGTTCTGGCCAGCCTGTACTTTTGCAAGATGTCCCTGCTCACTGCAGCAGGGTCGGACTAGATGACCTCTAAAAGGTCACTACCAAGTCATCACATTCTATGATTTGATGACTGTAGTGGACCAGCATTACAAGGTAGTTGCACAGTAAAAAACAAACACATTTGTCTGGGTAGCTCCAGTAAGGGGTGGTGTGGTGGGATGTGAGAGCTGTTAGCTTTTCTCTTTTTCATGTGATACTTGCCCTTCCCTCGGCAGTTGTCTCCAAGGTCAGCCCTGACCACGAGTCAGGTGCTTCCAGGGCTCAGAAGACTGCACACTGACCTGCTGTGGGCCACGTGTCTTCTTTGTTTTGGTGCTGAGAGAAAGAGAGGGAAGAGTTGTTGCAAAATCATGAGTTGTTTTTCTCCCTTGGTGACACTGAGGCAAGGCTGTGTAGGTCTTTGAAACCTGGCCTAGTGGGAGGTGTCCTGCCCAGGGCAGAGGTGTTGGAACTAAATGATCTTTAAGATCCCTTGTAACTCTAACCACTCATGATTCTGCGAACACCCTTAGATTAGCACTGAAGGAACTTATTTTGTAGTCAGTGTTTGGAGTTATGCAGCAGAACTTGCAACAATTCTTAACTAAGCCATCAGGGAACAGCATCAAAACAAATTCTCTTTTCCAAAATAATGGGATTTCCATACTCCAGCCAAGTGAATTTTCTTTGTGTGAGTGTCCCAGGACAAATTTAAATGCATTTGCCATGACACACGCCGGCTTCTTCAGACAAAGACACATGGCAATTTAAACTTGGTTCAAAGCATGAGTCTCAATTTATGACAGGCCATCCGGCACATTTCAGTAATACTGGCACTCAGAGACATCTGGCACTTAAGGCAGAAACAGCAGTTCAGGAGTGAATGCACTATCAGGACTGTGTGCATGAAATTTGTGCAGCTGGTACAGCTGGGACATCACCCGGCAACCTGTTCAGACCCACACACAGGCAGCTTTGGAGCAGAGCAAGATGACAAGTGCGCAGAACACAAGCAAGGTGCCAACTGGGAACTGATGCTGGAAGGAGGAAGCATTGCTGAAAATAGAGCTGTGGGGACAGACCTGCTGGAAGTCAGGGGGTTATGGGTCAGAAAGAATCACAGAATGGCAGCGCTTGGAAGTGACCTTTAGATGACTGTCTAGTCCAATCTCCCTGCCAAGGAGCTGTATCAAAACCTCTCAGGAGGATTGAAGAATGATGCAAGTCTTGTGGACTGCATGTCTCCCTTGGGTTACAGTAGCAAAGATGCTGACACATAGAATCAGACAATACACTGAACCAGAAGAAACTTGGGAAGAGTTTGGAGGAGGGCAGCAGATTGGGGAGCATGAAGGACGCATTTTGCAATGGGAAGCTCAGCTGTTGTAGCACCGACTGAATTACGACTTTTCTGACTTGTTTTGGTAGTATTGCACAGATCCAAGTCCTAATTAGCGGGAGAAGAAAATATATGTATGTGGTTCTCCTACCAAACTGGTTAGTTTTAAGAACGATTGAATGGAAAAGAAAAAGAAGACTGGAAAGCCAGTTTTACTGCTGATTAGTATAATAAGATGTTCTTTACAGTAATCTGATAACTAGAAAAATAATAAGGTCATACAAAGCTTTTGAAAATACAAGCTCTTCTCTTGTGTTCATAACATTGAATAGAACTATACAAGCACCAAAACTGAGTATAAGAATAATTCAGGTTGCAGTGATTCTCTGGAGGTTGTCTACTACTATCTCTATCCAAAGCAAGGCCAAATGCAGAGTTAGGTCAGACTGCTCATTTCAGCTGGGCTTAGGGGTTTCTGAACAAATCCAAAATGCTGGTTCCACAGCCTCTACAGGCAATAAAGTCATGCTCAGCTGCTCTAACCATTAACAATTTTCTTTCTAAATCTAGCTAGCATTTCTCTGCCTGCAGCTTGTGTACATTTTCTTTCACACTACCACCACTTGCTTTTGAGAACATATCTGACCCTGTCTTCTCTACACCCTCTCATTCCCTTCAGCCTTCCCTTCAGTGACCTTGGCTTCCATTTAAACAGAGCTGCTCGTGCTTCTTCAAGTGCTCTTTACCCATCTATCACAGATACTGAAATCACATATAAATTTCTTCTGGTTTGGTCTTGAAATACGCAGGTCTATATATCTGAAAGTAAAAATGAGAAGTGGAGAAAACTGATCTCTTAGATGAGCCAAACTTTTCAAACTTAACCATCAGGCATCTTGCACTGTACCTCACAAGAAAGCTGCCTTCAAATCCCTTCACATAAAGGGAATAGTACTGAGTTTGCTCCCTAAAATCTGAGGATTTTCTAATGAGCTTTGGAGGAAGGTTTTGTTCTTATTTAATCTTCATCTTTTCACTATTTCCTGTGTTGTGAGAAAAGAGCCATTTCAAGGTGATGTAATTGCAGCTGCTGTTCCAGTATAGCAGAGTGGAAAGGGGCAGTTTCCATTGCACCAGAGAGCTGCCAATCAGACTGGCACATAAAGGTAAGTATCATCCATTTAAAGAAGCTGTGAGGTCTCCCATTTCGTTCTCCTTTTGAGTAAAAGATGACCAGATCAATTGCTTAATCAATACTATAAATATTAACAGGAACATCAGAAAGTCATTTTAGTAGATTCAATCCTAATCCAGACTACGTATCTCTGATTTCGGCTTGTGGAATGAATTTTCAAATCACAAAATGGTTATTTTCCCAGGAACCTTCAAGAACAATTAGTCCATACTTGATCCAGCCACAGCCTGCCACTTAGTAATGCAATTTTCACATCTTATTCTAGATCCACGGTTTTTTCCCACTGTAAAACCTTAATCCTGTAACATACAGATACACTGACTCACCACTCTGGTATCAATTTTAGACAGAGGAGCCTGTTAAATAAGAGCCTCAATAAGAAAGGATTAACTCAGTTTCATTTAAGTAAAAACTTAATTCCAGTTTTCAGATTCTCTGGTTATTCTCAAGAACCCTCTACACTTCTGTTCCATTCCTGTGGCTCAGTTTGGGCATTTTTTCTGTTACATAGATGGTTCAAACTCCTGAATCAATGAACACAACCTCAGACTCTGCTCAATTCAACCATTTTTGCAGTAACGATACTTTTGAGTTCTTCAGCTCAGATATGTTCAGTTGCCATGACTTGACATCAGCTGCATTGCCAGAATCCCTGCTGACAAGAGATTTCCCCATTATTTTACAATCATACAAAGATCCCAAAGCAATAAAGGTCCCTTAGAACCGCAAGTTTTGTCCGGCTTACTGATGTACTATCTGTATGAAACAATCCAACTTCAGCACTTCTAGCATCACCTGAAGTCACAGAGAACCAAGCTCTTCACTTTTCAGAACAGGATGGGAAAATTTGCTATATTTGCTGTGTGCATCTGGTCTGACTTGGAAAGACACTTTGCAGGACTGAGAAAATTGTATTTACTTTACAGAGATATACAAAATCATAAAGCATAAGTCCCAGGAGCAGTTCAGTATCTCATCCTGGACAGCAGTTTCCTGGAAGAGTGAAGTAAAACAGTAGCTTTGTGTGAATATTATAGAGAAAACAGGTATCAGAAACTCAAATAAAAATCCTCTGAGCAATTTACATAACCCTGATGATAAACTTACAGATAGTTGATAAAGTTTTCATATATCAGTGACAAAGTTCTTCATTGCACTGGAAGAAATTTTGTTGGGAAAAATATGTATGAACAGTTTTGCACTCTGAGTCTCAGTTTCTGCAGCATCCTGACTTGTATACATATAGCTTTAATAAAACAGCATGCATAAAAATAAATTAAAATTCCTCTACTTATGGTCTGGGTATGAGTGAGGACACAATTTCAACTCACTTTTCTGAGATTTTCCCTAAGATCATCCTCCTCCCTGCATAGGGAATGACTCTGACAAGCAATATAGTGATAGCCACAAAAGCTATATAGCATTTTTAAATAACATCCCACAAAGAGATATAAACTCTTTCTTACTTAAAAAGAATTACTAAGTCTTGGTTCAATACTTCACATTCACTATCAACAACACAGAGAAAAAATAAGCAGAGGGTGGCATTTTTTTCCTACATTCCTTCTTTTTGTAGCTTTAGAATTGTGTTTCCTTAGAGCTAGTGAGTACCAGCTTACGCTGTTCCTTCCTCAACCAAGTTCCTTACCTGTGACAACACTGGGGATTTTGGACAGAAAGCTCTTGACAGTGCGGATGGGAACTCCACCTGTTTTGTCATCCTGCATTCTTGTAATGATGTCTTCAATCTGTCAAAAGAAAGGAAACACTTAATGGCCTATGCAAAATGGTGACTGTACTGTTAATGCTCTTTGGACCTCTGCTGGGAGGATGGGCTTCAATAATACATATGTTACTGCACAAACACAGACCTGAAGAAGCTGAAACAACCTCCCAGATTCCAATGAACAGACTAGACACCACAAGACAACATAGATTACATTGGAAGATGGCAGGTGGACACTGACATTTCAACTGCAGCTGTGCTTTTAACACTGACCAGGGGTGACAGGAAAGCACTGTTTTGTCCATATGTAAATTAGGTGAGTCTCAATACTGAAACGAGCTTAAGGAATTTCCCATCCAGTCCACTTTGCCCTCCTTCCCACACTGATTTTAGTCTTTGATACTGTGAAGTTGGGAAGGCTTTCACTTTCCACAAGGTCCCAGACAGTCACCAGTGGCCTACGGCTTGAGAAGATCATAAGACAGAAGAACTGCAGGATGATTTTCCCTGACTCATGCTGTAGGCAGGGATGGTATGTGTCCATCATGGCTGCACAAAGTAAACAATCAAATGATCGATCACAGAGAAAAAATCATTAGATTTTCACAGCAAGTTAACTTTAACTTCACAGGTACATACATATTCTACCACACACAGAAAAATGTACAATCATCTTGAAAAGCCTTGGTGATCAGCAGATGTCATTTCTGGGGAAGGAACTTAATCCTCTGACCATTTACTCTACAGTAGGACGGAATTGGTGCTCCATTTGAGAGTACTCCCTGTGTTTACTTGAAGGCAACATCAAGGAGAACAAAAAACTGAACGTAAGTATATCACAGATATTCAGTATCTCCAAAAAGTCCCTTCAAGTTAGTAAGATCTCAGTAGCTCAGCAAAAATAAACACGAAGTTGCTGGCTCCAGTAGTAGACAGTATGTCCCTGCCTGCTGCTGGTGATAAGGGGAAAAGGCCAATGGTGTGCAGACAAAGAGACATAGCTTTGATTTTACTTAAAGGTTTTTCTTGTCACAGATACTACAAAATCCAACCTCAGCAGCTAGGTGGTGGGAGCATGGCTCCCCTTTCTTCTAAAGGCTGTCCAAGAACCAGCACTCTTCAACTTTGGAAGACTTGCTTCATTTAGATGTGCAAGTCAGTCTCTTTCTCACAGTTAACACCTACAGTTCAAAACAAGTTTCATTTAAAATCTTCCCAGAGTAGTATGACAAACTCCCTGCCAACTTCATACACTGAATTGGATCACCGTGCTTTTAACCTCAGGCTATCACTTGACTGAACAGTTCACATCTTGTTATTATTTTTATGTTAACACATACCCTGCACAAATTCTCAGTGGGAATGAAGTGACAAAGATGAAAATATCCTGAGATCTTTGATAGATTACATGAGAGTTTAGTACCTACAGTTAATTTGTGATAGAATAATGCTACATTTCCCTCAATACAAACGCTATGAAAAATTCATATATTTTCTACTTCCACATGAACTTTGTCCAAGCTTATTTAGCATTAAAAACATTTTCTTCCAGTTGAGGATACCTGGAGGAGTAATTACTCTTCTCTGACTGGTCAAGAAATGTTTCACAGTACCCCATCTTGTTGAGAGGAGCCTGACAGCATGGCTCATTGCAAACCCAAACCTACAAGCCTACAGTGCTCTGACATCAGATCTGCCAGGGGGACAGGACAGCTTGGCTGCCTGTGAAGGGTGGCCCAAAAGTGTCAGTGAGACTAAGAACTATTTAAACATGGCAATGAAAAAGCATTTCTGTGAGCAACTGTTATGTGTCTTCACCTGTCTGCACTTGCTGCTGGCATCAGAGAGAGATTTTTCCAGGTATATGAGGAAGAAATTACTCCGGAATCCTTTTTGAGTCCATTGTCTCAAGGATAATCAAAGTGCTTTAAAAACTGCAAGGATCATTTTTGATACAATTTGTTTCTATTTTCTCTTGAAAAAAAAATTCAGACTGAAAAATGAGCTAAAATAATGGTTTTGATACAGGAAAATGTCTTACTCTCTTGCTCACTATAAACTAAAGAAAGACCAGGCATGATCTATTACATTATCACCCCAAAAAAAGTTTAATTTCAATCAAAATAAAACTTTAATTATCTTAAAATAATCCCCACTTCAAGCAATCAAACAGGCACTAATGTCTCAAATGGAGCCATTAATTTGGGGCTCAGTAGCAATAATAAAAGCTGCTGCAATTTTAAATAAAATTTAAAAAAAAATCAGTCCCTGAGATAACTGCTCCCTCTTCTCTTTCAGCCTACGTACTGTCACTTTCTGCTCCCCTTTTTTCTGAGCATTGGGTGTTTCTTCTCTCCTCACTTTCTGCTTAGCTCTCCTTAATTTCCTGTCTTCTCACATCTGATCCAGACATGAGTACATATGCTGTTGTCCTACAGCATGGCACCATTTGCAGACTGCTGTCTGAGATCCCGTGTTTACAGCCTCTGGTTGTACATAGTCTCTCCATTTCCAATGTGCTGTCCTTGTGCTCTGCAGCAAATTTCTGAACTGCTCAAAGGGGACAGCAGAGCCTACTCAAAGAAACCTTTGATGCTCATTCTTTTCTTTTTTTAAAGATACAATCAAATTTGAAATAAAAATACATAAAACCTATATTTAGCAACCTATGTCAAGCTTTTGTTCAGTCCACTACTAGAAGATCTTGCTCTTTGTACCAGACTTTGCATTTTGCAAAGCCACCCAACATTTCTAAATATTACCACCCTGATTCCAAATTCCTGCCTAACTATGGAAATGTTTTATGAAACAAGTGATATAGTGACAAAGTTGGGGAAAAAAAAGTCATTCAAGCATGGAGAAAAGCAAAGGTGAACAGCAAATGAGAAGGTCACTTCCATCAGATCTTTTAATCTTAAGAGAGTTACCTAGAAGCTTCACTGTGTCTCTCCAGTCATTAAAAATCCTCCAGGTTTCCAGAACTGGCACAAAGGGAGTAAGAGCCCTTGGATAGGTCATTTCATTCAGCTAGGAGGTGGGAACTTAGAAAACGAAGCATTCCACATATTTATCACTCCTAAATGAGGTTTCAGTGAACTGGCTTCTGCACAACAAAAGTCATGGTAAGAACAGCTAATGGTTTGGTTTTTTTCTATAATACAGCCACTGCTATTTCAATCTGATCTAATTTTCTTCTAGTAAAGGGAACTATTAATCTGCTCTCTAAGTGGTTTCTGGATTTTCTCCCTGAGAAAGCCAGAGGAATTTATCTATAAGCTGCCTCTGTTATCTACACACTCTTAATCTATTCCTAACAAGCTAGATCTGCTTTTTCTCCAAATTCATTGCTGACAGTTCTGGCTCCCTGTGTTCGTTCAGAATGATTGCATTTCATAGAATCATAGGGTTGGAAGGGACTGTCAAATTTCACATTACCTCATTTCCAATGCATTGAGAAGGGGTTTTGGATTTAGAAACACAGTATCAGTGGAGGACTCCCCAGCAGGTAGTTCATGAAAGTTTACCAACATATTCTGTGTAACAGATTTTGCATATGTGGGCTTTACTGGTATTGACTCAACCTACTTCTTGTCCACTATTGGCACTTTTACTGGCTTAAGCTGTGTGAAAGCATGAAGTAGTAGATCTTGAATTTCTGTCAGAGCTGGTATGTCTGTCATTGGGAGATGAGAATTCCCTTTTCTGAGGCAAGGGAAAATGAAAGATTACATTTGTTGATGTGTGATGCATGTACAAATTTAATAATTACAACCTGGCAACTTTGGGTCAGTGCTGGTCAACATCCTTAGTGTTGAAATGGGGGAAAAACTACTCTTGATTTCGCAACAACTCTTGCTTCTCTTTCTCTCAGCACCAAAACAAAGGAGGCACATAGACCACAGCAGGTCAGTGTGCAGTCTTCTGGGCCCTGACAACTGCCAAGGGAAGGGCAAGTATCACATGAAAAAGAGAAAAGCTAACAGCTCTCACATCCCACCACACCACCCCTTACTGGAGCTACCCAGACAAATGTGTTTGTTTGTTACTGTGCAACTACCATGTAATGCTGGTCCACTACAGTCACAGAATCATAGAATGAGATTAATTGGAAGTGACCTTTTAGAGGTCATCTAGTCCAACCCTGCTGCACTAAGCAAGGGACATCTTGCAAAAGATCAGGTTGTTCAGAGCCTCATCAGGCCTAGCCTTGAATGCCTCCAGGAACGGGGCCTCCACCACCTCTCTGAGCAACCTGTCCCATCTTCATTGTAGATAATGTCTTCCTAATGTCTAATCTAAACGTGCCCTGCTTTAGTTTAAAGCTATTGCTCCTCATCCTATATCTAAATGCCTCTACAAACAGTCTCTCCCCCAGTTTCTTGTAGGTCCCCTTTAGGTACTGCTAGGTCCCATTCTGCCATTTCTTTTTGTGAGCTAGCGAGGGAAAGAGTGCCTCTATCATATTCAAGCCTCTGAGTTAGCCACACATACTCCTCTTTCTCCTGCAGGACAGGCTTTGCTGCCTATGTCTGAATATTTCAGTATGCATCATGTTCCTGCTTGATTATTCACAGCAGGTGTCCTACTCTTGGAGATTCCTGTCACCACCTAACCTGTGGCTGGCAAGTCTCCAAGCATCACTCATGAGTGCCAACATTAACTGTACATGGTTGGATCTCTGTGCAATGCCAAATACCCTCTTTGACCGAGCAGATGAAAGGTTAAGACATGGGTCCTAAGGTCCCCTGTTCAGGTGCCATTTGTGGCATACTAAGGCATGGTCTCTGGTGATCGAAGACCCTTTATTGAGCTGCTGAGTGGTTTATACATCAGCTTGTTAGCAGGCAGTAATTTTCTATCCTAGCAGTTATATTTAATCAGTTACTCTCCCAACCTAAAACCTACCAACTACATATCTGCTACCCACACAAATACCAGGTGAGCTCCTTTGCATGCCCATTCGCCTGTTGATACACACATTTGGGAGTCTTGCCACCCCTGCTGCAAACAAGGCATTAATGGGTGAAGCCCATTAATCCAACTTCAGAAATTTCCACAAGCATAGCTGTGATCCAGATGCCTTCTGAAATAACATTGCATAAACTTCTTAAATTGGCAAGTGCCAAAAATAAGAGTTAAGTTCAAAACTTTTATTTTACGAGTGTTTCTTTTGGGAGTTCACTCCCAAACCCTGAATTTCATTTCATGTTCTATCCATCTTCTCATCTGTCCTGGTGTAGGCCTGAAAGGCCCCCCCAAATGACAGATAGCCCCCCCTCCTCTCTCAGAAGAGAGGAGAGGAAGGAGTGAGGAGATTTGTGAGTTTAGAAGAATTCCAAACTACTTTAATAGATAATAAAATAATAGATAAAATTAAAAGGAAAAGATAAAAAGGTATACAATGTTTACAAAACTGTATCAAGCTCCCAGGATGATGATCACGTCCCCAGCAGATGCAGGGAGAGTCCCAGGCTGGGGCCAGTTCAGTCAGGAGCTGGATGCCGGATCTGGATTGAGAGTGCTTGGATCAGGGTCAAAGGCAGAGTCTTTCCTAGATGTGGGCCATCAAAGAAAGAAGACGGGAAGGGCAAGAGCAAGAGGCCTGACCCTTCGATCCCTCAGTTTTTATACTGAGCATGGCAGATGGGATGGAATACTCCTGTTGGTCAATTTTGGGTCACCTGCTCCTCCTTGCAGGTGGGACTTCTCTACGTCTTTCTGTTTCCAGCCCCCCGGTAGGGTGGATGATGAACTTTCTGACCTTGATCACCATAGTGAATAATGAAAATAAGAGCTTCTTGCTTACCATTCCCTGGTATAATCAGGTCTTATCAGTCTGGAAGCAAACAGTGTCTGAACAATGTGCAGTTAATTTCACAGTTTAGTCAGACAGAAGAGGCCTAGCTGAAAAGCGAAGTTACAAACTAGAAAATTTACCCTATTTTACCTCAAACCAGGACATCATCCAAGACAAAATTATTAAGTCTACTTTTGTGCTGGAAAGCTCAAAGACTGAGAAAGCTTCAAGAATCTGAAATCCTTCAAAAGCACTGGTCTGAGACTACAGTTTGTATTTGAGGCCAGTTTTTCGAGCTTGATTAGAAGTAGCATATCAGACTTCCAGTATTGTACTACATTACATGAAATATTCAATAATTTCATGCTTGTGATGTTCTGTGCATGACCTGGCATGAGAGAATAGCATCTCTTACCTCACTCATAATGCTGAACCGCAGTGTGACTAGACACAGTGCTTGCACTGGAGTTCACTTTTCTCTGGAATGCCAAATACAGGGCACTTAAGATGGGAAGATACCATTTTTGGTGGGTCACCAATCTGTTCTCACACTGGAACCTGTAGCTCCCCAAATCTCGATAAAATTAAAGAACTGGTTATAAACTGCACCCAAGTCACCACAATTTTAAAAACTAAAGCAGACTCATTGGCACATTCCCAAATCTAGAATATTGGACAATATTCTCAAGGCTTGTCATTCCTCTCTGGAGCTGCCACCTTCCACTCCACCTGCCTAGAGAGACTAGAATATGCAGCCATCTCCTTCACAGCACCACTGTTATGAGAAAAATGAGTTTTCCCATGCAATGGAGTGGAAAAGGCCATTCCTGGGTCTGGCAGAAAATTACTTCAAACAATGCTGAGCAGGTGTAAATAGACACGCTGCTCCTCATAAGCAATGCTTTCCCCTCTCACTACAAAAATGCAGCAACCACTAAATAATTAATCTGAAGTATTTCATTAAATGTATTATTTATTGACAGGAAATGGAGAGATATAAATATTAAGCAGGTAAGAAGTGGGGTTAGTTGTCTGGTTCAGTGTCCTCACAATGCTACTGCTGTCCTTAAAAATTTGAGTAATGATGATCAGGGACTATTAGTGTATTACTTTAAATACTCTGAGAGGACTCTGCTGTTCTGCAGTTCTCACTTTTTTAAAACCAAGCAGATTTTCTACAGAAAATAGCAGATCTTTAACAGGGAGTAAACTCTGCAGCTGAGAGGGAAAAAATAATCCCTCTGATGCATTCCTGACCATACTTTGTTTATAGAGGAAGAAAATAGAAAGAAAGTAACTTCCATTTAATGTGACTGTTTTCTGTTTAAAATTATATGGCTTAAATTCTCACTTGGATTTAAGTCCCATGATATGAGTCTATGCCCTTGTGAGCAGGCTAAAAGGTATTTGAAAGAAAAAAAGGATAAGTAAATCACAAGTCTTCATGCTGCAGACTTCTTGTTTCAATCTGAGTTTCCACATAGCACCATCAACTGCAGTCAAAATCAGGTGAAACCACATAGTATGAACTTGAGACTATGATGATAGGATAAGAAATGTGGTTCTCTACTCATTTTGCAGAGTTTCATTAAACACTCTCTTAAATTCTCCCAAAGTATGAAGGTACTCGCAGTCACTCAGAAAATAGTTCACAAGCTATTTCCAGCAGGAGATGCAAAAGCTTGGTTTCATTGTTCTCCGCAGGAAAGCTGTATCACAGACATAGAATTTCCACTGCTACCTTCCCTAATGAATTGATGAGGGAAATTATCCAGCACATTCCTTCTTTCTATTTTTGTAGTTAATGGACTTCTATGCTTAACTAAAATAAATTATGCAGAAACATATATATTTACACGCACCAAATGTTTCTCTGCAAAACAACAGAAAAGCAGGGCTTCAGGAATTGTTTTTTCTGTCTTTTCTTTCTTTTAGCATTCCTATGTGCATATAATACTGTGGCAAATAATACAGTGTGACAGGTCATTTCATTCACCATTTACTCTTTGCACTGCAAAGTGCCATATCGTAATAAAGATTAGATGCACCCCGTCACCCCTAAATGCTGTGAAGTAGATGCAAAGCAGAGCAGTTCAGAAATTACAGGAAAAAGAAGCCCTATTCACAACTATCAAAATGCTGAACTTGTTCCTCTCCCTATGTGATAGTATTATCATGCTTTTTTTTTTATTCTTCACACATAAAACTTTAAAATTTCCTAAAATTTTAAAGAAAAACATACAAAACCCCCCCATTTTTCTGCTCAGGATTTAAAGGTACCAGGGTGAAATGTTATTTTCATTTGAATTTTGCAACAGAGGGAAGAAACAGATTTTGTGAAGATTAGTTTGTTGGAGAGTGAAAGAATCTATACTTAGATTTATTGTTTTCATACCACTATGAACTATGTCTTCTCTTCATATTGCTTTTAAATGTCCTTTAAATACATCTCTCAAAAATATAATAATTTTATGACCTGAAAAATCCAGAAGATTTCCACTGTTGGAAACTGAATAGCTCATCCAGCCCATGAAGAGACAAAGCTGAAGTGTTCAGCCCTGTAAGACTTCCTGCACCGGTTCTGGGAAAAAGTTCCAGACAAAGGCAATGATGGGCTAGGACAGACATTGTATCTAAACATTGTGAATTATAGTTGACATTTTTTAAATGCACTTAGCAATTATTGAAAAAACATTTTTCAAGTGCTGCACTGCACTGATAATTTAATGAGAAGTAGTAAAATGAAAAGGATTAAGAGAAACTTCAAAATAAAAATGAGCATTAATCAAATCAGATCTGATACTGTCTTATCAAAGTTGTCTTAATTTAGAAAATAATTTCTTCAATATTCTAAGTTATGCTGACAGGCCAGTTTACATAACATAGGAGTCCAAAGTCACTCAATTGTTTTGGCTCTTGACTTTGATAGAAGCTACTGCTAGAATGAAAAAAACAAAACCTCACAGACTGCTAAACGGAAGGCATGATGTAAAATGGACATGAGTCTCATAACATGATCCTCATTACTAGATTCACCAACATTTTCATAGACTGTAACTGCCATTTATTATTCTAGAAATGACTAGTGCTTTCCCTTTGACAAAGCAAATGTTGCAAATCAAACAGTAGTTTATAAGTTCTGTCATTACTCAGTTACAGTCCTCATCATGATTAAGATTTTTCACTTCAACATCAGTTTTATTTTATTCAGTGATTCTACTACTGTAAACTCTCTACTTTGGTACCAACGATATTGTCAATTTACTAAGAGAAATACTTAAACAAAACAAATAATAACAAAATAAGTAAGGAGGAAGAAAAGACAAAATGCTTGTGGCTAGTCACTTGTTGCTGGCAGAAGGGTAATGAAAAAGACAAATATAGATGGGCTAGGAAACAGCAAATGCTATGAAAGTAAGTATTAAACTCTCAGGATGACCTGGACTTCAGAGGCTAGCAGTATGAGCTTTGTTCTCAGTAATGTGAAAGTGTGCTAGTTCTTAGTCCCAGTATCAAAAAGGTTATTACTGATTCCACAGAGTGATGCATCGGGATGAGGGATAGGTATAGAAATTACCAATTTTTGGAAGCTCAGGAATCTTGTGTCTGAATATGTACTGTGAGCAAAAGAGAATAGAGTCCTGTGCTCAAGTTCTGAATGTGAAAGGAGACTGTTTCATCTCTCTGCAAGCGTGTCAGAGAAATTATTAGGTCTGGGATGAAGCTTAAAGCAATCCCTTTCCAGCAGCTCATGCAAGATATAGAAGACAGCAGTACATGCTGGGTGGCCATACTCAAGGAAATACCCTTGACTGCTCTCAAGAACACTGGCTTTGAAGTCACCATGCAGTTTGCAGTTCCCTTCTTCTTTTCTCTGGCTTTTCAGACATGTATTATTGATTGCCTTTCACACTCTTCCCTTTCCCTGCTCCTGCAGAGCCATTGTGCACTGCTGAGCTAAAGCAGGTGCAAGGACCAGCGTGGAGCCTGAGCTGCTGATCTCCAGACTGTCATGCCTTGTTTCTTTTCATACATACTTCCTAGCACTAATAGGGACCACTTGATACTGGTGTAGAAACTGAGGACTTGTAGAGAACCTTTTTTGTTTCTTCTTTATCCAGTTATTCAGTTATTATTAGCTTTCTTTTTAATATTTGACTGATTGGCTGAGTAAGAAATGCAAGGCTGTGTTTTCCTGAGGCGACTGCAGGTATAAAGATTTTCCACCAGCATGTTCCTCCCCCCACCCCCACTTTTCCCCAACTTAAACATCTGTTTAAATTACAGATTTATGTACTCAGACAATTGTGCAAGTTTCAATAGGAATTTGACCATGAAATCTTTCTTGAAAAAATACCGTAAAATATTTCAAGAACCACTGGAGGCAGGTGAACAGTTTGTTCACTCCTCCCAGCTCTGTTGATAAATAGTTGCTAAGTATACAGCAAACTGCAGAACACTTCAGCATCAATTTATTGACAACACACTGACTCACAGAAACTCCAGCCAATATTTTTAAAAGCCCGCACAAATCTCTGATATTTAAAATCCTACCCTTGCTTTACTTGCTAGTTCTCCATCAGAATTTTCTCAAAAAAACTCCTTTTCCTGCAGTTTATTTAGCCAGCTGCAATGGCAGAGGTCAAGTGGGGACAAAGCCCCAGCTCCCTGCCAGCAGTCTCCTGTGGCCTGTGTTGCCCTCCAAAGCAGGGCAAACGAGTCTGTCCAAGCAGCATCTGCACTTCACATGCTGCCTCTTAAGGCATGCTGTTGAAGGATCAATCTTATGCTCCATTTTCTTGCACAAGGTCAGGTCACAATCTGGGCTCTTAAATCAAGTAGAAGCCCTTTTTACATTTTATCTTTTTTAAGAGTGGTATCAAAGAGTTGCAAAAACATGTAATTTAGATGCTTTTCTCTTTCTGAACAAAAAGAAACTTAGAAAGAGTTGATCCTTTCTCTGCACAACTTTAAAAATAACTTGTGACATCACTTGTTTCCTACAAACTTCTGCCACTTACATTGCAATAAAACACACTTCTGTATGGTGGCCATCATCACTAAGGCATAAGAAAACTCACCTGCCCTCTCTGTGCAGCTCTAATCCTTGGGGAACTTAACTCTACACAGTTCCTTTGATAGGTTCTAGCAAGAAATGGCATTTCTTTTGTGAGAAGCATCCCAGCTGAAAGACACACCTTGCCCTAAGTATAACGCTATGCTTTAGAGGGAAAGCTGTTGCATTTCCTTGCTATGTCTCCATTCTACCATTGAGCAGTAGCTCAGTATTTCCAAGCTCCCAAACTTCCCTGAAAACAGAGGAACATTCATAGAGTGTGGAGTGGTTGACACAGGTTTTTTTGAGTTGGGGCTGTTCAGCCTGGAGAAGAGAAGGCTCCAGGGAGATCTCACAGGAGCCTATCAGTATCTGAAGGGTGTCTTCAGGAAGGTTGGGGAGGGACTGTTTGCAAGGGCATGGAGTGATAGGATGAGGAGCAATGGTTTTAAACTAGAGCAGGGCAGATTTAGATTAGATGTTAGGGAGTTCTTCACCATGAGGTGGTAAGACACTAGAAGGTGGAGGAAGTTCTATCCCTGGAACTCCTGCCTCCACTTCCCACTCACTGCTTTTTCATCTCCAAAAAGCTCAAAACCAGGCTTGTTACTGGCTCTTTTTGCTGAGATTCCCCTCTCTAGGGAAGGCCTTCCTCCACTGGAGCTGGTCGTCTCAGCATATTCACACCTCTGCTCACCTCAGGGGGTTTGAATTAGATGACCTTTGGAAGGTTTCTTCCAACTCAACAAATTCAGTGATTCTCACACAACTCCCATAATTGTGCTCACAGTTTCTAGCAGCCCTGACTCCCTACAGAAAAGCCAATGGACACAACATCATGCTGCAGGGATTATAACTTCAGAGGAAGATGACAGCAGGTGCCTGTTGCACTCACAGCGCTCCTCAGCTCACCCTTCCTGAATGAATCATGGCTGCAGCAGCTTCAGGTCATGGCACCTATATCCATGTGCATCACAGGAGCTGCAAACTCCTCCCAGCAAAGTCTACAGAAACTAGTCTATACTAACACTGCAGCTTACACACTGATGTCTTAGCACAACCACTTCAGAAAAGATTTAAGGTATTACACTCGTCTGTGGAAGAGTGCAGCTAAGGCTTTCCAGCTTTCGTAGAGCGGGTAATATCCAGAGGACTAGTATCTGAAGCCACTCTATCAACATTCAAACACAACCCTAGCACTTTCACCTTGTCTTAGCCTGCAGCGGACACATGCTAACACAGGCATTTATGTTTATAAATCTTCTTTTCCTCCTCTAGATCTGACCTCCAGCAATGCATTGAATATGTGCACCTGTATGGTCCAGGTGATGGCCACTGAGGGTAGGAAGCCCAAGACTGAAATAGCACAAACAATTGCTAAAAATCATGATTGAGACACATTGGCAGAGCTGTGAGGGAAACTGCACATAGGCTGCCTATATCACATCTGACTCAAGACTTTTAGTCACATTTGTGTGAATAATATTCATCAAATACTCAAATGCAAATCTTTGTGGAACAATATTGGTGTGACCGGGCTGATTGAAACAGTATGATTCTCCCCTTTCCAACTAATTTCAAAATTAATGTAGCATTTGCAAAACCTATAGCAAGCTTCACTGTGAAGTATTGCTAGATACATAGAGAGGGGTATTGAAAAATAAATTATTATGGTTCTTTCCTGTTGCACCTAAATAAATGTAAACCACAGAGGAAAGTGCAGCAAAGGGTGCAGCTGAGACACAAGCTGTTCTGCACAGCATGCTCCTCCCTGAGCTATTATTATCCAAGATCACCTCTTCTACTGATCCGCAAAATTTACATTTACTAATGAGCCCCTGATGCATATCAGCAGCAAATAGAAGTAAAGATCCCACTGGGAAGGAACCAAATGAAAAGGGCATGGAAAGAGCAAGGCACATGCTGGTGATGATGAAGTAGCAATGGCTAACCTGAAAGCCCACCACCATGGCTTCAGGCAAGGCTGCAAGCAGCCAAGTAGCAGAGACGGAAGGTCAGGCCCTCAACAGGGTGAGGGGGCAGTAGGTGCTAGAGCTGTGGTGTGGGCCTAGATCCCAAATCATCAGCCCTGATATTTACTCAAACTCATTAATTGACAAGACTTCCTTTGTTCCCACGCAGGCAAGGTGCTTGTAAGTGCAAAGCACTGTTAAACTTTATGATCAGGAATTAGACTCTTTGGTCAAACACTACTCAGCTCACCCAGCAGCTTCTCATGGGCGACACCATCTGTCTCGGCTCCTCCAGATTTCTACTTCTGACTAATTTTTATGTTATTTTCTCTGAAAGAGAACCCCAAGGCAGGAAACTTTTCCTCATTTTTAACACAGGTAACATGTCAAATTCTCCAGTCCAGCAGTTACTGTGCACTATGAATCTGAAGTGACAGCTTTGCTCTGCCTTACACATGAACAGGAATATCTGACATGGGATTTTTGTTTAATTTTTAACCACAGACCAAGATTCAGCTTCTCTCTTCAAGATCTTTGCCAGGGGGGTCAGGACAAGCATGTGCCTGAAAAGCTTATACCTGCAAGGTTTTTCTTGATGGTGATGGTGCTCATCCACATAGCTTCCTAAGTAATAACAACTAAGATATTCCATAACAGGTACTGGACAAAATTATTGCAGGAAATATGGCTACTATGGAGAAACCAACCCCATAGGATTAGAAGCAGTCTTCTGAGCCTAGTGCCTTAGCATCTGAGAACTATTAATTATCTGATTTTAGCCATATTTTCTCTAACACATTATTACTTATATGTTAATAGCACTCTTACAACATTCAAAAGTCTGCAGTGCCTGCTATTTTCTGTCACAGGAAATAATGCCACCATTTATTTCCTGTACACATACTGCTTGCTGGCAATGTTTCTTCTCAAGCCTTTTTAACTGTTGACCCAATTTAATGCCTTGCTGGGGATTGCCCTCCTAGCTGTAATTACAGCAAAAAAGGATTTCACAATAAATGCATCTCTCCAGTGCCTATAGCATCTGTTTCTCAGAGTATGCACTTGCCTGCTAGAAATTTTGCAAGATAACATTCAGAAGCACACATTCTATGTTTTCCCAGTAGAATTCACTTCAGAATAAATATTTAAATCCTTGCAATGAAAACCCAGATAATGCTTTTGCTGTCAGTTTGCAGAGCTATGGATGCTTAGAAAAGAAGCTGGGCATTATAGCAATTCGTAATGTGTTACCCAAAACACTACAATTCAGCTTTACCTCAGCGCTGATTACAGCACGACCATCAGTCAATTTAACCTAATTTAGTCGCTCCTTCTCTGACAGTTTATCACTACAGTGGCAACAAGCCCAATGTACAACGTAATAAATACAATAGGGTGAAACAGCTTGTGCACTACACTCATTAGCAATCTCTGAAATTGCTTTAGCTGAATGACCTTCAGGTATAGACATTCTAACTGAATAAAGTAATATATATTTGTGGCTGATTTGAATCTTCCCTTGATTCTTCCCTTTCTTCAACTCACATCTTTAGAAACAGGTAATAAAGTTGACAACTTGGTAGCTGACAACTTTCACTTGCAAGTGATAGTTCAGCATACTAGATCAGGCATCTCCAAATATTTAAATATTCAAATAAAAAGGCTACTACACTGAAGAGGTCAGGAGGAAAAGTACCAACATGAAACAAATTCAGTTTCGTCATGACAAATAAAAAGTTGAAAGGTGAAATCTTAGCACAGAGAACCATCCCCTTCCAGGGGGCTGAAGAGGATTGCTTGTTCCCAGCTGACAAGTGCCCATCTCATTGTATGCCTTTCTAAGGCTGCTTCACTAAATAGCTCCCAAGTTTTACCCATCTACCTACCTTGTATATTGCCAAATAAATAACTGCCTTATGCATTAACACTGTGAATGTCTTGCTCTCAGAGTCTCTATGTGCAGCAAAGCATAGCTCAACAAGCTGACCCAGAGAGGAATGGTTACAGGGTTGCCTTAGAAAACTAAAACCCAAAAATTACAGGAACTGTTCCCATGATAATATATATTTCCATGCACAAACTGTGGTAAAACAACTATTTTTTGCAAACTTGTTCATAGAGAAAAATGAGTGGAAGAATCTAAATTAATCAGGATACTGAAGGATTATCAGATTTGCATAATAGCTAACAGAGAAAATCCATATGGAAAACATCCCCCAAAGAGTGAATTTTACTTATCAAATGTAATATAAATAATGTATGACATTAAAGTGGGTCACAAATATACCTTTTTTTGTCTTTATGAATATCACTGCGCAGAGGGCAAGGGGCTTTTATTAACCACAGTAACAATATTCCATCATTTGCACAACAAACTAAAACTCTAAGAGAAAGTCTAATGCCAACATTGCGTCATTATCCACTGTTATTGGCTAAATTGCCAGTCTGTAGCAGTATCACTTTCATTCTGCGGAAAAAAAAGACAGACACAGTGGAAAACACATACTTGATAGGACTATTCTGTGTCATACAAGTTTTCAAAGGAGTTTTATGGATAAAATCAAAATTATGATCATGGTGAAATTCCAAGAAAAACAAACAAGAATATCCCATCAAATTAGCTTAGAGGATTTTCATGGTGGGATGCAAAGGCTGTGGTGTTCTCCAGTCCCTCCCCACTTACTGATCCGAGTGACTGAAATGTGAAGGTGTCTATTTGAAACAGGCTCAGATAAGAGCTTTTTTCTAGATTCCCTTTCTGGAGATTTGGTGTGTTGCTAATCCTCAGTTACTCCAGTGACTGACATGTTTCCAAAACCATCTAATACTCATAATCATCCGAGAGACAGAGTTTTGTGAGCCACTAGGAACAGTGAGCAAGGATTTGTCAATTTTAACCTTCCAGAATTAGAAAATTTTGTTGTTTTGATACACTGAAACAGTGTCTTACTGAAGAATAACTGTTCTCACAACAGTTCAATTTCTCAAGTCGTAAGTCTCAGATCATTCAACCCAGTTAAATTTAACCTACCATTTATTATAAAGGGAGCATTTTACACAGGAGGAATACCACCACTCTGCAGCTGGCATAATTTGGTTTCAGGAAGTCCCTTCTCACAGGTCTTAGTTTTAAATTAAATCAGGTTTTGCAAATACTTCTTCCTTTAAGTATTTTCCATCCTGAACACATTTTCCCTCCATTTCCCTGAGCAGCCTGTCTACCCTCTTCAAATATGCAAGAGCATTATGGCTTGATACACAACACAGGAAATCTGAGTAGAATTTTTCAAAAATCTCCACTGCCTAAAATCCCTGTTAGCAGCTGAACATCTCATTCCAATCTATCCATCATGGAATGCAGAAAAAGTAACAATCACATTCATGCTACCTTGAAAATAATAAGCCCTCATCACACAGACCCAACACAGGAATTCTAGCAAAAAGCAAGCCTGCCTCATGGCCATATTCCAAGATTTTCCAGGACTTGCAGCTCAGAAAAAAACTATCTCACTGTACCTTCTTCCCCTTCACAGCTGACAAAAATACACTTTAATTATGAAAATGTACATGGAAATGCTTAGCATAATGCTATAGTTCTTTTGTGTTACACCTGTTTAGTAATCAGGTGTGGCTTCTGAGTTTGCAATATTCAAGGTGAAAGGGAAATTTATGTCATAAAATATCTATGGAAATCAACCTAAATAACAGAATATGCTCAGCGGAATTCCTCTTTCATGAACATCACCTATTACCCATGGCAATAGCTCAACATATAAACCCAAATAGTAGTCTCCAAAGGTTATTTCCTAGTTGCAATTGCAATCTCAGTGAAATGTCCAGAGCTTTGCCTGGAAGATGATTAAAGGTGAAGGGATCATAAAAGCCACATAACTTACATGAATTCTCAAAATGTGAGGCACAAGAGATTTTGCTTCTATTCATACTTCTTATTTAGGACTTCTGGTTTTCTATAGCTCTGGAATTTGAGATTATGTACGCATAACAATTCATATGAGATTATTCTAAACTGACTGTTACAACACAGGTTTAGCAAGACTGCACTATTTTAAACATTGTTCTTTAAATGTGGCATCCCTTCCAAGAGGCTTTGCATGTAATAAGCTACAGGAAATTTTTTTCTTCCATTCAGTTTCTCACTCAGTATATTAAAGTATAAAAGCCAAACTACAGTGGAAAGATAAAGAAGCAACTTCATAAAGCACAGGAGGAATTTGAATAAACTCATTACACAAATCATTGTATTAGGCTTACAGAGACCAATCTTTAGTTAAAAGGAAATTTGTATTTATTGAATGGTGAAGAGAGAAAAGTGGGAACAAAATTGCTGTTGCAGACAACATACAGAGTTATTAGACAAATCACAGTTGTGCAAAAAGCTTCAAAGAAGGCCCTCAGCCTTCATCTCCAGAGGAACAGCAACTCCACACTGGAGCTGAAAGCTTCTGCAGCTCAAAGCAGAAGACCTGGCCTCATCCTCCCTTTGCTTCTCTCCAGTTGGGAGGTACCTCACATGAAGCTGATCCTTGCTGTGCTTCCCCAGGGAGCACTTAGATCCATTTATCTCCTTGTGTCCTCTAGTTTCTTTATAGACATACACCTGTTCCCACATCACCAGCCATACATATGGGGATGCTGTGGCTATTCCTTCTCTACCAGTTTCATGCTCCTGAGGTAGACAGGCTGAATATAAATTTGACTGCTGAAACAGAGACAGGAGGTTTCCAAGAATTGGGGTAAATGACTAAGGCATTTTTGTTTATGCACATCTAAAAGCTGTCATTAAGGTGGGACTGTGAACATTTTAAGATGTCAGACTTTTCCTCCAAAGTGGGCTTTTCCCTTTTTCTTCCTCCTGTGTTATACAAATAAGGGTGAATATATAATTCACCCTACACAAAGCTCAGAGCTGTCTGTAATTTCTTGAAATTTCTTGCGCTCTCCTGCAACTAAACAACTCTTATTTGTAGCAGATGCTAATTACCATTTTCTTACCATTCAGATTACATGCAAACTGATTTGCAGAACTGTAAGCTTCATGTTGGTTTTGTTGACTTTGTTCATTAGTGACTAATTTAAATTTTTTTATTAAGCCTGAAACCAAAGAACTGAGGCAGTAGGTTAAACCATAACTGTGGGATTCCTCCCATCTCTGACTATGGCTGGTATTTGAAGAGGACAGAAAATCCTTTGGACACTGCAGATGTAGTCAGACAGCCCAGCCTCTCCCCTGCAATGAATTTACAACTTCCAGTTAGAGAGTTAGAGCTTTTACAGTATGACATCCCTTTAATACCTTGACATGACAAAATTGCTGTGTCTGGATCAGGCCATGCTCTCCAAATTGAAGCTTGATATAGAATCATAGAATAGTTTGGATTGGAAGGAATCTTAAAGATCATTGAGTTCCAAACCCCTGTCACAGGCAGGGACACCTCCCACTAGATCAGGCTGCTCAGTGCCTTGTCCAGCTTGGTCTTGAACACCTCCAGGAAGTCTAAACAGGTATGGTAATAAGCAAGTCCTGCAATCACTACTAGAAATGAGTGGGCAGCACCATTCCCAGGAAGCAGTGCAGTTTTGATGGAGATTCTGCCCTCTTCAGAAGAAGTATCACCCAAAAGTGATCTAGTGGCAAGCCCTCTGGAGTCTGCTGCCACCTCACAAGGGGAACAGCAGAAGCCCGTCACATGATTCATTCAGGACAAAACTACAGAAAATACAGGGAAAAGATGACCATGGGGAAGACAACACATAGGCTACAGGGGTCTTGGTAAAATGGCTTATTGCCTTTTGTCTCATTTTATTTTCTAGGATTCTGAACGACTGCATGACTGCTTACAGAAATCTTTGCTTTTCTCTTCATGTTTTGCAGTATTACATGCAGTACAAAAAAACCACAGCATGTCTGATTAGAGTGACTCACATCATACACTAATAACTGTTCTCATAGCAGACCAGTATAGCTTTTCACATCTATCTCCTTCCACAGCAGTGACCTAAGAAAGACCTGGAATGCTCTGATGAATTGTGGAGTGGTTTTTATTCTAGACAAATGGAGAATCAAAGAAGGCATTGAGTTGGAAGGGACCTTCAAAAGACATGTAGCCCAAACCCCCTGCAGTGAGCAGGGAACATCTTGCACTAGATCGAGTTATTTAGAGCCTCATCAAGCCTGGCCTTGAATTTCTACAGGGACAGGGCCATCACCAACTCTGTAAGCAACCTGCTCCAGTGCTCACCACCCTCTCTGTGAAGAACTTCTTTCTAATGTCTAATCTAAACCTCCCCTGCTATTGTTTAAACCATTGCTCCTCATCCTATCACTACATGCCCTGTGTCATTTGATATAAATCATTGAAATCGTAGGAATCCCACTCTGGACAAAAGAGAAGACAGCACAGACCAGTGACAGGAATAGACAGTAATAACTTACACATTTCTAATGTTAACAGCACTCAACTGATGCAAGATTAAGAGTGACAAAAGCTTGTTCATGTTCTGCTGTTCAGATGCAGTGAAAGGGAATTCCCCATAAAGCACAGAACTCCTGCCTTCTGTTGCTGAAACCCAGTTGTGAGATCAAGATTTATTTGCATAGGAGGGTATATATGCACATATACATAAAATCACAAGTAATTTCCCTTCTTTCTTGATACAACTACAATTATTTTCTCTTCTGCTGTGATATCTTACAGAGTAATGATCAAAATAATGTACTTTCACTCCACATATTTCTCCTCCAATCTATCTCCTCAGGTGATAGCTATTACATAAGTGATAGCTTTTACTTTTATTAACCCAAGTGCTTAAGTTTTGGCTTATAGAATATAGCTCTAACCATATGTAACTTGACTGAGTGAATAGTTTGTTTCCAAATCCTGAACACACAGCAACTCCTACAATACTTTTTGTAGCTTCATTTCAGATACATGAAAAAACATATGGTACCTGAAAAAGAGTGAGACCTCCTAGATCTGCATCCAAGCAATGCTGATGGACAATGGCTATGAAAACTAGAGTAGTGAATCTTTTGTAACTGAGGCACAAAATAGTTCTGACAATAACATTGAATCTTCTTTATATGAAAGAAAAAAAGGCAACCCTATTTCATTTCCAAATCCTAGATATGAGAATCATACACGCTTCTTACAGTGATAAGAAAATATTGTGGGAAGGAAAAAGAGATAAAATCATGCTGTGTCATTTTTTAATGTTGAATTTAACACATGGAAGAACCAGACCCGAAGGAACTTATACAAGGTACTGATTAAGGAATATATCTTTATTAGGAAATCAAGAAAAATACCAGCTCTAAGACCCACTCAGGTGCCAGGCTGAGAACTATTATAATCTAGGGCTTGCCCCACTGTCCTTTTTTTTACTTTGTTAGTATTTCACCAATAACACTGGCAAATGCATGAATTTATGTCTGTATTTAAACCTGAATACAAACTGAAACTCTCCTATTACCAGAAAAATAAATAGCCCAAATGCATTGACAATACCCTAGAGACTTGGCAAATGGAAAAAGGAGCAGATGAATTTTTCTATTTACTTTGCAAGTGTTCTTTAAACTTTTTGACAGTGGCTGTAAACCAAGTGAAAAAGTAAAAAAAAATGTAAGGATTAGATGAGTACCAAATTTAAACAAGACTGCTGCATGAAAGGACACATGCTGAGCAAGTGAGGGATTTAATTGCTTAAAAGATTGAAGGGTCTTAGTATTAAAATATTGCTAGGAAAATTACTTAGAAGTCCATCCTCTAGAGAGGGGTAAGGACATCCTATACACCAATCTGATCCTCAAGACTGTGCACACATATGTATATAGTAGTTCATTGTGGCTGTGATGAATAGAGAGTGTACATCCACTAAAAAGCATTCAGTACCTCACATGAAATAAGATGTTCTCCTAGACATTGTTACAGCTGCATCAACATGGATGTGATCTTAAATAACTGAGCTAGATTTCAGTCTTGGAATGGGATCACACACCACAAAACTATGTCCAAACCTGATATCCTGCCTTGCACGACACCATAATGCATTAGTTGTTAACAATCCACCTTTTTTTTCGATCATCCATCTTTATAGTAAAGTGCTGACAAGCACTGCTGATGGGCCTTCCTGGTGATCTCTTAGAAAAGAAAATACTACACGGATAAATTTAAGAAACCTCTAGGGAAAAAACAAATGCATTTACAACCTGCATAATTGTGCAAGATCCTGCTCAGTGAAAGGCACCTGGTTAGCCAATATTCCCAAAGGGCTTGGTCAGAAATGCCAGGTGCAAAACATTAAACTCCTTGTGTGTGCAAGTTATTTTTAGTAGCACTTTAATGTTCAAGAACACTGATAAATTTCTAACTCTTTCTCCATGTTTGGTGTTTTGACTGCCAGCCTCTGCAGGTTGGTGAAATATGGAGTGGTCTGAACACCCATCTCCTTTGCCACCTCTTGAAGTGGTCACAGACAAGTAGTTGAAGGAAAGACAGTCTGAGGAAAACTAGTATCACTCAGTAAAACAGTGAACTTATTTTCCCACCAGAATCCTCAGACCTTGTAGTAGTTAAAATTGTGGCATTTTTTCCCCTAAAAAACAAGATTTGCTCTCAGATCACGTTTTTCATCACTCTCATGGTTACAATGTCTCCCATTCCAAAAAGAGTTTCCCCTCACTGGCTGTACTTCCAGTATTAGTGACCTCTCAAGCCTGCCAAGGTCCTTCTGGATGGCATCCCTTCCCTCTGGAGTGTCAACTGCACCACACAGCTTGGTGTCATCTGCAGACTTGGTGAGGGTGCACTCAATCCCACTGTCCATGCCTCCAAAGATGTTAAATAGAATTGCTCCCAGTACTAAACCATGAGGAACACCACTTGTCACTGGCCACTAGTACTAGAAGCACTGAGGTCCCTGCAAACCCAAACTATTCTATGATTCTATGACTCAGGACAGAACATCAGCTTTTTTCATAACTTATCAAACATGCTAAATTTACCATCAAGGTATGTAATCTGCAAAGTCATGCAGATAACTCTCTCCTTGAGAGAGTTATTTTCAGACTTCATTTTTCCAAAGAAGAAATGCTTACATAGTAGAATGCATTTCTCTCTGTCTTCCAAACATCTTACTCTTCAATCAGTTGGCTGATTTCAACCCAGTTAAGCTGACTGGTGAGACTTCAAAAGTCAAGTTTATTGATGTAATTCAAAAATAGGAGCGATCAAATATATGAGTTTGGAAACCTCAATATTGCCACAGTCAGGGAAAAGCAGTGAGGGGAGGGCATCATCAGACAATTACTATCAAAGTGCATTCTGTGGGTTTTGACTCAATTCCTTTAAATCATCATCTTTAAAGAAGGATCTGTGATTTTTCTTAACTGCGAATGAAAGCTACAAATTCTTACCAGAAACTTGTACCAGTTTTTATTTCTCATATTTCTTTTAAGCAGCCACCATTCAAAGGCTCTTCAGTTTTCAGAAAGCTCAGTTCCTTCAACAAGAGTTAATTTTAGAACATTTGGATAAATGTTCCTGCACAAGGACAGACTTTCTGTAATGATCTGTAAACAATGAGATCAAAGTTTAGCCTCTTAAATTTCATTTTATATAGATACAATTTATCCTGAGAAAACAGCTTGAGAAGTCCCACACTCTTAGTTTGACTTCAGACATGAAGGCAGCAAAACTATTTGAACCAACATGTTACATATTCTCCATGTCTGCTTTTTTTTGTTATTGTCTGAGAATATTAACATTGAACTATTTAAAGTTAACTAAAAATGTACACTACTTTAGTGCAAATACAAAAGAGAATAAACTTTCTGTAAGGAATGAGCCTAAAGAGTTTACTTGTGCACTTAAAAACATAAATTGCACAGACAACAGAAGCATGTGAATTTAACCCAGGGGATAAGCATGCGTCCAATCCCACAACATTTGTGGGAATGAATGGATGGTGACAGTGAGTAGTTAGTTACAGGAAGATTTATCAGTGGAGCTAAAGGCGTCAGAGTTTCTCCCTGGAGTATTAACAGCATTTAAGAGAAAAACGACATGTAGTGCTGCAGGCAAGGAACACAAAAGGGTTGTCAGCGTGGCTCAAGGGAGGTCCTGGTAGAGAGTGTGCCCCTGGGCTCCTCTCTTCCCACTTCAGCACACTTGGATGAGTTACATTAAATTTAGCCTACCAGGACATCAAGTCCCCTCAGATCAAGGCTGCAGACAGCTGCCCTGGTTTCTACTTGCTTATAGAAGATCTGTGAGATCTTGGTTTTAGATGTGGACTGAGTAACTTAGGTTGGAGAGCAATGTGGGGATTATGACTGGTCCAACTATGCTCTCAGAGAACAGCTAACCTCAAAAGTAAATCAGGTTTGGAAATCTCCAAAGACAGAGCTTGCAGAAGCTAGTTAGGCATCTGTTTCGGTGCTGAACTACACACACTTTCACATACTTTCGTGTATTTCCCATTAGGCATAAAAACCTCTAAGATTCATTTACAAAGTTACAGTCAACAAAATATTTGTGTCTGTAGGACTCTTTGGTGCTAAACAGATAAAGAATATAAAATCACAGAACACCTAGAGCAGTTCACAAACTCAATGTCACCAAGATCAAAGATAAGTACAAACAGTTCACTCTTAGCCACTTGTTTTTTAAGACTTTCTACATACATTTTTCTGAAACAACATTGCAACAGATATCATCAAAAGAGTGCTGTTTAACAGCTTCAGAAATATTTGTTAGTATTATGTCTGAGCTGATGCTCAGAAGAAGATGGGAGTGATGGGGACAAAAGGTGTCTCCCACTCTATCTGCTTGCTGCCCTTCTTTTTCCTAGTACTAGGAATGTTCACATCCCCAGAGAAACCTCTTAAATCATAAGCACCCCTTTAGGAGCTATAAATGAGCTGGAACATTGCACATGGCACAGGCAAGGTCCCATGGGATGCACAGAAAGCTTCCAACATCCTCCCAGGAGGCAGGGATCAGTAAGAACTGTGATCCCATCTCACATCCAAGAGAGAGTAAGGTGTAAATACCACTCCATATATCAGAATTCCTGCCAGACACCATCTTCTGCCCAAATACAGCTCTGATCTGAAAGCAAAGTACACAACAATTATCTACGGGCACTCCTTGCCCACTAGTCTTCTGACTGTGATCATCACTAGATTCTTTAGAGGAAGGAGTTGAGCTCCTAGAAATGTAGTTCTACATAGAAGCAGCTCAACACAAACAGGGCTGGAGGTTTTGCATCATATTTGATTAAAAGCCTGCTCTGGCAAATAAAAAGCAGACCTGCCTCTTCTAACCAGTTTATCTTCTACCCTACAACACAGCACAATACTGAGACCATCATGAAAATTTATTCTGACTGTGTAAACTTTCTAGTTTTATGAGTTTTCATATCAGCATATGTATGTGTATTCGCTTGTATGTGTATTCACATATGTGTCTAGTTATATAAACACAGGCATAAAGAAATGTTGTTATGCGAGTTAATTTGGAATACTGTTTTAGTAAATTATGTGACAAGAAGATCTCAGGATGTTTATCATCCAGTTTTGTCAACAAGCATGTGAATTTCTCCAGTGATTTGTACAGTTCTGCAGCTTACACTGACAGAAGAGAAAGCTGAAAGCAGAGATCTGCAATGGTCCTGGGACTGTCTGTTCCTCAGACTGCACACTTGGTAGTGCTTTTTCCGAGAAACATTTTGCTGATGCACACTTAAATGAAATATGTATGAAATGAGAGGCTCCTAAGGATACACACGGCTTCCTAAAAGGATCTTTACAAGGAAATGGAAATCTGTGTTGATCTGTGTGTAGAAAGGAGGATGAATACTTAGTGAGATGTTACAGAAACCTGTAAAGTTTCATTACCAAATCAGGCCAAAACAGATGGCAACATTGTGATTTTGTTCATGCAAAGCATCCAGTAGCATACACAGGACATGGTATGTAACCCTGGACTCCATCAAGACCTGTGTTATGAAAGATTATCTCTATATGTCCCTTCACTATGACACAAACTGTTAGCAGACTTGTAGTGAACTTCCGTTGCTGTCTCAAAGCAAGCCACAGCGGGTTGTCTTTTATCTATCAAAGGATGTGTAAATTAAATAATTGCTTTTCAAAAGGCTAGTTTTCTCCAGATCAAAATTGTTAATGGAAAAGAACATAATCACATACTATTTCCATCATGATCATCCCTCTAATTTTATCCTAACTAAGATGAAACACAAGAAGGTTATGCACTTACAGAACTTTGATCATGCATAATGTGTCATTCTCCTTCCATCGCAAACAACGTCTATATGTCATAAAGGGAGCTGTTGTGTCTGCTGACTTCTATGTTTTGGGTGATTTCTAAAAGAACAAAAAATTTAATGGTGCGGGAGGAATTACCTGGCAAGGACAGATTAAAAAAGCAACATGAGAAGTTTGGCTGAATACACCCCTGAAAAGTGTGATCTCATGACTGACCACTCCATAGGACAAAAACAAATGGTTCATAAATACAGCATTGAAAATACTGAAATAGAACTGGAGCAAAGAAAGAACTAGAACAAATTAGTATAGCTCCAAAATCTGTTCCAACCAGCTGCTTGATTACTTGGTTTTACAGGTGACAAGGACATATTTGTCCCCTTTCTTTGCTGTAAACACAAAAATCAGCAACCCAGGTCTACTACAAATGCTTTCCTGAAAATCCTCACTAAAGGATTAACTACAGCTGCAGTTAAAAAACATTTCATAGCAACTTCCCTTGACGAAATTTTTAAGTAGTCATAGACCAAGTCACTATATCCTGCTACCTGAAGAATAGAAGTCAAGAAATACGTGACTGCAGAAACATCTTCAACTGTAAGAAGTTCATCCTCAGCCCTTCTCCAACTGATACCATGCTGTTCCTTGGACCAACACACTAATTTCCATTGGGATGATACAAAAAGTGTTGTTATTAATATAACAGGAGATCACTTCCACAAGTGTTCCTGTGTATAAGATGACAAAAATGAGGAAATATTGCAACTGAAATGGAAGGATTCCTAAGCACCAAAGTTTCCTTTCCCAAGCTGATTTAGAACACATTTGAGACATGATTTAACTGAAGTAGCAGTTTTGAGCTATTTACAGAGCTAATTACTGAGAAATTTTGTCCCTCTGCTGACAACCGCATGGCTGAAACAGTCCTGCACACTGTAAAGCCAGTAACTCCAGGAAAGAAGCAGTTAAGATGGAATTTTGGGTAAGCTTTTCCCCAAGTGAAAGGTGGGATTGTGCTGTCTGTAAAATCCACTTTCTTTCTGGGAAGCTAGTGGATCAAAAGTACCTATATGTTCAGCCACCAAACACATGCTCAACTCCACATGGTAGTTTTAAATTATGTTATCACAACTGTAGTTCATCAATGCTTTGGGGTTTTTTTTCCTCTTCCTAATACTAGAGCATGTTTGAAGATGAGTGAATGTCCCACACAATAGCACTTCATATCTGTATTGATGACAACAAATCCATTCTCTCCACAATGGAGAGCTTAACATTCCTGTCCTGTTCCTCTTCACAGACAGCCCATACAGAAAAACTTTATCCCAAACATTTGATTAGTTACAGTCACCAGTTTCACACTCCACAGTTCAGGCAAAAGTTACCAAATTGGTAACCCAGCATGACTTCAGCTGAAATTGTTCTTTTACTGTTATATCATAGAAACATGTCTAAAACCCACTTGGAGTTAAGCTAGGGTGCATCACTGAATACATCTGCACTCAAAAGATCCAAAAGATTAACAGCAATTAATATTACTCTTTATTACTACTGAGCATTTGAATATCTTCTCAAATATCAGACTAGCTCCAGTTCTGCAGTCTTCTGAATTACTATGACTGACACTACTCAACCACAAGACACAAGGTTTTAGTTAATTAGGTTTCTGTTCTTCCTGCCTGTATTTGTCAGAGGCAAAGTATATCCCGAATGGTATCTGTTGCCACTCCTTTGGGATAAGTTTAAGAGCACACATTTCTTTCAATTGAAGAACTGAGGGAAAGAAATGAGCACATAGATTTTTCCCTCTGTCATCACTTGTGCCATAAATACTGGGGAACTTATCAGAAACAAAGCCCTAGGTCAAGCCAGCAACTTATTATTCTCTCCAAAAGAGCACACGTTGGCATTTACAGAGTTTACAACTTCAGTGGGTAGTGATGAAGACAACACAAGGCTTTACTGAGGGAGAAAAGAAGGCATAAATGTGCTGTGGGAGTTGCTTTCTACATCAGTAGCACTGGGCATTTGTCCCAGTAGCAGCTGGAGAAGAGGGCTGGGAAAGCAAGATGTGACTCTTTATAGTACAGCTTAAAAAGAATAATCTTTCATAAATAACATCTTAGATAAAATGCATTCATTATCTCGTCTCTCACTGTTGACACTGTAGATATGCATTCAGCAAGCTCATAATAAAGTCTACAGTTTCAGAGGAATGTAACTTGGCCAGAAAAAAGTTTCTTGGCCCTTATTTTTGTAAACAAGCCACTACCTTGGTATCAAGTTAAATTATTTGCTTTTTAAATTCGGTCATGTTTTGGCAAAATGCATGAATATCATAAGCTCTTTCATTTTGCATATTATAAGAGCACATATAAAAGTCCTTTTTTAAAAGCTCTATTTTCAGCTTATAATCAGCCAGTCAGCCATTACTCTGCAATGTGGTAAGCACTCCAGGGAGTGTGGGGATTACAAAAAACAATCAAGATTCTTCACAGTGCCTGTAGTGAAAATTCCTGCCACCTCTATGAAATCCCTGAGCTTTTAGTTTTCTTTGTTGCACCTTTCAGAAATCATTTACAAAAGCAAAGAAATGTGCAGAGCCTACATCTAGGGAGAGTGGGGGTGAAGAAGGAAGGAGGGCTCTCCACATCAGTCAAAGGCTATATATTTTGGACCATTTATTGTTGTTCTGCTCTATTTTTGGTTTTTATTTGTTTTACTCCCTCATTAGATAACCTTTAAACTACCTTTCCCCCTGCAACATTATAAACATTCTACTTAAATGTCACTGGTGAACTGCACATAGCACCTTTTTTCAGGAGCTGTACTTAGTAATTTTTCCTCAAGAAATGAATGATAAAACACTGCTGTCAGTGAACAACATAGAAACACAGTTTATTACCAGCTTTATTGCCTGCAGCTATTTCTGTTAGTACTGCAATGGTAATTTACAGACCTGTGGTGCCAGTTATTGGACAGACCACTGGCCCACTAGTAAGACATGGAGATAAACCTTCCCTTCCACTCCTTCTTCCTCTCTCACAGAAACACAATCATGTTCCACAGCTCTCAAACAAATTCTGAGTCACATACTGATTTCAGACTGTATCTCATAACTATTTAATACATTCAGCATCTGCAGCGTCTGTGCTCTCCATTTTCATTTAACATTTGCTTCTTGTTGGCCCATTTACTTAATCTTGCTGCTGCTAAATACAGTAGCCTTTCACTCCACAAATCCTGCTATCTGGAACAGACTTCTACTTACGTTTCAGCAAATCACTTGCTTTTAAAAAAACTGGAAGATCAAAGCTAAATTCCTTTCACCAATGAAGTGATGCCATTGCATGTAGAGCTCATCATCCCTCAAAAACGCAAGTGTACTACTAAATAGCTGTCATGAACAAAAGAAAAAAAACTTTACATTTACAGACACACAAAGCAAAATCCAGATCTTTCAAACTGGGTTCACCTCTCCATTTGTGGGTTTTTTGGGTTGTTTTTTTTTTGATTTTTTTTTTTGGTTGGTTTTTTTTTTTCCTTTTAAAAAAAACCCACACTATATGAAAAAAAACAACAGGCATGTGGGTACACAGTTTGCATGAAAGCTTTTACACAAAATAAAGATGCCTTACTCTCTTAACTGCTCAGTATTTTGTGTTCTCAGAATGACCTGTGATGAAACAAACAGTCTCCAAATAAACAGCAAAAGGCATTTATTAGTGTTGTCTACCTAACATTTGCTTGAAGCAGAGAAATTAGCAATTTGTTAAACAAATAGTGACAGCTGATAACTTCTGCTGGTACACTGCCTGGCATTACTGTCATGTTTTCAAATAAAAAAGTATACAGTAATGTACATAGAATTCAACACTTTATGCATTACTGGCTATCTCGTTCAAGACTCAATATGCTATTCGAATTTTATCTGAACAGCCCTCACATCTTTAACATCATTACTGTGTAAATATGGCATTTTATTAATTTACAATATAGTATTAGTCACAGCTGTTGGACAGATAACAGCACAACCTTGGACAGCAATGAAAGAAACAGATTAAGATTTTCAGTCAAGATTCTCAAGAGATGAATCCTGTATGCAGAATGCCAAAAGGTTTTGATCAGAATCATAAACTGAAGAGCTAATTTCAACTACTTCCCTAATGACTTAGGCATTAGGAGCCAAGAAACCTTTTGGAAAGGTTAGATTGAAGTCTAATCAAAGGAAAGGTACAGCAATGTGAAGAAAGTAGCGGAAAAGTACAAGGCACCAAGCTCGTCTTCAAGTCCTCAGAGAAAATGGTTTCATCATACACCCTTGTTCTCTAGGTGATTTGGCCTTCCACCAGGGTATGATTTCAGATCACTGCCATGAAGACAGGTCCAAGTGAGAGAGAGCTATCACATTGTGCAGCTCCAGTAAGACTAAAAATATCAGAAAAGAGATAGTACCACCTTCTGCTCCAGGTGCTAAGGCACACAGCACAGGCAGCAGATTTTTTCCAGAGAGCTGTGCCATCCTGTCTGTCCTTGCTTGGTAACCCTGTCAAGGGAGAGCACCTCGTGCCAGCATGCATGACTCTGGCTGAGATCTAATGCAAGACTGCAGAAACCTTCCAGCACTTCTCATGGGGTCTTAAGGGCAGACTGAATTTGCTTCCATCTTTTACATTTTTAAAAGCTGCATTCATTTTATGAAGTTAAAAAGTTAACTCAATTTCCCTTGCAGTTATGGTACTACAACAATGGCTAAGACCCTAAAGTAAGAGATGCATTTTCTACTTTATTTTTTCTTACATTCTTACCTTTTTATCATAATGCTGTAAATCACAGAATGGATGAATCCCCTGGCAAAATATCACTATCACTAGTCTGAAGCAAATTAACTAGAAGTAGGAAAATAAAATTCCACTATTTTTTTTCTGATATAGAAGTAAGATTTTAGGAGAACGTCAGTGAAATAACACTGCTACTTTTACCCTCCAGGCACAAAATAATTCATCATTAAAACTTATCAGTAGAGAAAAGCCCTGAAAGCAGTACAGATTTTCAGACGAAAAATTCTTTGTGGGACAAACAGGGTTTAAAGCTACTCACAGCCTGAGATCTGAGAGAGAGAACAGTACATAAGAGGGAAACAAAAAAAATAGAAGAGTTCTGGCACAGAACTCTTGCATATGTATAGGACAGTACAGCCTCGAATACGATACAAATTGAGAGCATTAAGCCTTCTCTAGAAATCCTCACACAACACATGTGCAAACAGTTCTACACATTATGCCTTGATTCTAAATTTCTTTGATGCCACAAGAAGATCTGTTTCTCTAAAGATCTAGGGATTACAGCCCTATGCTTGGTATGTTTGTATTTGCTATAGAAATAAACTTGAAAAATAGATTCTAGGTTCTTTTAAAAAATAAGGTAACTTTTAACTTCTACATTGTGACCAATAGATATAATGTTGCCACTAGCTGGACCTTAGAAGCTATCCATTCCTTTGCTTGTAAGTACTATTTTGTCTCTTTAAAATAATTCTTCACAAGGAAAGAAATCCCAGGTCCTCAATTCCATCTCTACATTGGAAGCAGTAGTCCTTAATCAGATGTGAAGCAGTAAAAGGGATGAATTAATATCACTTGAACTGCACAGAACAAAAGGAATAAATTAGCTTTATGAGTATTTGATGCTCTTAAGACAGCAAATTGCAGACTGTCTGAAGACAAATAAGGAGACAATGCATTACAGAAGACAACTGATTGGTTATTGTGGCTGCCAAAAAACTGTTCAGGATGCACTGGAGAAAATTTCTGTAGTTAGAAAAAATGACTTCTGGTGCTGATGAAAAGAGAGGGAAGGAATTACTCCTCACCTCCTCAAGCTTAACATTACCTAAAGGTTCTGGTGTTGAAAAATAAAACACACTGAATTCAATTAAAGTTAGATTAAATGAATCAGTTGTATGCACGTATTGCTGAAAATTATGCTTTTGGTGACTTAGGAATTACTTTAAAATCTATTTTTAAAATACCTTGATTGGGCTTTGTGGTATTCTTGTGCATGCTTCTTCCCAAAGATAAGAATAATATAGTTAAATTTGGTCTGTATATAAATGGTTTGTTCTGTATATCAACAATTATTTCTGTAACCTCATTGAAAAGACACCACAGTTTTTCTCTTTGGAACATCTCTGAAGAGAGCTATTTCTTTTATTTTAGCTAAAGACATTTTTTTAATCTATTTGGAAGATACACTGCTAATTTAACTAAAGTTTAAAGTTTTCTACCTGAAGTGCTACCCAACAGTGACTCTATTTCCATTTTTGAAAACCTTGCATGAAGGGAATGAGGCAAGAAGAAAATGGGAAGAATACTGCAACTTCAGAAAAAGCAATTAATTCTGGATTTAAACCTTGCATCCATTCCTACTAAAGCCTGAAGATACCCACTAATATCTCCTTTAAGCCTTTTTATTTCTAGGATTCTCTGTACAAAGGAGAGCAGGAAATATTCAGGCAAGCCCATAGCTTCAGGACACTAAGATACCTTATTCAGGGCATTTCCATTGCACAAGCATTTTCTTGGAAACTTAAGCAGTTGATGGTACACTTGGTGATTAAACAGTTGGCCAGCAGCATCCCAAGCAGTGCCAACCCACTTGGACTAAGTGCAGCATGATGTTGCCCAGAACTGTCTTGACTCTGGGCAGAACAGTGAACACAGCCTTGCAGCAATCCAATTCCAACAAACACTGCCTTCAAAGCGCATGAATAAGCTTTGCTAATAGCAACACATGTGTCTGTAATGCATCCTTCCTTCAGGAATCACAAGTGCTTTACAAATATTAATATGTTATCTGCAATAGAACTTTTTTTTAGCAATCCCAGGATTTATATCTCAGTACAACTAGTAAACAACATTTACCTTGAATAAGAAGTACTTCACTGGCACCATCACTTTCTGGTTTGACATACTACTTTTTCCTCCTTCAAACTAGCATTGAGACTCAATCCCTGTGCCTTCTGAAATAATACATCTGAAGTCTCATTTCAGGTTGCTGAGACTTTGGACAGGATGTTCAGAGAAGCTGTGAATGTCCCCACCCTGGAAGTATTCAAGGCAAGGCTGGACGACAACTTCCTCTTCGTTGACGACAACTTCCTCTTCCAAATGGTACAGGAACCCACAAAAAGAGGAGCCATGCTGGACCTTGTTCTCACCAATGATGAGGGCCTAGTAAGTGACGTGGTGCTCAAGGGCAGCCTTGGATTCAGCGACCACGAAATGGTGGAGTTTATTATCCACAGAGCATCCAAGAAGGGGCACAGCAAGCTCACTACTCTGGACTTCAAGAGGGCAGACTTGGACCTGTTGAGGGATCTTGTAGGCAAGGTTCCATGGGAGACAGTCCTGGAAGGTAGAGGGGCCCAAGACAGCTGGGCAGTGTTCAAGGACCAACTCCTCCAAGCCCATGAGCTGTGCATCCCAAGGAATAAGAAGATGGGCAAGAATGCCAGGAGGCCTCTATGGATTAGCAAGGAGCTTCTGGACATGGTTAGATGGAAAAAGAAAATGTATCAGAACTGGAAGCATGAGATAGTTAACTGGGACTTAGAGAACTGGCAGATGAAGTTGCCAAACCACTGTCCATTATATTTGAAAGGTCATGGCAGACTGATGAAGTTCCCACTGACTGGAGAAAGGGGAACATAGTCCCCATATTTACAAAGGGAAAGAAAGAAGATCCATGAAACTACAGGCCAGTCAGTCTCACCTCTGTGCCTGGCAAAGTCATGGAGCAGATCCTCCCGAAGGTGTTGCAAAAACACATGGAGGATGTCACAGAGGTAACTGGAGGCAACCAACATGGCTTCACCAGGGGCAAATCATGCCTGACCAATTTGGTGGCCTGCTATGACAGAGTCACATCATCAGTGGACAAAGGAAGGGCAACTGACATCATCTACCTACACTTGTGCACGGCATTTGACACCGTCCCACATGACATCCTGGTCACCAAACTGGAAAATAATGGGTTTGATGGATAGACCACTGGCTCGATAAAGAGCTGGTTGAATGGCTGCACTCAAAGAGTTGCAGTCAATGGCTCATTGTCCAAGTGGAAACCAGTGACGAGTGGTGTTCCTCAAGGATCAGTACTGGGACCAGTGCTATTTAACATCTTTGTAGGAGATATCGACAGTGGGATTGAGTGCACCCTCAGCAAGTTTGCAGATGACACCAAGCTGTGTGGTACAGTTGATACACCTGAAGGAAGGGATGCCATCCAGAGGGACCTTGACAGGCTTGAGAGGAGGGCCCATGCCAATCACATGAAGTTCAATAAGGCCAAGTGCAAGGTCCTGCACCTGGGTCGAAGCAATCCCAAGCACAAATACAGGCTGGGTGGAGAGTGGCTTGAGTGCAGCTCCGTAGAGAAAGACTTGGGTGCGCATCCAGTTCTGGAGCCCTCAACACAGGAAGGACATTGAGCTATTGGAGAGGGTCCAGAGGAGGGCCACAAAGATGGTCAAAGGGCTGGAGCAACTGCCCTATGAGGACAGACTGAAGGAGTTGTGGTTGCTCAGCCTGGAGAAGAGAAGGCTCAGGGGGTATCTCATAGTAACTTATCAGTACCTGAGAGGATCCTACAGAAAGGCAGGAGAAGGACTTTTTAACATGATATTGGATGGGAGGGGGTAGATTTAGACTTGACATAAGAAAGAAGTAAGTTCTTTACAGTGAGGGTGGTGAAATGCTGGAACAGGTCGTGGATGCTCCCTCTCTGGAAGTGTTCAAGAACAGGCTGGACATGGCACTGGCAGCCTTATCTAGCGGGAGGTGTCCCTGCCTATGTCAAGCAGGAGTGGAATTAGATGATATATGAGGTCCCTTCCAACCCAAGCCATTTTCCAATTCTACAATTTTATGGCTTTTATACCCAGAAGATACAATCTGCCCTCAATTATTTCTCCTCATGTCCACAGAGTGTCTGATCTAATCAAAGTAATTTTTTTCCTATTATCTCATAGATAGGTGTGTTTTCAAGCCAGCCAACCATAGGCACAAAAGCAAGCATTTTCTCTATAAAGAACACTTAATGACCTTGAAAATACCCACAACAGCAGCTGGTAAGAATTCTGGGGAGATCAAAGAAACAATTCAAGTCTGTATCCATTCAAGCACCATCCTCTAACACTGTCTGGAGTGAAGCTACAAGAGCTTCATATTGCTATTGTGCTCACATGCATAGTATGAGAGCTGCAGAGGCTAGTATACAAAACACACTCTGTCAGCAAACTTTGAGAAATCCTCAATGAGCAAAAACAACTTGTGCCAGGCTGGACAAGGCACTGAGCAGCCTGATCTAGTGGGAGGTGTCCCTGCCAATGGCAGGGGAGTTGGAGCTTGATGATCTTTGAGGTCCCTTCCAACCCAAACTATTCTATGATTCTATATAGGCAAGTTTGTATCCACAATCCCAAATTATTTAAAAAACATTATTTCAATGCATACTTGAGATAGATGAGGGGTAGGTAGTCCTTCAACTATCAAAATAAATTACTTCTAGAATGGTACTACATGGATTGCTGTTATGCAGGTACATAACATTAGATTTGGAGAACAATTCAGTTAAGGTGCTAGGAGATTTTAAAAAAATTAATACAAAAAAAAAAGAAGTCAGGCCCACCTGAAGATTTAGAGCTCACTTACTTACAAAGCTTCTTTAATGAGAGTTGTTATCCAAGACCTCAATTTTATATTTCAGGCTGTGGCCCTCCCAGGCTACTCTGGAGAGATGTGGAGAGAAGCCGGGTATGTTGATACATATCAACACTCTCTGCTTCAGAGTATTAGCAGTAACGCAGAACTAACCATCCAGCATTTATATTGCACAGGGGACTTTCATGTGTTTGCCCCATTCCATCACTCCACACAGGATAGCAGACAAGCAGCAAGCTGAGCAGCAGAAAGCTGAGGAGGACCCCCGATATGCAACTCAGGATTATGAGGGTCCTCTGGTGGAAAATAACTAAAATCCATGACTGAGGATAAGGAATTCCAGCCACAAACGTCCATTCACTAGAGAAGGGACAGAGAGGTTGTGCTTTGCTTAGTGGAACCAGTTTTGTAATAGCCTAGCAGTGCTTCAAAAGTGTATCTGGAATGATTCCCAGATTGTGCATTTGATCCTTTAATTAAAAATTCCAAGAACAAGGCTGGACACAGAAGCAATGAGAAGGATTAAAAGTCTAGTTTCTTTCTCCCTCTCCAATGCTGCTAGAAGAGGCTGAGTCACAAACATCTTTTCTTAATTACTGAGCTGCAGATCACATCTTTTCTTCACCCATTTCCCCAGTATGCCCCCTCCCAAACCTGTCTGCTGTTAGCTGGCAAACACATCTTCCTCTGACAGACATGCACAGTTGTAAGTACACACAGCAATAAAATAAGGCGCAATATCATTTTTCTATGACAGATCCTGTAACTTCTGTATATACAGTTCACTAACCTTACCGAAAAGAAGTTAATTCACCCAATGAAAACAGAAGGTGACTCAACAATGCCACTAGCACAGCTAAAACATGTCCAAGATACTGAAATGAGCACCCTGACTGTCACACCAAAGGGACGTCTCTGCCATTTCTCATGCTTAAGACAAAGAGGGAAGCAGTCACAACAACTTTGGTTAATTTACCAGCTCCCTCTCTTGTCACTGGAGAGAGAGGCTTAGAGGCTGTTCTAAGTGCAAATTTAAAACAACGAAAGTTTCTCATTTTCTGAAATGCCCTTTCTAGGAACCTAGTGTGCCCTTGCTAACACACAAAGTAATATTTGTCATCCTCGTCTCAAGGTAGACTTTGCACATATTCCTTGGAGAAAGACTGCAGAATTTGTGATTTTCTACATGTGTTACCATATTTCAGGCCTTGCTCAAGCTTGTTTTGCCAGATTTCTGGCCTCTCAAAATATTAAGAAACTAATTTAACACTTTGTGTTTTGAAAACTGTTTATGTTGAAATTCCTAAAATAGTCTGTGGGTGTGCGGGACATTTTTTTGGTGTAAGAACACTAAGAAGATTTTCAATTACTACTCTTACCAAAACCATGAAGATTATAAAATAATCAAGCCTTGAAATGACAGAATGAGAAGTTTGTATTGATGGCCTTGATCTCTTTCTGAGGTCCTCAGGAGGAGGGCACACAAAGCTTCTCCCTAACAAAATGAGACTTGCAATTTAATTAGGAGCAGAGATAAACAATATGGGGCACTCCATCCAGTAGAGGGTCACTTATATGCTTTACAATAGTTTAAAAAAGTACTTTTAGATGTTCTGATGTCTCTCAAAATGACTGTCCCAATACAAGTGTCCCATTTTCTAACAAACAGATGCACACACTTATGTACAGAATCTCTAAGCAAGAATTTCCTGATGTATTTTAAACATGCCCACAGACAGACATGTCAGCAAATGTGGACTTCTTAGCCTCCTCACTTTCAGCACAATGCCAATTTTAAATTATTCTGGCTGAGCGATATGGCAGGTTGCTGAAAGTGCTGTCAGCAACTGGCATGCTGACTCCATTAAAGTACTCCATATTGCTAACATTCATTCAACAGGATTTAAAAATGTGAAATCAAATTGATTAAGTTCTCCCTCACGCTGCCCACAGCACAAACAGCTCACAGATATCAATCCACAAAAGCACAGGGCTTTAGTGCTCTCCTGACTCTGTTTCAGGGTTCAAACAAAAATAAAATTGCAACTGGAAAAGTTATGGGAACCGTGGAGGTTATCATTTGGACCATCAGTCAAAAATGTGTAAAAGTTCCTGCAGAACACAGGTGATACACACTAGCTTTGTAATGCTGTCCATAGTGAAGTCAAGGTGGGGAGGGTGGGAAGTGAGGCCACAGGTTTCAATAAAAGTTGTTTGCTGAGCTATGGTTCATCATTTTTGCATTAATAGCATTTTTAAGGCTCAGAATTACTCTGCCTTCTCCAGAAGGAGACACTGGCAGAGAACAGAGTCTGTGTTTCATTTTCATTTACCTTCCAAGTACTGAAGTACAAAAAGAGTTCGCTGATGCTGGTAAAAACACAACAGTAGACATAAATATTGTAAATGAGAACTTATGAAATCAGCATCTATGAGTATTTAAAAGAGCTCACACCATCCCCAAAGCCAGAAAGGCTCCATAGTGGGTGGCCTTGCATGAGTCTATGAACATGCAGATGTGGACTATGGAACTTCTCGGTGTCCACTCTGTAATACTCTCTAAGATCAACTGAAACACCAAATCCCCTACCCTGCTCCATGAAGCTTCACAGCCTGTCACGTGTACCAGTTGTAACAGGCAAAGCTTGCGATGCAGCTTTTAAAGCTTCTTGCACTTGAAAACTACACAAGGCAAACATTTCCATTATCTCACAGGAAGTGTGACTTTGGGCTCACTGAAACCCTTGGAGGCAGTGTCCTCACTACTCATGCCAGCTACAGGAAAATAATGCCTAATTTACCTCTGTATCTTTAGATCAATAATTCTAGAAAGCTACTTCACACAAGCCTGACTGTAGCTTCATAGAAGTTCAGACTTGGACTATCTTTCTTCATCCAAAGCATTTTGCATTTTGCTAGTGTTTAGGCTAGACTTAAATACTCTTCAGTGTGATTTCTCTGTTCCTGCTCGATAAAAGCTCCTTGAAAAAGGAAATCAATTAACCTTTGTGGAATCTGTGGAACATATAAATCTTCCACACCTTTCCTTTGAATTTCTGCAGAAGCTGTGAATGGCCAAGTCTCAACAAGAACCTTATGAGGAAGAAGCTTATGTTTTATTCCAGAATTCATCTCTTCGATATGCATGCAAATATCTAAATAGGGTCTCACCAGACTACAAGGAGAACAGACAAGGTATATGTCATTTAGCATCAATACATTCTACAGATGAAGATCCAATTGGTGGATCCAATTGTGCAACAAATAATACCACTTTCTCGGGAATCTTTTTTTCTCACCAAACATCAAAGGAGGTTAACTGAATATTTCAGGAAAGTTTGGTTTGTAATTTGGGAGCAAATCTATAGATGTCCTTCTAGGCAGATTCATGCAGACACTGGAGGGATATAGAGATATTCTGTATCAAGTCAAGCCTATCTGAAACACTGATAAAAACAAGCTGTACAGCAGCACAACATCAATACACAGGAGAAGTGAAATGATAATGGCTCAGCTATCAATGCCACCATCTATGAGAAAAGACCACTGAAGCAAAATCTCTGTGATGAGCACACAAACTCCATCCATCTTCACCCTCAAGTATAAATAATTTCCCAGGCAATGGTGAGATGTTATGTCATAGCTGCTGAAGTCACCAGTGCAACTACCATGATATCCCAATTCTCCCCTTCTAATCAGAAGGGAAAAAAAGACCTGCAAGTAAATAGCATGAACTGCATTCCACCACCACCATTTATGCAAACAAACACTTTTTAAATCAAAATGAGCAAAGTAACCTAACTCCTACTTTATAACTAGGAAACAGAAATGGGGGCAGTGGCTTATTCACAGAAGTTAAGACGGGGAGATACTCCATCACTGTTCAAGCCTTTCTTCATACTGAGCAGGAAACAGTAAAGTGCTAATGCGCCAACAAAGCCTGTTCCTCCCTGTCTCTAGACAACAATCTTCTGAAGGCATTCCAAACACAAGTTCAAATTTGTCCCGTTCCCTAAATATTTAAATAAAATTTATGGAGACAGGCATTAAAATGTATCAGTGAAGGAAGTTATCTCATTAACTAGAATAAAAACCAGAGCCTGACTCCTCTTGCATCAAGCCAAATATTTCACAAATCTCTAATATGGTTTGATGGAGCATCCAGAACTACACTACTTATTTACTACGGCAAAGGAAACACAAACTTTGTCTGTAAAGTACCTTCAGCAAAATAACATGTTTTGTTCTAAAATATGGAGCTGGGCTCCCTGTGACCTTTTATCTTTTGCAGTAATTTACATCATGGTGAAGCATATTGATGGTATAAAGAACGACTTTGATTTAACAGCATTTTACCTACATAGTATGCCATGTGCTCTGCAGTAAATGTCTCAAATGGTGCAAGCTTTTCGTGTTTTAGAAGAACTGGTACAGTCAAACTCTTGGGCAAGGCACAGGCATACATATTAAACAAACAAAACTAAAACACGCTGACGTTAAAAATATGCCTATATATTACAAAGAAAGTTTAGTCCAGTGAGAGCACGACGATGATCCTGCATGATGAATGTCAAGACGCAGCCAAAAGGATCCTTTCGGCTGCCCGTCTCGTGGCTTGTTTTAGCAGTGCTTGAAAGCTTCCTGACATTCATCATGCAGCATCATCATCATGTTCTCACTGGGAAGATGGGTTTCAGAAGGTGTTTGAATTATTCTTAATGTGACTAATGCACAGGATGAGCAGCACACAGGATTTATATAAAGCACTTGCAGTCCAATATTTCTCCATTCACACAACTGAAATGCCAACTACTGCTGCCCTTTTCGATCATTCTTCTTATTTTAAACTCCGTATCTTCTGACAATGTCATCACAGAGAAAAAAAGCATTGCAGAAATAATACTACCCAACTACACAACCCTTCTCAATTAGCCCATTTTTTCTCTTCTATCTGAAAACTTCAAGGACACCTAAAGTCTGTGTTAAAGGAAGGATTTTATTGACTGGTAGGTGCAATACGAAGAGTTGGGGAGTGTGGCTCCACTTTGTGCCACAGCCCACTGCTGGGCAACAGTGCTCATCACATAGTTACAACTTCCCCCTTCAGGCACTCCAAGCAATATGCCTTCTTGGATAGAACTCACTACTGACATGAATGCATAAGCCTTCTGTTCCTCTTATTTGGTCCCCCTCACTCAGATATCACTTCTTAGTAAAAATTTTGTATTTTGAATTTTATAGACTTACTTCCCTATAAGCAACAGGGACCCACTAGTGCCTTTGGTGATATGGCCAAATTAACCCAGCCAGCCACTGGCCTCTTAATGACATCTGACCATAAAACCCTTGCCCACAGGTTCAAGTTGTCACACCTGCACACTCAGTCAGTAGAGATCTTGCTTAGAAATAGCAATGAAAGGGAAAATTTAATCAAGTGCCATTTGCTTTAGAGTAACAGCAATTGCTCATAAATCTGCAACATAGATATGTTCATCACAAGAACTAAACAGGGTCTGGTAGCAAACTCCAAAAATGCCACTCTGGGAGAGAAGATAACACAGCAGATCTACTTGAAGAAAGACAGTAGGTACCTGTTCTGGTATCCTGAGGCTGAGACAGGGTTGGGTGAGAGGGATGGAGCTGCCAGGCAATGGCTGTAGTGGATTATTGCAGATAGCAGAGTAATAAGACTGCCAGTAGGCTGCAGCAGTGAAACGGCATGCTCACTGCCCTCTGCCTTGTCACAGTGCTCCAGGCTCTCTGAGTTCATTGCCTTCTGTTGAATGAGAAATAAAAAAGCAGAACTGGGAAGAAAAAGACAGCAGGAAGCACTGATGTTCATCCCATCAAAGCCTCGGTTACACAACAAAGTCTCTAAGTTGAGATGTCTGCCTAGTATTTGCAGATCTGTCAAATCCCTTGCATCTGACACAAGACAGCGAGATGGCTCTCCTCACATTCAACTGCAGCACAGCCTAGATCCCATGCAATTAAATGCTGGCTTCTGCTCCAAGACCCCATGCCACAGTAAGCCTCATAGCCCCACGCAGGTGCAAGGCATGACAGTGGAAGAAAGATGCCAGGTCTACTTTTGCACAGCACCCTATACAGGGACCAGCATTAAGATTAAAGAAAATCAGACAGGTGCAGCTGCTGCAGCAGCAAATATCTACCTGCAGTAGCAATGATGGGGCAGTCATCAGAAAAGCTTTATTTTAGTAAAGGTGCTCAAGCGTTTGTACCATTAGCCCAGCAAATTGCCAGCTTCTATCGTTTCTCTCATTTTAGCCCAATTCACACAGCTGATCACTTGAAAGCAATTAATCAGTGTCCTAAATTCCACTCGCCCATAAGCCTTGTGCACAGTTTTCTTCAGAGTTAAAAATTAAACTTTTTAATTAAGGTTTTTTTCCATCAAAAAACCAGTCCTGCTGATAGTAGTCAGGGAGGTATGCAAAAGTAATTACTCACACAATCTGTTTTTCACACACTTGCCACTCTCTTCTGGGACACCTAGCTTTCCTCTTCCAATTCATTAGTGCCCCTGCCCTAGCTACACTGCCTCAGGAACAGTATGCCTGTTTTCCTTCTCCCACATTAAATGCTTCAGCACATTCATAGGTCACAAACTTGGACACATTCCCCCTTTCCACAGTTGCATAAATCCATCTACATTTGTTATTTGCTTGCAGGAGGAATCCAAGCCACACACCTCCTGGTGAGCTTAATTAGCATGTCAGAACAAAACCAGGGAGGGAGAGAAAGTTCATTAAGAAGTTATTCTCAAAATTGCAGCCACATGCTAGACAGTGAAACTCTTTAGCCTTTCCTCAAACATGGAGAGACTACTGGGCTCTGATCAACCTTCACCTCCTGTCTGACAAAGATACAGCACCAGTCAGTTAGCACTAACTCAAATGTGAGATTTTGTGACTTAAGGGATAAAACCCAAAGGCAACATGTCTACCTACACTTCAGTTACATATCTGCTAGAGTCTTCCAAGGAGACAGGAAAGATCAATAACTTCCACATTTTATAGTGACTGTTTACCTCACAATATTTCCCACAGCAGATGATGGGCACTTCGGTTTATTATTTCTGTCAGAAAGCACTGTACTGTATGGTTTATTGTATATTCTGTGCTGCTTGTCACCACCAAAAAGAAAGCAAGTTAAATCATCAGAGCAACCTATTTACACCTCAGCTGGTTTGATTCCATTGCTTGCAATGAAACCACTTCTCCATGAGGGAAATGGTAAGCACTACGCTCTGGCATTCCCCCTGCTGCTCAGTGTGTAGATTTTTGCAGGGAGAAGTGATATTGCTTCATATATGAAATTAAAGCTACATCCACTTCTCTGGGGAAGAAGTGCTGTCATAGGAAATCTGCTACAGGAATCTCCAGCCTTCTGGCCAAGCTCTGACCTCCTTTATATGGAAAAGACAGTGTCAAGAACTAGTAAATTACACAGCAAAAGTATGAGTTTTCACAAATAAACCCAAGGTGTGCTACCACTTTCAGCAGCCTACACCATATTCAAAGTTGCCCACCCGTCTCACTCAGCAAATGAAAACTAAAAGCCATCAGTCTGAATTTGCTTATTCCACAAGCAACCCACAGAATCAGACTGGTGGCAATGCAAGGTTTCTTTTGCATGTATCCATCACACGAATGTAACTCAGAGAACAGAATCAGATTCTGCTTATAAAATCATGGTCACAAAATCTCCAGCTTTTATGAAATACAATCTTTATGACAAAGATCATAAAAACTCAATGGAGTAGCTAGAGCGAAGGTTGCCCTCCCTAAGTTTCATCCTATTTGTATTTCATATACTGAAAAGAATCTGACTTTATTCAAATGTAATTTACAGAATTTCTGTATAACATAGTACAGTATTCCTCATCTGTTTTGCTTAAGCACTCAGACTTTCTGGCATTGAAGGACCATGTGAAAACTGAGGTTCATAAGGTGGCTATTAATACACAATTAACACTGAGTTAATGACTAAACATTCATCTGCTGCATATATTTCTCTAACCACAGAGAATGAGACAAAATGCTGACTGTACAAATGCTACAGTTTTCTGCACAGAACAATTTGCAGATTGTGTCTATATGCATAGATAGATATGAAATCAGAATAATCCGTTTACAGTAAAAGTAAAGGAAGTATAAAAACCTCATTACCTACTTTTTTCTTCTAAACTTCAAAGTTGTATTTTTACAGTAGCCTTAACTACTTCTTCCCAAGATACACAGCAAATATTATATCCTTGACTGTGTCACTTGATTTTTCAAAAGCTAACTTTACATCTTTGACTAGATCACTTACATGAAAGTCTGGTTTACTGATTATGATTTTTTTTTTTTATTTTGTAACTCCAAATAAGCTCTCTGACCCTTAGGGCTCCCAGCACTTCTATGACTCTCCAAGGAGGTTTATTTCATGAACTCATAAATCACAGATAGACAGTGTCAAGGCCATGTTTTGTTTGCTTTCTACCAAGTGTTTTTTGCCCTTTCTGTCTAATTTATTTCCTAAATGTTTATGATTCTGCTGGACATGGCTTCATCATTGTTTGAGGCATGTTACTTTTCATATGTTTATATGAATTTTTACCATGCCTTGCTTGACTAATTCAGAAGCAGTTATCCAAAATCCCAATACATTTACAAATTCCCAATTTAAGCAATTAAGGATACCTAAGTGCTCAGCAGTCTCATAAGCACAATTCAGCCACAAGTTGCTGCTGTTTAATGAGCTGCTGATTAAAGAGTGCTCTTTTCCCTCTGCCTCTCTTTTATAGTCCCTGGATGGCCTTTGCACACAATTTTTTCCCGGTAAAGCAGACGGTCAGCCACTACTACAGTGGGAGTATGTGTGTGAGCATACATATACACATGTATTCTTAATCACTGATATCAAAGTTACTTAGAAATAAAAATTAATGTATATCAAAGATTGGAAAGACTATTCTATAGAGTCTTGGATGAGACAACAATGCAAATAAGAAGAAACAAGATAATTGTTTATAGCTGTCTATGGAACCAAAGAGCCAAAAATGAACTGATGGACATAAGAAAGCATTTTGGGGCTGCATAATATTGTACATAATAAAGAATCTTCAATTTTTATTGCCACTGCTTTAGCAGCCCCCAAATGTATTCTCAACTTCAAAAAATAAGTGATTAAACACAACACCGCCATTTGGGAGGAAGGGAGAGAAGGCACTACCACAAAGCCATCAGCCCATGTCAGGACCACTACTAGTGCTCTTTTTCTCCAAACACATTGAGATGTTTCTTTACACTAAAAGCAGCCTTCAGCAGGTGGCAACCACGGCTGCAAGGTAGGACCCCCTTCCTTTGCGTAAGGGCAGAGGCTTAAGCCTCTGCTGCTCATCTACACTCCTCCTGCAAGCAGCAAAATGGGGTCAGATGGAGGATCCTTTTATTTCCCTCTTTCTCTTCACTGACCATATAGGAACATAAAAGAAACACAATAAAATTACTAGGTAAAAGTGGAATATTCAAACACTTGCCATATAGATGCTTGAAGTTGGATGAAACTAGTTACTTTGTGTGTCACAGGTCCCTTTTCTTCTAACAGAGCACTTGTAACAGAGCAGCTGCTGCTGCTGTTTCAGAGCACACTCCACCATCCACTGTTGGCCAGGCTGGGGTGGCCTCTGTTTTATAGGGACCCCCCGTGCTGAGGTCACAGCTCGGTGCCTGGTGACACCTGTGATGTCACAGCCCTGTCACCCCACATCACTGGAACCATGGCGATGGCCAAGCTGGGCAGGGCTGGGGGTGTGTGGGGTGTGCTGTGTCATCACTTCCAAATCCAACAAAGTTAAAAATCTGAGTTGGGGGCTTCATTTTGCTGTCTTTGTCCTGTTCCCAGGGACTTTTTAATAGGGTCCAGGATGGCAGGACTAGGAGTAATTGATGCAAATGGGAAGAGGTGAGATTTAGGTTGCCCAGAGAGGTTGTGGACGCCCCCTCTCTGCAGGTGCTCAAGACCAGGCTGGACCTGGCACTGGGCAGCCTGATCTAGTGGGAGGCGTCCATGCCTATGGCAGGGGGGTTGGAACTTGATGATCTTTAAGGTACCTTCCAACCCAAACTATTCTATGATTCTATTAGGGAAATCCATTAGGGAAATCGGCCAAATCCTTTGAAGCTCCTGGATTAGCTGAACAGCTTGTTGAGGGCACAAATGCTGCATAGTGGCTGTTGCTATCAAATCATTTGGCTTCAACCTTTCACCGAAACCAGATAATTGCATGGCATCTCAACTAACATCTGTGCAGTTCTGGTCAGACTTCTGCACCACTTCCAGAAAGGTGCTCACCAGATAAACAACCCTTCCCCAGACTCCTGAATTTCATTTGCCATGCTCAAAAATACTGTCTTGAGCAGATGAGGGGAAACTGGACTAGAAAATTTAAAATGCCACATGTAAATAGAGGAAATTATCATTGCTATTCATCAGGAAACTAAAATTCTCCTGTTGTGACCAGCTTCAAGGGTTTTAATTCATTAGGAAATATCCCATCTCCATAGAGTAACAGGAGTGTGAGTGACAGGTCTGTGTAATTGTGCAGAACATTATACCCATCCACTTTAGCTGCTGCTACCAAATTAAAGTCGCTTTACCTAGCTAAGGTAATTTCTCCTCAAGTTGTAAATCAAACACTAGCTCTACAGAGAAACCCAATACTGATATAACTCAAAGGCAGCAACTTTGAAATACATATTAAAATGTAGGACTCCTTAGGATAGTGGAGAGTTTACAAGAGGAAATCACTTCTAGAGGAAATCATTCAGACAAGTAAATCAGATTTAAAGGGGTTTGAATATTTGTAAGAATGTGCCTAATGTTTGAATTGTAGTGGACTCCATTTAAAAGAATAAATTTTTAAACCAAGAAAATATTAAGTTGCATCCACTGTGGCTTTGTTGAAAGGAGCACGTAGCCACAGGGAAAGAAGCAACTTGACAGGACAGGAGATTTAGCCCGTGGTGTTAACAGAACAGTAAATACATGAATGCCAGTAGTACCTTACTCTGCTCTACAGCTATAAAAGATACATTGTTGTTTCAGAAAACTGATTGCTTTTATGTTTTGAGTTGTGTAAACTTGCACATTCTGCACCTTAGTATAAAAACAAATGCAAAGTAGGAATTCAGAGCAAAAGCTGTGTTTATCTTTTATTTCCCTATCAGTAAAGCAGGGATAGCAATATTCTATACCAGAACATGTGGATTTACCAGTACTTACAAACTAGTCTGAGAATTCACCTGCAAAAGAGAAGGTGGTGAGAGGGCATTCAGCTCCTCCAAGCAAAACAACGGGCAAGTTTTAAACCAGTAAAAATAACTCTCAGAGGGAAAATCCAACACTGGTAATACTGTACACCTTAATTATTCCTCCAGAGAAACCAGAGGTGTAAGCACAACACTAACCTAATAACTATTAACTATTAACCTAACAACTAATAACTACTCTGAACATGAGCTGGAGAAACTGCACATGGACTGAATAGTAGCACCACCAAGGAAACAAATCTGTTTAATAAGAAATAAACGCTGACATTTTAAAAGACCCTAGAAATTAATCAAAGATCAGAGAGGTTTATAAAAACAAAGAGATTTAGCTAAGCATATGTTCTTTTTTTTTTTTCTGCATCTGCCACTGAAGCCACTGTGTCTATCTTACTGATCAAAGTCCAAATTCCTCAACTGAAGAGAAGGACACAGAGGCCTGCATTACTGTGCCCCAGTAATGTAGAGCAGCAAGAGACCCGCAAGTCAAGAGTTTGACAGCTGTTCAAGATTTCATGTTCTGGCCAGCTATTTGGCAGTTCCACTACCAGAAATCTCTGCTTAAATGTGATCTTGTACAGACAGACAGTACTCCTCTGAATCCTTCACAGTGATCAGTACTGTGAAATACTGAGCTTATTATGATCAAAGTGAAAGAAGTACCACTCCCGTTCACACAACTATACTTTACTATGCACCACATGCTGCAGCTGACCAATCTCAAAACAGCTAACAAAAAAAAAAAAATTTTAAATTATCATTTACTTGGACTGCTACCTGTCTAGGCTTAAATGACTGAGGAGCTCCCCTAGGGACAGCAATAGAGCACAACAGATTGGTACGGTGAACTGGGAATCAGATTTTGGCACAGCAGTTCCCTCCTGCATGCAGAAGCCCTGCATAGTCCAGGAGTGCCATTTCTGTGGGAAGAGCTACAGCCTTTCATCTCCAAATTCTCCTTCCAAGTTCCTGTCCTCTGGTGCTAACCACCTCCAGAAAGACATGAAAATGTGCCTTTCTTGCCTCCTTACGGAAGCAATAGAAGACAGAAATCTGAACAAAGAGACACTGATGAAACACTGACATAAATAACTTAGTTATCCTAGTTATATTTAATAATTTAAGAAAAAGATATGAAATTTTAAAGTGAAAAAGTTGCTTTACTATGATTGCTTTTTATTTCTCTGATTTATACTTCCTCTATCTTTTTTATCATAGTTAGAGCAAGTCTGAGAGTCCCTCACATACTAATACTGGTCAAACCAGATTTTTTCCAAAATCGGTGGAATCTGTCATTTTTGGAAGGGAGAAATCTATTTTTCCAGTACCCACTTGAAATAGGGGATACAAGAACAAACTGTTACCAGAACAGATACTAAGCATTATTCATTGCAAACCTGTATTTTAAAAATCCAACACAAATAAACCAGTATTCAGTCAAGAGCTTCAGATTACAGAACAGCAAATCCTCCTGATGAATCTGCAGGGGCTCATGGATAATGGAGAAGTGATTGACAACAACCACCATGGCTTCATTAAGGGCAAATCATGCCTGACAAGCTTCTATGATGGACTCCCAGTGTTAGTGGTCAAGGGAAGGACAACTGACATCATTTACCTGGACTTGTGCAAAGCCTTCAATACTGTCCCACTATAAATCCTGATCAGAAAGGCATGGTTTAGATGGTGGATAAGGAAATGGATGGCTAGATGGTTTAAAGGGTTGTGGCCAATGGCTCAATGTCCAAGTGTCATCTAGTGACCTTTAAGGTCCCTTTCAACCCAAACCATTCTATGAAAATGCATCAGTGATCATCTTGCATTCATTTAATTCCACTCTACAATAATACGGCACATGAATATTCACATTTACTGGGGTAAGACCAAACTTAAGATGTCTCTGGACTAAAAAAAATTTATGTGTGCTTTTTATGATTTTAAACATCCTAATATCCTGATTCTTGCACTGTTCTTTCTGTTTGTACAAGAAAAGCACATTTCTGTTACATAAATTGTACCAGAGACAAGTGTGTTATGTCATTTTATCTGATTTACCAAAAGTGCATGTTAAATATTCAGTCCGTATAACTAACTTGCAACAGAGACAATACTCAAGATGCAGCAAGGCTCTGCTTTGGGCAACTGGACTGAGTTCAGCAGCTCCACTTCAAATTGGGAACCAGTATAGAATGCCTGCAAGGCGCCAAAGACTTTCTTTGTTACACTTGTGCTGTGCATTTTTGAAGCACTCCATTTTTTGTCCTTCCTTTCATTCCTGCTTACCCTGCACACCATGGACACATCTTCAACTGTCCCATCGCATCCAGTCCACGGTGTGCAGAGAGAGCAAGCACTGAGCAGGTCAACACAGATGCAAGCAAGGCATTAGAAAACATTCTGTAACACATAGGGCGCTACAAGTTTGGCATACATTGCTCAGGATATATGCACTTGCAAATATAGGAAGGTTAAACAAAAGCACCTCATAGTCATGCAGTTATAGTTGATGTTGTTGAGTGTTAGACCAAACAAAGTCTCATTTTCCTTTCAGATTGTAATTTGCTATTATATGGTTAAGTTTCACATAGTTAGGCTTCTGTAGGCAGGTGAATTCTGGCAAAAGCAGAATATCACCTTTGGGGACTTTTTTGGCATCCACCTTTTAGAGTAATTCAATTATTAAAAGCTCTTAGATGCAGAAATATAACGAATTCCAAGAAAACCTGTCTACACTTTGGGAGCTTTCTGAGTTTAGCAAGCTCCAGATAGCCATATATGATGCTCAGACCTATTCAGAAAATATACTGTTTGCACACATGCAAGATGAGCAAGAAACAATAAAATTAAATAACAAGACTGTCTCCACTCAATCTATTTAGAACTCGTCTAATGAGGAGTGTCCATAAACGCCTTTGAGTCTAACTTTGTTTATTTTTCCTGACTTCAACATGCAATCTATCTTTCCAAACCCTGACTTTACAGCAGAAGAAGGTCACTCCATCACAGTGAGAGGTGACACTAAACATAGAAGTTATCAGATGATCTTTAGTTGAGCTTCTTCAAATATTGTGCAAAAAACTACCAAATTTCAGAAGGTAATTAACAATTACTAACCTTTAAGCAAGCTGAAGTACAGCGTAGAAACATAACTTTTCCAGAGTTATCATCTGCAGTGTTAGGACCTCAGGTCACCCCAGATGCATTTTCAAATTCTAACACGCAACACGTCATATTATCTTGAAGAGATGAAGGCAGCTTTGATCTTATTCATACTTTTCATAGTTCCTCCATCCTTGATTTAAATCACTGTCAGAAAATGCTTTTTTCTACCATGATATTTACTTTCATTCATGCTACAAACATATACCATATATCTATTATTTATGATGCAAAGAACAGTCGATATCTCTTGCAAAAAAATATGAAACAGTATAGAAAATTTAGAATATAGATAGCTCAAGAGGAGGGAGAACAAAGAGAATGATGTAGTACACCACGAGTCAGTTAAAATTTAGCTCCAGGTCACAAGTGAAGGGAAATATGAGTAATGGTATGGTGAGCTCAGTCTACACCTCACTAAGATGAGAAAATCAATTTGGCACTAGGAGTCATCTTTTAGTGGACAAAAACAACAGCTTGTGTTACATTTCAACAAAGAGACAAGCTAGAAGATGGGAGCATAGATGTGTTACCAGACAGCTTGCATGCACCAGGCAAAAAATTTCTCACTTCAGGAGTGCTACGTTTCCTCAAAAAATAGAAGTCAGAAAAATTGGAAAACTACAAAGTAAAAAAATTTAATATACATTTAAAAGAGTGCAGCAGTAACAGTAGCATGTTTTATCCCTTTCTTTCTAATCAAAGATTAAGTGATTGTATGTTAAAGATCAAAAATCATTCTACTAATTTATTTTCACATTTACTGAATTGCCAGTTTTCCATATAATTCATCACTTTTGACAGTAGTGTGATGCAAAACATTTTTTCCCATATATTCTCATAACTTATATATGTTTCAGAAAACATACATGTTTTTAGCCTGAGGTTTGGGTGAGGCTCTTGCTGAAACCAGTTAGCTGCTGTTCCCCTCTCATTATTATCTTCTCATTGTATTTCACCAAGCTCTTTCAAGCTTGCAAGTCCTACCATATAATTTTATGTGAAATAATCATAACTGTTGCTAATTCAACCTTCTTTAAACATATTCCTCCATTTCGTTCAAAGGCTGTAACTGAAGATATTGATTACTTCTGCTCTCAAAATTGTTTCTTGACAAGTTTTGTTAGTAATCTTCCTTCTAGCAAGAACATCATCTAAACTAATGATTACCCTTTCAAGTAATTAATTTCTTATCCACCTTCTAATTCTAATACTAATCTCTCTCATGCATCTCCATTTTAAATGCTTTAATGAAGTCCACAAAAATAAGCATTATTACACTTATCTCTATAGAAAATTATTTATTTTTAAAGAAATCTACACGGAGTTTGGAAGAATCTTCCAAATGCCACATCTCACTCAGCTCTGTGTCTCTAACAAATTTTCCCTTCAAAAGTGAAGTAAGAACTTCACATTTGCTGAGAAGCACATGCAGCCACATGGTGAATCCAGCCAGCATGATGTGCAAAAATTGTGTCAAGGAGACTATTTCTGTGCCTCGTGATCATTGATACACATAGCCAAGATCATGTATGCATAAAGGCTAAGCGATGCAGAAGGCCATGGGAGTTACGAGATGTAAAAAACATGCAATGACAGCAAGTTATGGAACAGATGCCATGAAGAATGTTATCTTTGCTGTTTTAGACAATCAGAAAACACCTCCCAATTTCCTACTCTCTTATCTCCTTTCATGTTTTATCTCCTGCAAAAATCATACAGCAGTTGTCAAACTGTTGGTGTAGTTCCCTTGCTTGTGTCAGCAACACATTCAATAAGATTCATTTGAACGTAACAATTTCAATAACAATAGTGAGCAAGCATAACACTCCTCCATACTCTCAGTCAGAGCAGCAGCAGCATGGAAAAGCTCTTTATTTAGCACCTGGAAAAGGAGCTTTTGATGTTTTTCTTTGAAGTCAGGGCAGAATTAGCTTTTTAGTAGCAACTCATTCACTCTGGATGCCAATAAGAACATTCTGAAATTTTTATTTTTTCAGTCTTTGTGCTGTTAGTGAAAAACAGCTATTCTGCTAACTCCTGCAGCAGCAACAATTATTAAATTAAGAACTCTGCATGCACCTCGAACTTTTTGATCCTCCCTTTGACTAAGGTTCAGCCCAATAGGCCACTCCGAATGACAGATGGTGCCCCCTCCTCTCTCAAGATAGAGAAAGGAATAAAGAAATTGATGAGTATAGAAAAAGTCTAAAGTACTACGTAGATAATGAAATAATAAATAAAAAGGAAAGACAAAAAAGGTATACAACATACACAAAACCATAGCAGACACAGGGAAGATCCCAGACTGCAGTCAGTGAGCTGAATTCCAGATCTGGAATCAAGAGTGCTCAGATTGGAATCAAAGATGTCCAGTCAACATCTGCACATCTCCAGCTAAAATACATAAAATCACAGGAACCAAAAATGGACAAGAGGAATTGTGAGCGTATGATAGTGACAGCTAATACATTGCAGCCATCAAGAGAATTTCTGCAATGTACAGGGTAGTTCCAGCAAAACAAATGTATTATTCATCTGTCAGACCTAGGACATTCCTAACTGCAATGGAAGTTTTAAGACAGAGACTGGTTGTGAAGCACTATTCATATGTATTTGTCATTGCTGGAAACATTCTTACCCAGTCTACTGTAGGTTATTTTCATAAAAATGCTGTAAGTTGTGGGGTTTTTCTGTTCATTTCTCTTCCACGTTTCTGCTGGTAGATGAGCAGTGATACAGATACAGGTGCTGGCAAAGTGGAAAAATTTAGCCTACTCTTACCCTGTAAATGAAATAGTCAAAACAGAGTAAGCTACCTCCTACTTGCCATGCAGTAAGTACACCTAGAGGTTGGAACTGAGGTCTACTCTGTGAACTGTGTATCCTTGTCATAGTCTTCTTTTTGCATATAGACACAGTCATACTACAGACAATCTCTCATGCCTAAAACATTGTTTTTAATAATTAATACTATTTTAACTAACTGCAGACATGCTGTTTGGCTGAGGCATGTTCCACATCATCAAGTTTAGTATGGCAAACCACACCATATGAATAGACAGAAAAAACTTCTTCAGAAAACAAAGCTGACCTAAAGAGTGAGAAAATACAAGCAGTTCTCTCGCTGATTTAAAAGAAAGAAGCAGAAAACTTGTAAAAAAACAATGCCTGAAGAAGAGAAGGCTCAGGAGGGAGATCATACTAGCTCATCAATACCTGAAGGGGTCCTACAGAAAGGCTGGGGTAGGACTTACTAACAGGACTAGGATTAATGGATGCAAATTGGAAGAGGGGAGATTTGGCTAGACATAAGAAAGAAATTCCTTATGATGATGGTGATGAGACACTGGAACAAGTTGCCCAGAGAAGATGCTCTCTCCCTGGAGGTGTTTAAGACCAGGCTGGATGAGACATCGAGCAACTCATTCTAGTGGGAGGTGTCCCTGTCCATGGTAGGGAGTTTGGAGCTAGAACAACTTTAAGGTCCCTTTGAACCCAAATCATTCTATAATTTCTCCTCTTAAGTATCTCATTTCTACAGAGGAATCACAAACAAAAAGATAAATGAATCTTACAGTATTCTAGTCATGAGATGTACTTGTACCTCAAAGATTCAGCTTTCTTAGAAGCTTGGTTTCACAGCCCTGTGGGCACCTGAATTTATTGTCTCAATATAGCTGTACCTCAACTTGACCACAGCTTTGATATGGAAATGTTTAAGACATCTTTAACCTGAACTTCCCACAGTAGGAAAGAAAAAGCCTACAATTTTCAAAACACAACTTTTAAATCCACTCGGAACTAGTAGGTAAGATGGAAAAGAAATTTTGAAATTTGTATAAAAGGTTTCTACAAACCTTTAAGGCCTTGAAGACAAATCCTTGCTTCTGTCCTCAGCTCAGCAATGAACTCAGTGGCAGTTGACAAATTCTGCATAGTCAAATTGTTTGTTTTTCCAAAAGCAAAATACAAAAGCAAATACAAAAATTACCTTTTTTATTCACTCTTATTCTTTGCAATGCATCCTGTTCTTACACATTCTTCAGACAGTACAGACAGGATGGGACTTCAATATGTGCTGGAATAAGAAAGAGATGTAGGGCTTCCTTCTTTCCCGGTGTAGCCACTGGAACTCCCCACACATGCTATTGCTTTCCCTACACATCTAACTCATGGCCTTTGCATGAATACATGCTCTGAAAACTTAGTGAAGCATAGCCTGCAACTGCAGTGTTTGTATATCCCTACTAACTGTTCCACAGCTTCAAAAAACAAGCATTGATTATAACAGTAGAATAAAAAACATTGGAAACTTCTATCTACCCTTAGTTCTGTGATAACAAACTTGAATGGCCATATTTTTAAGGTTTTAAGCACCAAAAAATACAGGCAGACATCCCACGTGGAGTTTTTCTAAGTGGTAGGACAAACACTGATCTCCTAAAGAAAGATATGCTCAACACTATAGCCACTGACTAGCAGACTGCTGTGCTGGCAGAGCCTCAGTGATGGCCAAGGTGAGGCAGAACAGCTCACCTTTGAGAACTTTTGCAGGGACTGGTCTTAGAGCACTGTCAGTCAATGAGCTGTGACTTCCAAATTCAGCCAAATGGCAAAGACAGGAAATGCAGCAGATCCAGCAGTTAAGCTTCATCAATAGACAATTTTGGAGCACTCAGAAGGTGCTGATGAGATTGCTCTGATTGCATTCAAGGCAGTATCTGCATGCCAGAGCTCCTCCAAACTACCTCCTTTCAAGGAGGCTTTGTCACCATTCCATGAAAGAACTATATAAGCAACTCTGAGATAATAAATTCACATTGACAATCTTAACTTTAATTAAAAGCCCGTTTCAAGATTTCATAAAGAGCCTAATTAACAGGTGGGAAGTAATGATTACTGTTCTTTTTCTGTGTTTAATCTCACGAGGAAGGAATAACTTAGTCTCATCTAAGGATTAATATAAGAAAGTAATTTTGCAAAACATATTTGCCTGCCATACATTAACGGTCAAATCACAGCACCCCACAGACCCTTCTATTCTTAAACTATTTATTTGCTGAAATTACCACAAAAATACTCCAAATTTTAGAGCAAGTTAGTAAATAGTATAGATTTGCACTATGTTTAAAATTATAGTAGGTGGTAAAAACAGAGAAAGTCTCAAGAAAAAGCTATCTTCTGCTCAATACAATTCACTCTTCTTTCAATGTAAGAAAAAAAAGTGTAATCCAGCTATGAGCTGTTCTTAGCTGGTGATGCAAGATATTCTAAGGATGTTCAAAATGAAATACAATCTGTAGCAGATGTAAAAGAATTGCAGATTACCCCTAAAAATAGGTAACCCTTTTCCCCCTCTCAATTTGCACTGGACCATTTCATAGTCACAAGACAAGTTCTATCAGGTACAAGAAAACCAGGGCTTATTCACTGGCAGAAACCTTCCCCAGCTCCCCAAATCAAAGTGAGAAACAGTTTGAAATCAGAAATAACAGTGAGAAATAACAGTATGCCTTCACTGACCCCCACCCCAGCAGCCAGAGGAGGCTCAAATTTAGCCAAACACTATAGAAACTATGTACCACCTTAACAGAAAATTATACCTTTCTTCTCTCCACAGAAAGTGCTATGCTTCAGGAGAGTAAGAAGATCTCATCCCACATCCTTCGCCTCCTTTCACAACTTGCCAGTATTTGTAATAGGCACTGGACTGTTCATCAAACAGGATGATAAATGGGGATGTACATAATTGGATGGCTGAAAGGGATGGGCATTGCCAGGAAAGGTCACCTTTCCCCAGACTAGTTGAAATGCAGCTTTCATTGTTAAAATATAAGTATCATTTCTTGCAACATAATTTATTGCTGTTTTTAAAAGGGAAAAAGCTTTAAAAAATTTTAAAATAATTTTTTGGGGGAGAGTATTAATGCTACTTCAGCAATTTCATTACCCAATGTCTTAAACTGAAGTTGCATGCCAGTTGTTAATTTTTGAGGATCATGTGCTGCCTAACCATGTAGTCATAGGTTGTATTTGAATTACCATCATACCTCTGTTCCACTTTAACAGCTATCCCTCTGGTAAGTATTACAGATTTTACCATGGTGAATATGGAACTGTGTAAAAAATATCACAGGATTTTAAAAACTGAGGAATTGAGTGTTTTCCTAGTAAAAATGCAAATTAAATTCTATGTACCCTATCTTACTAAGAGTTAACATTAGACATTCCTCCCCAGCTTTATACAAAATCAGTGTCATATTTAGGTAAGGATCAAACTTCAAAAGACTCAACCTGTAATGGAAGTCTTTGAACTTTTAAATTAGTATTTCATTAGTAAACCCTCCAACCCTTACAGTAGTGCTCAAGCCAACTGCAGAGAAATGCAACACAAGCACTCAAAAAGGCATAAAAATGAACAATGTTTGAAGAGCTGAAATACAATTGCAAAACAGGTTTTGCAATTACCAGCTTTCTTCACTTCAATGTACATTTAATCACCTGCAAACACCATTCAGTTTCTCATACTTTCCTCCACTGTGAACGCAATCCTATAAGAACAGGAATTTTATGCAGCACAGTATTAATAAAAGAAAAATAATTGAAAGAAAACACAAAATCTGTCATCTCACACACTCAAAGATGGCAACACAACCAGGTTTGGTATCTAGCAATCACAAACTAGCCAAAGTGTAAAATGCCAACAACTGGCAAATTTACAGTTATTCCTATTGCAAGTCAAATTATAGATTTAAAAAAAAAATAAATAATCTATAATATGCGTCTGATGCAGATAAAACTTTGGGTCTTCCCAGGCTTAACCAATGTGTCTTATCTTTTCCCATTGCTTGGGTTAATGATAAAGAAATGTGAGTGCTCAATCTTCATTCATTTTTAATTCTATTACTTATTAATCCCTTTATATTTCTTTTATGAAGTTCTTCTCTTAATGATTCTGTGCTAAATTAGGAACGATGCTACATGAAGAAAATGAAGGCATAGCAGTACACTTGTGAAAATAGCTCAAAACTTTACAGAATTATTCAACTACATATTTACTGAGATCAACAACCTTCACAAAAGGAACGCAATGGTATAAATCTATGTTACCAGCAGCTCTCAGCATATATAATACGAATGTCCACTTCTGATCTGAGTTTTCATTACCTGAAACAACAGAGTGACTTGGACTGTGTTACTCCTGTGGTCTGTACATTTAATAATTCCAATATTTGTTTGATATATCTATGAAGAATAGCACAGCAAAACAACACAAGAAGCCATTAAGTGACTGTGAGGTCAATGATATGACCTCTAGCTAACCTTAACAATAGTCAGGCATGCTGATCTTTCCATACAATTTTTGCATAGTAGAATTAGCAGACAATGACATAACTTCAGTTCCAAAAACTGAACATTTATTTCTGGATCTTTCACCAAAGCCATCAGACAGATAGGACAGCCAGCCTCATGTGACCAGAGAGTCATAGAACACCAGGTCAAAAGGGACCTGGTCTGGTCCAACCTCTCTGGACAAAAACACAACCTAGACAAGATAGCCCAGCACTCTGTCCAGCTGAATCTTGAAAGTTGTTGAAATCACCACTTCCCTGGATAGATTACTCTAATGGCCAATTCTCATTGTGAAAAAATTTTCCTCTTGGTTCCAGCTGGAATATCCCCTAGAGTAACTTGTATCCATTATCCTTTGTCTTTTCCATGTCACTTCTAAACAGAGAGTCTCCTCTTTGTAGACACACTTTAAATATTGGAACATGGTGATAAGATCTTCCTTAAATCTGAGAAACAGGACTGAACAAACCCAGTTCTCATCTTTCCCTCATAGGGCAGGGTGGCCCATCTCTGTACTCTCTCCAGTCTGTACATATCTTTACTGCATAGCAGAGATCAAAAATGAACACAGTATTTTAGGTGTGGCCTGACAAACGATGATTAGAGTGGGATAATGACTTCTTTAAGTCTGTTAGTGATGTACTCTTGATTTAATCCAGCACTCCAATGGCTTTCTTCACTGCAGTACCACATTATTAACTCCTGTTAAATCCATATCAACTCTCGTGTCCCTTTCCACAGAGCTGCTACCTGGGTGGGAAGATCCGAGCCAGTTCTGCACTTCTGGATTAAATTTTCCCAGGTACAAGACCTTACATGTGATCTTCTACACACCAAAGAGATGCTACCATACAATACCTCAGTGAGGTCCTGCATGAAATAATTTCTAAGGTCACTTCTGTTCAGAAAAGAAGCATCTGAACTGGAAAAGGTGCAAAGAAAGGATTTGAAGATAATAATGAGAGCAAGCTGTGGACTGAAAGCTATGAAGAGCCAGGATAGCTCTTCCAGCATAAATACTGAAAAGGGAGGAAGCATCATTAAGTCACTAAAAAGGGGCATATCAGTAATGGAGTAAATGGGTGTAAACTTGCATAGTAAGAAGCTCTGCCAGGAAATGTGAAAAGGATTTCTAAATAGGCTTAAACTGGAGACTGAATGCTTTATGAAAGGCATTCTATGAGATGTACGGACTGGAGTCAGAAGCCCAATTTTCTAATTTTACACAATTAAGATTAGGGTTTCCTTCCCTGTCCAGGAACAAGGAAAGGGGTATACTCAGGGCTCCTGATTCCTCTAGGCACACTCAGTTCATCTTACAGTCCAAGCTGCTCAAGGACCCCAGCTACCACCTGCCACCCCAGGAAGGCAGCCTGTACCTACATCTGAATCACACAAAGCAACGTACAGGCTCTAGCAAAACTCCTGAGTTCCTCAATAGCCTGGAAAAAAAGTTCAACAACAACACAGCAAACAACATAGTCAGCAATAGCAGCAGAAAAGCTTACACCTTCACAATTTGCTTCAGACTTCTTGCAGACTGAATGCTCCAAGGCATTTTCCACACTGTACACATTTTCAAGTTTGGGTTGGATTTGGATTTGTATTTCTTTTGTTGGGGTTTTTTTTGTTTGTTTTTTCTCAAATGCATAAGTAATAACCAAGCAAAAAGAAATTTAAAAATTGAGAGAACATTTCTGTGACATGAGATAAACTCTATTGTAAGATCAGCCCAAAAAAGACAGGATGTTTTGGATCCTACTTTCCTTTCATCTAAAATGCTACAGGTTGAATAATATAAAGGTAGTTGCATGAAATGAGACAATAGTTGCCATCCTCCTGTATCCAAGGCCAAGCACACAGCTCTAGGTGTGGAAAACAGAACGTTACCTCATTGATGTTTTCTTAATCTACCAGAAGGGAACAAAAGCTAAGCTGTTTTCATTAAAAGACAAACAGGGCTAGATGACTACTTGAGTTAAAGGAAGAAGCATAACTAAAGAATAGCAGCACTACAATCGTTTCTGGCAAAGTACCATCACTCCTCACAGCCTGTGCTTGCATACCAAACATCATTTAAACAAGCCAGAGCTAATGTACACCACCCCATTGTCTTCTCAGACCCAGAGTAACTAGGACTGCTGATTAATGGAGCTAAATTATTTGTTCTGCTTAATAGTAAACAGCCTACTAAATCCCAGTCATAAAGATGATCTTCACAGGTGGCGTCTACCAACAGCCATACTAAGGGAAGAATCTCTCCCTACATTTGAAATTGTCATAGGTAAGATATAAAACCACTTTTTATCACATGTAGTAAAGCAGAGACAGCAGCACCTGCAGAGAGATGGAGAGCAGCAAGAGCTTTGCTCGGGGCCTTCAGACATTATGAGGCCATCCAAACCCTGGGCCAGAGCCAGTCCAGGACCTGTAGCTTCCCCAACCAGTGCACTGGAACAATACTTGGTTGTGAGACACTACAGAAGTAAACTTTACCACTAAAAAAGCCCACTAAAGAGATTTTACGCTTTACAGTTGTATTTATTACACTCAAGTTGTTGAGAAGAGCAGTATGTCAATTACTATTTTATAAATAAAAATTTCTCAGTCCCTTTACCCAAGCCCCAAAGCAATGAATTACGCTGGTCCTTTCTGCAGGAGTCAACTCAGTGCCTCTAGCTCCCAGAGAGGTACTCAGGAATGTGTGTCAAGCAAGGAAGGCAAGTGGCTGAATAGCCACACCATGGATGCTCTGGAGGGAGAGCAGTATGTCACTGTGTGATGGAGAGAACAGATGTGACTCATTTCATAGCTTACTGAACATGAAACGCGTTTATTTCCATCTGTGATAAACATGCTACTGCTTGCAATACGTACTAGGCAATGCTGTTATCCTGTTTTCTAATACCATAGTAAAAAATTAAGGCAGCAGCATGTTCTTTGGTTTCTGCTGCTTGAGGCAGTCTATAGATTTGGTGATCAGCCCTACAAAAACAAGGGGGCCAGCTGTTACTCTATTGTTTATCAAAATCCTCCATCCACATCAATACCAAAGGCTTGCCACAGTCCATTGCAAATCCAGAACAATGACAGAGAGTGACTTATATTTGCAATTGTTCAGAAAAAAGACAAGAAAGTTATTCATAACATGTATAATTTTTCTGGCACCAAGTTAAAAGACCTAGGGGTGTGGGATTACCCAGTCCTCCAAGAGAGTGCAGTTAATGTTGTAGTCCCAGCAGCTGAAGTATATGAACTCTGAGAGCATTTCAAAGTCAAACATAGCTCCCTCATTATACTCCAGAGTCCTATACAGGCTAAAAATTATACATCCCGGACAAGTTCCCTTAGACATCTCTCTGCCAGATGGACCTAGTACAGCACCAGACCCTACAGCAGTGAAACCTGCCTGAGTTGGTATTATTGTCAAATGCCAGAAACCAAAGGGACGCCCTCAAGTTCACTGTGTTAGAAGCCTCCATGCAACTGATTTGCCATTTGAGAGTGAAAATGGGACAGCATGTAAGTCTTGTGAATACACATGGATTTCACAAATATTTAGTGAATTGGCATCTGAATTAATCATGAAATTATTATTTTGACAGCCAAACAGTTGGTTTCACTACCCTTCTTGTGATATAGCCAATTATTATTTCATGTTATGACAGTCAAAATAAGCTTGCATGTTAGGACACAAGCAGATAATAGCTGCTTTTCATTACAAATCCAAATGGAAAAATCTGAAATATTGTGATTTTCGGTGCAGTATAACTTTTACATCATGGCTAACCCAAAATGTCAAATCTTGGCATATCATTACATTATCTACCATCCCCTCAGGAAGTATTCTGTTTTATGCATAAACAAAGCTTCAGCAGAAGTTTGCAGCAAGGTTTCAGTTGCATGCATTTGCGCTACCACCATGCTAGTAGTATACTTGACTTTATTCACATTACAGCAGAAATACATCAAAATTAAAGATGGAACAAAACCTCTCATTTCCTCCAGACTAGTCCATTTAACAGGCCTCAGAAAAAAACACATCAATTTTTTCCCTTTAATAAAATGCCAAAGACACAACAGATGCTGTAGAGTCATAGGAAGCTTCCAAACTGTGACACAGTTGTGTCACAGCCTTCCTCAAAGTGGTACCCAAACACTGTCTCGGCATCTCCTGAACACAACTATGGCAAGGCACAGCAACAGGAATGGCTGCTGCTGACAGCAGTAGTTTCTTGGTCAATGTATTTCAGTAAAAGCCAATTTTTAGTGTGCAAGTGGAAGTCAAAGGCATCTGAACCTTAACAGCAGCTTCCCTGAGTATCCTCAGGTGCAGCTAGCGCTAAAGTTCTCATCTAATCAAATCCAAACAGCTCAGCAATAATGAGCATTGTGCTTCAGAAATGTATTTGAAAAGGTAAAGAAAAAAATTAGACCAAGCATGCATCCTGTACTACACTGAAATGTTTTTTTCAGGAATAGGAAGGGCTGAATTTCAAAATGTTGTCAAAAGTAATTTAATATTACTTTAAATTTAAGCTAGATGCAAGGGTAAAATATTGTGGATGCTTTCAGATGTTTAAGAAAATTTTCACATTTAGAAGTAGAATAAAACATAGTGACTTGCAACCCACAGAGCGAAACAGGGCTCCCCAAGAGCACTACACACCAATCTGGGTGCAGTTTCCTGATGGAACACCAGGATTTGCTTCTTGTTAGCAAATCCCCCCCAGAACATCGTTGGATGTAAGGAACACTACATATATGAGGACCCAATAAAGCTGGCAGTAAGAAGCTCATTAAGAGGTGTAGCTATCATAATTAGAGAGGTAATCCTACCTCCAGGATTTTCTATGGCACAAAGCTCCTACTGCTCAACTCATCTTCAAGGGTATAATTACCTTCTGGAAATGAAGTGTGGTCGTATGGAAGAAACTTCTGGGAAAGATTCAGTTTCATACAAACCAGTTAAATGCAGAAGGCTATGTGTTAAAATGCTTTAAAAGACTGCATCATTTTTAAAGTGGGTGGTTTAAGCAAAAAACATTTGCTGTATAAAAATCATTACCTGATTTAGTCTTTTATTACCTTTGTCACCATGCCAGAGAAATTAGATGAACTAGATGAACCCAGCCTTCTCCGGGCCAGCACCAGCGAGTCCGCCCTCGGCCGCTCCCCTCCCTCCTCCTCTGCCCAGGTGTTCTTGGGCTGCGGGACGTCCTGGGGGATCGGCTCCTCCTGCAGGAGGACACTTGGCGCCGAGGAGCTCGGCCTGTCCTCGACACGGAGGAGCTTCCTCGCCTCGCGCAGGATCTTTCGGCCTTTCCCTTGGGCATGGCCGCTCAGCGATGGTTTCCTCTCCTTGTGCGCTGCCGGGACAAGCTCAGGTCTCAGCAGCAGGAAGGCAAGGAGAGGACAGAGCTGCTGCTGCTGTTTCAGAGCACACTCCACCATCCACTGTTGGCCAGGCTGGGGTGGCCTCTGCTTTATAGGGACCCCTGTGTTGAGGTCACAGCTCGGTGCCTGGTGACACCTGTGATGTCACAGCCCTGTCACCCCACATCACTGGAACCATGGCGATGGCCAAGCTGGGCAGGGCTGGGGGTGTGTGGGGTGTGCTGTGTCATCACTTCCAAATCCAACAAAGTTAAAAATCTGAGTTGGGGGCTTCATTTTGCTGTCTTTGTCCTGTTCCCAGGGACTTTTTAATAGGGTCCAGGATGGCAGGACTAGGAGTAATTGATGCAAATGGGAAGAGGTGAGATTTAGGTTGCCCAGAGAGGTTGTGGACGCCCCCTCTCTGGAGGTGTTCAAGACCAGGCTGGACCTGGCACTGGGCAGCCTGGTCTAGTGGGAGGTGTCCATGCCTATGGCAGGGGGGTTGGAACCTGATGATCTTTAAGGTCCCCTCCAACCCAAACTATTCTATGATTCTATAATACCATCACAATTTGTGCTCAAATATATGCTCAAAATAAGCAAACAGGGAACTGCTTGACTATTCAATGCAGAACCACAAAGATGATGAAGGGATTGAAGCATCTCCCTTATGAGGAAAGGCTGAGGGAGCTGGATCTCTTTAGCTTGAAGGAGACTGACGGGTGACCTCATTATTGTTTATAAATATGCAAAGGCTGAGTGTCAGGAGGATGGAACCAAGCTCTTTTCAGTGACATCCAGTGACAGGACAAGGGCCAACAGGTGCAAGCTGGAACACAGGAGGTTCCACAGAAATATGAGAAGAGGAAAAAAAAGAAATAGAAAACACTTTTCCACAGTGAGTGTGACAACACTGAAACAGTCTGCCCGGAGAGGTTGCAGGATCTCCTCTGGAGACATTCTTCAAAACCCGCCTGGACACCCTCCTGTGTGACCTGATCTAGGTGTTTCTGCTCCAGCAAGGGGACTGAACTAGATGATCTCTTGAGGTCCCTTCCAATCCCTGACAGTCTGTGATTCTGTGATCTGAGAACATGATAATCATCTCATTTTTCTTCTAAATTACTTTAAATCTTCTAAAATTATATAAATACAGAAAATATCCTTTGCTGAGAAGGACTAGCAGTAAAGACAGCATGTCAAAGATGACAACTTGCACAGCTAATCCCCATGCATCACACTGCGTATTTACCCCTTCATATAATAAGATTTGTATTTCTCTAAATAAGAATTCATCAACAATAACGTCATTGGCAGAAGGAGGACAGAAAACACATCTTATAAGTAGCTTCATAAATAATATCAGTAGAGTTCTTTTCTTTCCATCCACCTTCCATTCCAAAACCCATTTGTCACAGTTCAATAACAAAGCAATGCTGGCAATCTACAGCACAAACGATGTTTAAAGAAACCTCTGCCACTTCAAGTGATTTGAAATGAACTTGAAAATTTTCAAATACAACTAACAAGACTATTGTCAGAACACCACAGCTCTTGGAATTTGTGCCTCACAGACTATCACACAAACCTGTCCTACAGTCCTCTTTAGTGTGGTCATTTAATTCCTGAAACTCTGACTAAAATGACTGGCCTAATTTATAGTTTAAATATATTTTAAACTACTGTACTTTCAGAAATAGACTACTCTGTATCCGGCTGAAAAGCAAGTATAAATCAGAAAAACTTACAAGGTCACTTAAGTGACATTTTTTCTTTTCAGCATTTACTCTTCCTTTTAACTGTTCTATTTCTGTGATTGAGGGGACACAGAAAAAAGCATTCAAGTATGAGGTTGAAATAGCATTTATTTATATTGGGTTATTTTTTGTTGGGAATCAAATTGTTTCTTCGACTAATCCCTGTTCTCAGCATCCTGATTTATTGCTAATGATGACACAGTAGAGGAGAGGATTCCTAAACACAGGCTAAATAATCAGCAGAATTGCTTCTTTCAAAACATAGAATCATAGAATGGTTTAGGTTGGAAGGGACCTTAAAGATCACCTAGTTCCAACCCCCCCGCCATGGGCAGGGACACCTCCCACTCGACCAAGTTGCTCAATGCCTCATCCAGCCTGGCCTTAACCCCCTCCAGGGATTGAGGGGGCATCCACAACCTCTCTGGGCAGCCTCTTCAAATGTCTCAGCTCCCTCAGCACCCGGTCCCAGGTTTTTGAAGCCAAAAAAACCCTCAGAACAACAAAGCCAGAGCATTACAACAAACAGCACAGGGACTATAAATCCCAAACCTGTAGATGTGTATTTAACATAGTTATTTTCAAATGTTGTGTAATAAAAAATGTGTTCATACAGCTGTCAGGCAAATAATGATCTTCAAGCTTTTATTACATGCCTAAAAACTCTTCTGTGTTTCTTACTGAGGGTTACTAAACACAAAAAATACACTAAATTTCTTTCCTTTTACGTCATACATTCTAATTCTGGTTTGCTGAAGTGCAGCAGATGCATCTCAATTTCTAGAGCTGTCTATTTAAAAACAAACACCTTTCCAGAACAGAATTTATGCCAAAATGAGAACTACCATGCATTTCATGGACATTAAGAAGAATAAACAGTTGCCATTTATTATCCCACTGTTAAAAACACATCTTTCCTACTCTATGGCTAAATGGAAACCACACTGTTATTATGCAGTAGCTATTATTTAGCTCCTACATTTCAAATTAAAGTGTAGTCATAAAGGTTCAAGCCATTGCAAATACTAAAGCCATTAGTTGATGTGTATTTCTTCATCATTGCTTCCTGCATATAAATAGTTCTCCAACAAAAAGACAGCAAAGGATGGATACAAGCTGAACAAGAAGGTGATTCAGCAGGCTCAAGACAAACAATAAACAAGGACAAAACCTAAGACTTTTCAATGAGTCTGCACCAAAACCTTTCAAGAAGCTTATTTCATGAAGGGATTAAAATCAATAAGAGCATTGCTCTTCTGTAATTAGTCACTGGTAGTACATGACAGAAGTATAGGCTGCAATGGGAAGAGAGGCAGAAGGCCAAATTCATAGCTGATCTAAGCAAAGAGGTCATGTAGAGGACAGCAAAAACCATAACCTCTCCTTACGAGTCTGAATCGGACCCATGGTACCCAAAGATCATGGCTGCTGATCACTCAGAGAAGATAATACTGAGATTCTGCCATCTAAACCAATAAAGACAGAAACCTGAAAAACATAGTTTATCCATTTTGTAATTTATTTGTTAAGAAATACTTTCAGCCTTACTGGGATATTTTCAATTAATTCAAATGGCTTCTGAAGTTCTTGCACATGCTTATTTTTTCTGATATAACTCATTTATAGCTGGGGGAAGCCTCCACTTTCAAGGCTACAGCTCTCCTCTTTGTCAGAGTAAATAGCAGGTCCTACCATCAACATTCAAGCTGTCAGTCAGACATTTGCTATAAGCATCTTCATTTCCTTTTATTTCTGCAGACACCTTTAAACAGTATCACCTTTCAATTCATAAGCCATATTACTGCTATTACTGTAATACAACATGATCTGTCTAGGCAGTTTCACATAAAATAAATTGCCTATTTAGCAGCTTACAAACATTACAGTAGTTGGTTTATTTTCCCTCTTTATTGTAACAGAGATAGCAAGAGCAGCAGACATGCAGGAACATTACAGAATCATGTAACATGCCTTCTCTGTCAACCCAGTGGCATAAAATTGAATTACTATCTGAAAGATTTTTATACCTGACATATTTGAGAGGCAAATAACTGCTGAGGGTATTTCTAAGAATCACCACAGGGCTGCCAAGGGTTAACCTGTTCATGCAGCATGGCTGAAGCCTTTCTCCTGCTTAAGGACTGTTTAATTATGTATTGCAAGTGCAACAGCTCCAGAAGGAAACATTAAAAAAGACTCTCACAGCCTAACACAAGGTCATTTAATCAGAACATTGCAAGTCTATGTATCATTGTCTCCCGTGCTCATGAAGGTATCAGAAGAATCAGGGTAGGAACTTCATTCCACAAGGAAAAGAAAAATATATAATCCAAAGGGTTTCAGTGACACACTGAAGTGAGGTTTGAAAACGGCTTTCATGCGAAACAGGATTATCTGTCCCTAAGCATCTCATGAAGTGCTTAAAAAGTGCCTGGATGCTTTTGAAGTACCAAACAGACTATGAAGCGCATACAATAAGCGATATTATTCACTTGCATGGAAATAATAAGGTCCTTTAACTTAAAATTGATTTCATGGGGAACAAAAGCCCTCAGAGCCAACCATTTCCGATGCTCTGTGGCATCCCTCATCATTTATTCCATCAGCAGTTTGTCCTCAATACATAATGATTAAGAATATTTTGAAATGCTCTCTACATAACCCACAAAGGATAGAGGACATCCTTGTCCTTTATTTCTGCAGTATAACCTATCTTTAGTACATTCCTTTGACCAAGCCATCTGAATCCTGTTGACCCTGTCCAGCCCGACCAGCACTGTCTAAATATGTAAAGTTTCCAAGCAATTCAAAAATTAATATTTTTGCGGGAGGGGGAACAGAACAACAATTCACCACCAGCAGAAATCCCAAACCAGCTTACCCATCTTGACAAGGCAGCACATGTGGATGTGGTCTGCAGAAGAAACCTGCTCCTTCTTTATCACCAGAGAGGACCAAGGCCTCACAGAGCCCCCCAAAATGCTAAAGAGTTACCCTGAACTTGGGTGCATGGTGATTCTATGTCCTACCTGATGCTGCAAGCCCTGGATGATACAGAGATATCAGCAATAACATGACACAGCTTTTCTCACATGTGCTGTTCTTTCCTTATCTGACTACTGTAACATTTTCTTTTACAAATTCTGTGCTGTGTAGCAGCACATTTGCACCAAGCTGAAACAATAATGCATATGAATATGCTACAGTTCTCCGAAGCAGATACTAAAATGATTTCTGGTCTGTTTTCCTATTCCAGACAAAATCTGCTTAAAGAAAATGAAATTTTCTATGCATTAGTGGAAAGTAAAAAGAATTCATATGGTGGTGCAACCTTAAAATGGGTGAAACACCCAAAACATTGTACAAAAAGCAAACCAGGACATAAAAGAAAGTTATTCTTTCTGGGTCCTTTCTGCCACTTCCCAGCAGAAGAGTCAAGCAGCTCTAGATAAAAAAAAATTCTCTTCTTTTTCCATCCTTTCTACTCATCACATTACATTCCAGAGAGAGAGGATGCACCTCCAGTTTTGTTTTATAAACCCTCTGGAAAGATAAGGCAGATTTCTCAAGCAACAGGAACTCTTGAAGACCCTCATATCTTTTCCCTTACAAACAGATGCCTTCAGGGAGCCTCCTCCACTCTCCCTTTTAGGCCCAAGTACCCATTTAAAAATCAGCAACTCTGGGCTGACGTGCAGCAGGTTTCTAGTAGCCCAGGGTATATTAATATGAAGGTCTCCAGCAAGGACACCATTTTCCAGCTCAGTTTTTTGTGGTTGTTTTTTTGTTGATTTTTCTTGCTGTAATTTAAAGGGAAACTGCTATAACCAGAGTGATTAATGGAAGTAATGCACACAGTAGTGTGCACTGGGCACTCAGAGCAACCTAATCCAGACTCCATTAGATCCATATTAAGAACTGCATTTTCCAAATCCTGTTCATGACAAAGATTCTAATAAAACTTAAAACAACAAAAATGCTACCCAGAGCCAGTGTAAAAATTATAATGGAGCATGTGTGCTCATCTATTGTAACTTCTTAATAAAAATTAAATTGTAAAAAGCAAACTACTAGCAACACATTGAAATAATTGCATGGACCCTTTATGTACTACACCACCGTTTACTGCATATTGGTCTGTCCTCTTTTGAGCCCTTTTCAAGCATTCAAGAGCAACACAGAGCTGGCAAAGCACCTCAGTTCCCTGAACTCGTAAAGTTCTAACTCAGCTTTCTCTTTATGGGCATCTAAGCAGTGGAGGTCATTGACATTACAATTCATAAAAAGCAAAAAAAATAGAGTTATATACATGAAAAGTTATTGACATTACAGCTGGACTCTATTTGTGGCTCACCATAAACTGGAAATTGTGTTACTGGACCGCGCAAGCCCCTCAAAACAGGGTGCTCAATCTCACATCTACCTGCACACAGTGAGCCCAAATGGTAGAGTATGTTCCCATCAGTGAACATGTTATCAACACAAGCAGCTTGCTGAGCCCTTTTTAGAGAGCTCTGGGCAATCCTGTTCCCTGTCAAGCAGAAACTCTGCCAACTTATCCAGCACTGCTTGCTCCTTCATTAGGGGGATTCCTTACTCCAGAGATTGAGAAGTACTGACCAGTGCTGTCCAAGTGACAGAGAACCATCTATTCAGAGGAGATCACATTTCTGTGCACATTATTAAATTCCAGCAACTTTCATTCACAACAGACACAGAAATATCTAGCTAAGCTGTCAAAAATGCAGGTTCATATCATTTTCTGAAAAACTAGAGCTGTGCTACTTGCAACATAAATCCACTTGCTTCATCCTTGTGTGCGCAGATGTGTATCCAAATTCAGTAGCTCAGCTCTGGGAAGTGGTGGTAAGTCACTGTCCATACTTATTCTAAATGTAGCATTCCTGAGCATTTCCTTGCAGAAGCCTGGCTCTCAAAACAATGAATGCTGTGGCAATTCAGTGAAAGAGAAAATAGCAAGATGAATAATACATAAAACCAGTTTTCAACAGTGAGCATATCACATTTTGCACTTACTCTATAGACTAAACAGACATTAAAAAAACAGGTGAAATTACTTCCTAAAAGTTTCCCAGGTGGTCAGTGGCAAAGCAAGCAAAAATAAAAATTTGAGTCTGCCAACTCACCCAGCATCCAAAGAAACATGTTTGTGCATATTAAGTACCACTGTGAGTTCTCTCTATCCTTTTCTCTACAGCCAACATAAACCAAATCAAACTAAAAAGCTCAGGTTAAAGGACAACAGTAAGTTAAGAGTGAAGTGCATTTGGAAAGCAGGCCAATTAATTTTTCCCAATGCAGAAGAGTACTTAACTGCATCAGCTCACACAAGATGTCTCCAGAAATAAGGAACTGCAAGGTTACCACTCCTGGAAAAAACATGAACACAAACAAGGAGAAAAATAAATGGAAAACGGAAAGGTTTTGACTAACATCTTGTGTTGTGGTTTTGTTTGGCGTTTGTTTTCTTAAGAGTTCCTTTTCTTGTAATAAATCCTTGAAAGCCCAACAATCTCATTTCTTCTTTCCACATTGGTTTAACAGGAAAAAGCATGAAAATGGTGAAAACTGTAATTTTGGAAGCTCAATCTGGCACTGTGTTTGACAGTGCATCAGCTTGTTTCCATGTCACTTTCATGAGTCCTTGCTAAATCCTACCACAATACGAGTCTCTAAGAACCTCAACTGAGAGCAAGGGCACTTCCAAAATACAAGCATGCTCTACTGCAGTTACCTCACTTAGCTCTCCTGGTGAAGACCAACAGTTCAGTTAAAAGGATCTTAAATGATAACAAGTGAAGCCTGATCAGCTCCCCATAAAATGCCATCATTTCCGGACAAGTACAAAGCAGATAAATCAGATGTAGGTTAGCAAGTCTCCAGACATGATAGATACTTTCTTCAACATTTCATCACCCAAATGTGACTACTGGGTGGCAAATGCAGAGAAGCATATCAAATGACTCATCTTAAAATCTAGGATTATGACATCACTATTAGAACATGAGCAGTCCTAAGACTTTATGCAAAATGCCAAAGTTCTGCATAAATATTTTACAGTTCAGGGCAATGCGTTATCATTGCAAAAGCATTCCATTTCCTGGACAAGAACAGAAAAGAACAGGGCATTTGTATCTAAAGTTTAGAACTCAAATATTAATTTCAAGATGGTGAATATGGCAACATGTTTATGTGCATTTTCTCAACTATTTGTGGTATGCTAAAGCTGTTTTGTTAATTTAGTTACAGTATATGGCCGGCAGGCAAATCACCGAAGTGCAATCTTGTTGGAGCCTCTCTTTTCAACTCTTCCATCGGTACAGAAGGCAGTAATCTCAGCCTTTCTTACACAGCAGCACAAATATGATCATCACAAAGTGGATTATTTTCCCCAGCACTGAGGGGCCTGTACTTTATCATTGGCACCACTGGTCCTTTAACATAGTGCTTCATTTTGCATCAAAGTTTGAGAAGTAACAACAAGGGAGGGTTTCTATTTCTGGTAGTGCTTCCACATAAATGTATCATGTCTTGAATGAAAATTTGCAGTCTCCTTTATGAAGCCTGGCACTAATCAACAAAAAAAAAAAAAAGGAAACAANNNTGGGTTGGAAGGGACCTTAAAGATCATCGAGTTCCAACCCCCCTGCCATAGGCAGGGACACCTCCCACTAGACCAGGCTGCCCAGTGCCCTGTCCAGCCTAGTCCTGAACACCTCCAGAGAGGGGACATCCACAACCTCCCTGGGCAACCTGTTCCAGTGCTTCACCACCCTCACTGTAAAGAATTTCTTCCTTATGTCTAGTCTAAATCTATCCCCCTCTAATTTATATCCATTGTTTCTAGTCCTCCCATCCGATATTATGTTAAAAATTCCTTCCCCTGCCTTTCTGTAGGACCCCCTCAGGTACTGATAAGTTACTATGAGATCCCCTCTGAGCCTTTTCTTCTCCAGGCTGAACAACCCCAACTCCTTCAGCCTGTCCTCATAGGGCAGTTGCTCCAACCCTTTGATCATCTTTGTGGCCCAGAAACCTGACTGCTGCTTTTGTAGCAAGACTGAGCTATGGTATATAAAATTAATTTTGAAACATTTTTCTGCATTCATTGCTACGAATGCAGAAATACCATGGCAGCATCATGCTTAGTAGCAGTCCCAAGCCACGACTGTGATAACTGTGAATGACGCAAACCATACTGACAAAGCAATGAATTGTACAGATAATTTACATGCTCCCAGAACTTCACCACTGCCTTGGGGACCATACAGCAAGGCACATTGGGTAGTACTGATTACTAAACGTGCTCTTAGACAAACTGGCTCTTCAGTGTATCCCCCAGGACAGAAGCAACAGTGCCCTTGAGCATCCAGCCTTCCTTTGAGAAGGACAAATTCTAAACACATTAAACTTCAGCTGAGCAAGAAATAAGAGCATACAAAGAATGCAGCACAGTTTTTTTTTCTCTTAGTAGTACAGGAGAGGTTCTCCTGAGTAATCATTTTGATACTCACTTCATTGGATTTCCAGTGTATCTGTAACAGAATTTTGGATCTGCAGCACCCAAGTACTACTGCATCCAAATCTAGTCTGATGCATAATAAAAATGGCTGTCTGTGGCAGAATCAAACCTTTACATTTTAGATGCTTTAATACTTCAAATGTCCATTTAAAGCTTTTGACATAGATTCATTACTAACTAAATGTCCCTTGGTACATTTTAATTTTCATTTCCAAACATGGCATTACAATAGAAATTTTTTTCTATTATTTCTACATTTCTGTTGTATTAATCATAGCACCAAGTGTCACTGCAGTTCCAAAAAAACCCACAGTAAAATAACTGTTAAGCTTGATGGTATAAAATTACTGAATGGTAAAAGTTGAAATGAAATACATTGTTATCAAAAGATACTATTATATAATTAAACTAAGTTTCCTGAATTATTATTGGAATTATTATTTCCAATTCTCCAGCCTTTATGGATGGCTGGCCACATTCAGGTTTCTCTGCAGAAAGAGACATGCACCATCCAGAAAATCAGAACACAAAGCTAACCTTCATCTTCTAATTACAGTGTTCAGTAAATAGAGATAACCATGAAGTCATGATTAAGTACTGCAAGTCTAAGTTGTAAAATTTAAACTTCAAAAAAAAATTTTAAATTCAAAATACCTGAAATCCTAGAAAGGCACATGCAAATAACTAGCAAAGTGTGCTGTCAGGAACAGTATTTCAGGCAAAACATTACTGGCTACCTGGAGATTGATGTGTATGAGCTTTTTAACCAGAGTCAGTTAAATACGACACAAAGGCTAATAAGAATAGAATTTGCTGCACAGAAAAGCTCAAAGGTGACCGAGACAATTTGCAGTTACTGAATCTCTGCTTTAAAGAAAGCTCCCTGGTTTTAAGGGACTCCGCTCAATGGCAAATAAGGATTAATAAAAGCATTTGCATACCTAGTTAATTTCCATTATTTTATTATTATTTGAATGGTATGATTTCTGTAAAACATAGCACTGCACTTATCCACTGAAAAACATTGCACATTTTTGTAGACAGTTCTGAAATAAGCCTTCTTAGTCACAGTCTCACCCCCCAAAAAATGGAACAAAATAAAAAAAGCCTTAGGTAAATGCATGTCAAGTACAGAGGGTCACTGAAAGATAACTTTACCTAATACATAGAATTCTGAGAGTTTTCAGATCTTCGCACTCAGAGGAGTGGAGAAGACTACAAACAAGCCAGGTGCCAGCTGCTGACTAACCTCTCTCTCTGTGGGAAAGTACTGCACTTGCTGCTAGAGAGAGCTAACCTCTGCTCAACAGAAATAAAACATCTTTAAAATGATGGGGAAGGAGACACAAAGGAGAAGAGATGCTCTAAAGAGCTACCTATCCTCCTTAATACCCAATTGGAGTAATTCAGCAAGGGCTGATGGTTTGACTTGTAAGACATCCCAGTGCCTCAGTTGCTGCTCCTTTCCTAAACAGCCCATGCCCATGTGGTGCGGTCTGTAGTTTGCTAAGGCAGTGAACAGCAAGCCAAGGAGCAACTTCACAACTTGGTTGCTTTTCATCACCAGTTCCCAAGGATACTCAGGGATAAACATAGGCTTTCGAAGTGAATTAAATTAGCCCCTGGAAAGGCAGCCAAGGGTCTCTAAGCTCACTACTGCCTGGCTAGACAAGCCGAAAGCATCAAGATCAAACAGCAATACAGCATACAGGAATGGGGGAGTTCTTAAATCGAAGTGTGTTATCTTTTCTTCTGGAAACTTACTCGAGTGATATAGTCATTCTTGTGAGAGGCATTGTGCCACACAGTTGACAGAGACCAGCTAGATACAATTGTTACAGCCCAGAAATCACCATTCTTACTTCCATCCCTCCTAACAGAGCTCCAAGGTAAATACAAGTAAAAACAGGTATGTACACAATCCTCTGTAGGGATTAGATTTCAGGCATTTCTGTGATCTCTATTGAAGGAGCCTAGAAGTAACAAGATCTTAACTCCTTTTGAAATAGAAAAAAAACCACCCAAAGCATTCCTCATAATGATCTCAACATATCTCCAATACTATAATAAGCAATCTAAGTAACAAAAAGGAGACAAAGATGTGATAAGTCCAACTCCTAAGGTCTTGATAATGACCTGTGTGATTCAGATGTGCAGGAAGTTGTTTCTCACACCCTTCTTCATGATGGTCCAACAAATGAAAAGGTTTATCATCTATGCAATCAACCCACAAACACAGATATGCCACCAAGCATTCAAGAAAACATGGATATCCTCTATTATATTCAATAAACACAAGTAACCATAGAAAAGTTCTTTTGCATATGTATGTGCAAGTCTGGTTGTATTTAGGCATATGTATGAGTTAGAGTGAAGACTGCTTTGTCAAATATGAAAGTATTTCCATTCTTGCCAAGCTCACCCATAGGCATGTTCCAGAGTAAAAGAAATGTTAATATAAGTTAGGCTTTGTCATTGACTAGACTGCATCTGTACACAACACCTCCTTAAGAAATGCACTATCAACTGAAACATAACACATTTCTCAATAAAGTAAGCAGTGTTAACTCTGCAGCAGTCAAAATTATGTAAACTGCCATCTTTTTTACATAGATTTCATGGGGAAATTAACCTACGTTTGAAGCAAAGGTAGTAAGTAAATCTTACAGCTTATTAAGCATGACTCCCCCTCCTCATCTGGTTATGCAGAGTTCAGCAGACATCAGAAGTGCACCTTCCATGTTACGAGAAAAATCAAGTTATTTCTTTCGGAACAGATGACGGTGGCAACAGCCACCAAAGAAGTTATCAGTAAGGCAGGAGCCACAGTTTGCATGCAAAGCTCACCACCTGACACAGTGCCAATGACCCCAATTGCTGTGTCTTTAGAGAACATCACATTTCTTTAGTTAATCTACTCAAATCCTGCACACTGCACTTCACTGTGCTGTTGGGTTGGCTCTGGTACTTCGGTGCAATGCTCTTTTTGTATTTCGTACATATGTTTCTATGAAGTAGAAAGAAGTTTTCCTACTTAGGACAAAAAAATAATCCAGAAAGCAAAGTTTTCAAATGGCAGTCTATCTCATGTTGACACTCTGGTTCCACACTAACTTCTTTGTCTAAGCTAAGTTTATCCAATTTGCAATTGAATTATGTGAAATTACAGAAAGGGAGCACAACATCCAGGTTGGGAATTGTTCTAAAATTAGCTACTGCACATGAACATCTCAACAATTACATTTCTTAATATATTAGATTATATTTATTAATATACATATATTCAGAGTGAAGACCTGGTCTCCTGATTTTTACATTCTTGATATCGTGAAAAACTAAAATATTATCTCTAGAATAATTTTCTCAGAGTTCAGAGAAAATTGATGAAAGGACTTTTGGTGAAGAAAGTAAGCAGTAAAAGGTTCTACAGAACTCTACAAGGGGAGCGACAGACCTCTACTACTCATGCACATGCTCTCACACCAGACAAAAGTAAATGAGAATGGGGACATTTCTGATTTAGTACCAATTGAACTTTACAAGTCGGGGCCATCCACAGGTTGTCTCCTCTAAGCATTATATGTTCTTTACATAGCTTTACTGTCCTGAAGACCACAGTGAGTATGATTCCCACCACCATGCTGTTTAAAAATAGCAACTAATGAAGTAATTAGAGTCCTTATGGAGGACTACATTTCACACAATAGCACCACACAATAGCAGTGACCAAATCATTCAGGTCCTGGGAAACATATTCATTTGTGATGACCCACTAAGAGTCAAATAATGAGGAAACATATAAAGAAAGAGAATGTTTATAACTGAGCAGATGTACCAAGTCACAACCCTGAAACTTCTTCAGACTCTATGTTTGTGCTGCATTTCCACTAGAAGAGCTTTAATGATTGTAAGTTAATCACATCCCCAAGGCATTAAAGGCAGCAGGCAAGGGTGGATGCCTCTAATCCGTATGGGGTGCAATTACTTAACCACTACACTTCAGGGTTACCTGATTGCCATTATGGAAAATTTTATTCTCTCTCCTTTCTCAGTCAAAGCCTTTTAACATTAAATACATCTCTGACCTATTTTACACAATCCCCATTCTTTCCCTTAACATGTAGTGTAAGACTTCATTCTTTTCTTCTCACAGTAGAAGGCTAATCTTTCTTTACACTTTTTTTCCCCACTTGATGGCATATCTGGCACAGTGGTAAACTACTTGGATGCAGCATTTTCCAAGGTCTGTCCTTATTCTAGCAGTGATAGGGTTAATGCTGACAGGACCAAAGGTACCTCATTTCCACCTAAGCCTTTCCTACCTGTAGCAGGGTACTGGTCAGGGAAGAGGGTCAGGGAAGCTTCTGGGGTGAGCAGAAACTAGTCAAGTGGTCAATGGTCAGCATCACACATGGTACCATAATGGAATTTGTACAATGCCCTGCTTGTGTTATTGCTGTTGTTCTCTTGTTACCTTTGCTATTCTGTTAAACCTTGCCTTTGTCTTAAGGCTAGTATTGTTTTTCTCTTCCTCTCATGAGTCTGCTCTACCAAAGGGGCAGCTGGAGTGAGAGACACGTGGTTCTTTCTTTGAGGTCAAACCACAACTGCATCACTGGATTTGAACAGAGATTCATACATTGCTTGGTTTAGGAAGGATTATGATTCTCAGCTTCACAATGAAGTTTGTACAATATTTGTTGCTGTAAGAAACCACAGTCTAACATTTGCAGACCTATTTTTCTGCTGCAGCTTACCATCTTGCAGTGGGAAGGTATTTGCAATGTAATGACTTGTTCCTGTTGTTTCCATATAATGAGATAAAACATGTGGATCAACATGAATTTTTTTAAATTAAGAATCTCTCTTTGCTTTGCCCATCTCCAATCTCAAAATTCTCAAGGAACTGTGACAAACAGTTTTCTCTTGCTTGAGAAAAAGACCTTTCCATTTTTTGAGATCACCAATGGCAAGTAAAAATGCCATTTTCTTCACCATGAAAGACCAAGGCAGAAATGTAAGGAATTTTAGACAAGAGAGGTGAATCCTCCTTTAATCACTCTGTCCCTGGCAGAGTTCCTCACATATTACACACAGGCTTTTGAACTGGAACAACCAGGTCATAACCAAGGCCTCTGGACCAGGGCATTATAATTTCTAAGTCTCTTCTGTACCTATCTATGCAACTCTGGCAAAATCTGCAATGATACAGTTCCCACATTAACACATGTAATAAGCATTAAAACTGGGAACACTACCACGGCCTTGGTAGGGCTGACATGTTCAAACACCAGCAGAGAAGAATGAACTAGATTGCAATTGATCTGATAATGAAAACGTTGGAATATATGAAAAATATAATTCTTCCTGTTAAAGATCACAAAAACTGCTAAGATCTCAGACCTTCCCTCTCGTTGAACAGGTTTGTTGAGTTTCCACATGAGATAAGGGCAAAGAATTAGTGATGAAAGCAATGGAGTAAAATAAAAAGGAAAAAGGACATTTCAAATTGAGTGTGCTTGCTTAGCAAGAGCCCAGGCAAGAACACTGCTGCTCTTTGTCAGAGTCAATAGACTATCAATATATAACCGTAAGATGTCATGTTATGTCAAGCACCTTAGCCAAATCCTAGGATATCTACCTTATGATCTTGCATCCTCACATTTCTCTCTCTCTAAAGTACTTTTTTTGAGAGGTACTCTAAATAAATGCTTTCCCCTGCATTATTCACGATAATGTATTGACATTTTAAACTATAAAGGAGTCCAAAGAGTTGATAATAACTGTCTCTTGCAAGTGTTGTAGCTATTTGGCATGGTAGCAAGCACCTTTATTGAGCATGTTTTATTTATGTGATACATCAACAGGATGATTACAAAGACCATTTTTATTTAAATTTGCCAATTTTAAGTATTCATTTGTATGCTGAGAAAATCCTAAGTATTTAGAACCTTCAGACTACTGACTTTTGAAAATGACACTCAGATTGCCTTTCTATATTCACGGAGGGCTCCAAGGCATCACATCTTTACAAAATCTGGATACCCAAGTAAAAAGTTAGGGGCAGATTTTTTCTCTCTACAGGATAAGCCTTCATCTCTTCTACTCTACTGCTGGTTTAAGTTGCTACCCAAAACTTTTAAAGTAAGCTCTGCAGTTCAGATACCATGCTAGTTCTAAGGGTAACTGAAGCAACATGAGAACGTAGCTGCTGCTGGGAAGGTGATTTACCTGCACAAATATGCTGAGAAACTCAGGCCCATTAGGTAGAAGCTAACAAAAAAAAAGTATTATCTGCAATTCTGTATTTTCTTTAAAGTATCATTAACAAATCTCCAAAAGATATCCCACAACAAGATCTCAGGTAAATTATAGCACAATAGGAGCAAAGTCATCACTATTTCAAAAATAGACATCTATCCTATGTCATGTGGACTATGAAGCATAAATATTTAAAAAATCTTTAGTAAATAGCTGTAAAAGAGATCTATTAATAACTTTTTTTAAAGTCCTTCCATTTTCCATACTCTAGTGATTTTATGTTGCACTTCTAAAAATTCTAACACAAAATACCAATTTCTTTGATAACGAAACTTTTTAAGATTATTGACTGAAACATAGCAAAGAGCTTGAGTCCACTAACTTGCAAGTCCATACCAAAGTAAGGTTAATGTTTTGCCAGTAATTGGCTAAAAAACTGTAGGAGTGGGGCAGTTTCAACTAGATAAATATATACCAACTTGGTATTCCAGGAAAACAGCAGCACTGATATTTCTTTAAATCATGAAAACTGAAGGTCTTAACTTTTAAATGCTTCCAGCAACCACAGAATTACTTGCATGAGTAAGACTTTAGAAGCTTGAAAATTGCCACAGGAGAGCAAGTCATGCAGGAAATTTAAGACTCAGTGGAGTACATACACCTGCTAGCTGCTAAGCACTGAGGAGTATGACATGAAGATAGCTGCTAGAGGTCAGCTCCCCAAGACAAAACATCTATTCAGAAAAGAGGTCAATTAAGTTGCAACCACCTGGTCCAGTGGCTTTAAACTGCAATTTTATAAACATCAGTTATTCAGACCATGAAGTCACTTAAATATGCAGATCTCTGTCACCACAAAACAGGCGGCAGATGGGCAAATTAGGTATTTTTAATTTGTGTAGCAGAAACAGCAGAAACTTCTGTTAATCATTACTTCAATTTTCTTTCATTTAATTTCTAGTTAAGGGAATGCAAGAACACTTCTGTTTGCTTGTCTACAAAATAAACTATTTATGCATCTGAAGAAATTCAAATCATTACAACCCATCACAAGCTGAACACTACTCTGATTTCACAAGACACCTATAATTAAACTATTACAAGCATCTTCCCTTGGGATACAGCTCCCTCTCTGCTCAACTCAGAATGAGGACTGAGCTCAAGTCACGGGCCATTAGGCTAAGTGCTGCACACACAGAAAGAATGCTCCTTTTCTAGAGAACAGATAGAAAATACAAAGTATGCCAGAGGGGATGTAGTAATGCTAACAGACTTCTGCAGAATTGTTCTGCTTTTTAGAAATGCTTTAGAAGTTAAAGCTTTTAATGTAAGTAAGGAAGGGCAAAAAGAAATATCAAATGAAAGAGAATGAAGGGAAGTGGTCACAGACAAGAGGCAAAGGGATGAGAGAAATTATTTCCGAAGCAAGAATGCACTATTTTAGCTAATGAAAAAGCAAAATGATAGGTTAAAGGCTAGTCTTCATCTGCCTAGATACAGGAAGATAAAAATATAATGAGTGATGTTTTCAGCTAACTAATGTAGATTTGTACTAGTGATTAAAGAAGAGAGAGAGTGCTGTGCCATGGAATAGAGCTCCTCTGGCAGTACTGACACTGGGAGCCTCCGAAGCCAGTGGAAACTCTGCCTGAGACAAAGGACAAGCTTTAGCCAAGACAGGATACTCATCTCATAAGCTAATTCTCAAAACTTACAAAAACATTATAGTTACCTTAAGTTTGTAAGATTAAACTATTGAAGTAAAATAGTGCTTTCAAAGAATACGTGAAATTCCAGAACAGCAACTATATAGGAACATCTTCATTCAATTTTTTGCTATTTTTAAAGTATATTGGTTTTCCTTGGCATAAAAACAGAAAGAAATGCCAAATCCTCCTCATATGCAAACATGGGCTGTTTTCTGGCAAACTGTACTAGCAAGAATTCACTGATAGAGGAAGGGAATACTAAGGAAAAGCAGGGCTTTTGATATTTTTCACTGAATGGACTGGGACAAAGTGAAGTCAGCTGAACTGAAGAAAGAAACAATCCTAGAACTGAAATTTCTCTTCACTACTAACTCACAGCTGGTACATTCTATACACACATATATTAATATATGGTGCCTATGCAAAAACCCACACATAAACATGCATAGGCTTAGACCCTTATGCTATACATGTCAAAATATGACTATTGTACAAATAAAGGACATTTTCTGCTCTGCTTATATCCAGTAGTCCAATAGTTATGCTTAAATTTCATCTTCCTAATTAATTTCCCAGCACATAAACATTCAGAAATTACACAGAGAGGGTTCAAGCTTAAAACAACTAATGAACAAAATTTGGCCCAGTCTTCTGCTGTAGAATCATAGAGAAAACCTGTACTACTGCTGGACCAAATTATTCAATAATCAAAATGTAAAAACAATTTATTACCTAAAGCAAATTAAAACAATGCTGTAGAGAAATACTGCCAATCCCTTCCCACAAGCTGTGACAGAACATGCAAAGAGAGTTTTACAAATGTCTAGGAGGGACTACAGCCTTTATCTTCACGAATCCTCTTTGCCCATCTTCAGAAGCACACCTTAATCACCACAGATGACCTGGTCAGAAGGAAGCACAGGAGAGCATTTCAGTTTCACCTTAGAACACGCTATCATGGACAGGAAAACTCCCTAGACATCATATCCAGCCCATCAGATAAACCAGTCAATACACCATAGCTATCCTAGAGAAATTCTCTAGCATCCAACTTGAATTCCACAAGCCCATTACATATATTTCTGTGCTCTGTTATTATCCATTACCAATAAGAGCTTGGCTTCATCAGCTTTGCAACTACTCCTTATTCCTCTGTAAGCTGCTATTAGATTTCCTCTGCCAGGCTCAATAAGCCCAGCACCAGCAGCTTGCAGTCATGATACACGTGCTCCAGGCTCCTCGTATCTTGGAAGCCCATGTTATTTGAACTCAAAGCTTGCTAGTAACAAGCTTTACCTTCCTAGCTACCTGTCACAGTGGGGGGTCTTACAATCAAATCAATATGCTGATTCCCACAATACCTGACCTAGCCTCTCAGTGAAAAGAGACATTAACACTTCACTTATCCGAACCTCTTACTTCACAGCTCAAGAATACTCAAGAATAAATGCAGCTAAACAAACATCAAAATATATACACATACACACATACACAGGCACTGAGGCAAACGAATGTGCAGACTCCACAGCCTCCCAGAGGTTGTCATACACTTATGCCATGTTACTTACAAAGATCCTCTTGAACAGATAAGTTGGTGGAGGCAGAGAACAACTGTGCATGTCCTAGGCAGATGTTCCCTGCACCACCTCCTCACAGCTAGAAAGGCCACCAACCTTTTTCTCTTCACACTTACAGAAAGCATCAAAACAGCTGCTTGGCCTGGGGGAGTACTCAATGCAGCAATGGAGTAACCAGGGAAGCCAAGCAAGCTGTCTCCTGCAGACCCCTGCACAGGCTTCCTTACCCCCAGTGCCCCATTTACAGAGAGCATTAGTACCCCATTGGGCTTCACAGCACTAAGATCCACCAGAAGGGGGCTAGGATCTGTCCTCATATGTTCAGATGTTGTCGCACACCGGTGGCTTTACCTAACCCGGCCTGCCCAGCCACTCACAATAAATGAAAAAGTGTGACCTCCAGCATTTCCTCATACTTAAATTTATCTTTGAGGGACCTTTATTCCCCATTATTCAGTCTCCTTGTTTCTCCACAGAACAAGATGTAATCCTTATGTTTCCATAAATTATTGTGATGAGCAATTTCATGGGAGTTCTCATTTTAGCTTTGTACATACACTGCTTCGACATATTTTGTAAATTATCTTAACTACTAGCACCACTGCTGGCAGATTTGTGGCCTTTATTAGATGTGTCAATCCTACTGCACAGAGCTCAGTACACAGAACTTGACAAATACGTCAACTTCATGAGATGCAAACTACTTTTTTTCCCCTTCCTGTTAAAGTCCGCATTAGCCTCTCAAAGAAAATAATTATATTACACATTGTTCCGATGCTGGAAACTCATGACAGCTTCTCATTCATTCAGAGTACACAGTAAGGCAGCTGACTAAGGAATTACTAAGCCACAAAGAAAGTCAAGAGTTGCAGGTTGGTGGTAACCTTTAGATTACCATACTGAAAAAACTATTTCATGAGCACAGCTAAGCTCTACACCAGCACTGATGGAAGCACAGCGATTCCCTGTCACCACTGCAATACACTATGAACAAATATTCTGACCCACTTTATTTCAGGCCCCACTCTGAACAGATAACAGATTTGATGCTGCCAGATATTTCTCCTTTAATAATGAGCAACTCTAGGATGCTATTTAATTGGGCCATAATCCATCCTGTTCATTCCCAAAAGAAGCAGAATCAGCAAATTATTCTTTTCATTTCAAAGATGGGGGACAAAAAGCCACAAGGAAAGCACTACAAAGACATTAAAGTAAGAGACAACTGACACAGACCTTGGACAACAACTGTACCACAACTGCACAACTTATCTGGTATTTCCAGTACTTTGGAAGTCCTTAGATTTAACAATTTTGAGAGACACTTTAGCAACCCCTACAAAACCCGAAAATGTCAGATACATAAATTGAGGCCACTGTATCCCAAGTGATTAAACCAGAATGATCCAATATTCATATTTTCCCTAGAGTATGACTCTTTGTTTTCAATTGCTGTCCTGAGACTCGTTGGCAGAGAGGAAGCCTGCAAAGTGCAGCTGAGCAATTCTCTTGCCTCAACTGCTCTCAAGACAGCACTTTGAAACAGGAAGAGACAGGACTCAGGAGAACATAAATATCTTATAAGGTGCTGGAACACTTAGCAATTAATTTTTCAACAAGGAGAAACTTTTATTTCAGCAATGTGTAAAAAATACTGAATTCCATACCCACCATCTGGCTACATGTGCTCTGTCCCAAAGTCATGACAAAAATGGAAGAGTCACCATTAAGGAATCTCCACAAAACAAGCCAAGAGCCCCTGCTTTTACTTAACCTGATTTCTACAACAATCAATGAGATGTAAATTTCCATTACAAAGCCCTGTGGAAAATTTTATTTTCTTTCCATGTGACTCTAAGTGTAAAGAGCACTCTAGCTTTAATTAGGACAAGAAGGGGGGAATGAAAGACCTTGAAAGCTTTACTTGCTTCAGCACAGAAATGCTTTTCTCCTTCTGGACCCTGGGGTAGATTAGTCAAAGCCTAAATGCATTAGCCACATGAAACAGGAAAGTCTAATTTTTGTGGGAGTGCTACTTTGAAAGTTACATAGAGCCAGATTCAACACATCTGATGGGGAAAAGAATGCTCCTCTGCCCCTCCCCTCTTTCCTGAGCACCAACTTCACCTGAGGCTCTTCCTACAATTTGAACCCATCTGTTCTTGCAAGTGCCATGTTGCGGTCCACTTCCCTTCTTCCAGACTCTTCTCTTCTGCGCTGAGTAAACAGTGATAGCCTCAAATACCTCCCTGATTAAATGACTTGCTACACCTTCCAAGACCTGGTGAACAACTTTAGACATGCACCTAAATGATCTGCTACACATTTCCATATTCAGCCAGGAGAAGCCACAGAGAAGGGAATATGTTTCTCGCGACACTTCTGGACAAGCCCCCAAGATTATTAAATTCTACAGACTGGAATACAAATTCAGAAAACAAGTTCCCCACTCTACTGATATCACTGTAAGAAAGAAACTAAGTTCCTACACCATTGCTGCAGACTATCACTGAACCAATTGTACCATAAAAAGTATCATTTAAAAAAAAAAAGCCTGCTTACAAGATTACTTTTTTTAAAACTGTAACAATTTAATGGCTTTGACATACCATTTAGTTACATAAAACAGAAAAAATGCTTGTAAAAGAAAAAAGTCACAAGAGGAAGGAAAAAAGTCAACAGAGCAGCGTCCAGCTGTGAAGAAAACACTCCTAATGCCACAGGATGGGGTTCAAATAGTGTCCTCATTGAGGCTGTAAAAGAATTTAAAGCCAAGCAATATGCTTGAGTGGATGCATTGCAATGCTTGAAGTAGTCACCGTCTCCAGCTCAGAATTTGATAGACACAATACTGAGAAACCAGTAAAAATCCTTACTGACACGTTGTACAGAAGTTTTCATAAACAGCTTTTTAAATAAAAGAATTCTCCTCCCGATATCCTCAAACAAACGCACCTCACAGAATTTTGTTTCTCTGTGATATAAAGATTCATTTATAATGATTCAGCCATTTGCTCAGCTGCTTGCAAACTTACTGAACTAACAGTAAACAAGAACACCTACTAAATATCTCATCCCCAGGAAATCAGGAAGATGATACTGATTTCCATTAGGTAAACATTTTGTCAGCAGTAATTGAAGTTTCATATGCTAAGCATTCCACAGAGGTAAAAAAGGGTTTTTTTGATCTTTGGTTACCAAAGAAGAGTAAAAAAGATGAAGCATTCAGTGGTTCAGGTAAAAACAGTCACAGTGATTGTCACCTTCTTGCTCTTAGGAGTTACAAACCAGAGAAGTTTAGGCATAGTAATGGAGCTGGGTTTATCCAATTCTTCATGTTTTTGGAACTCATTTAGAAAGAAGCATCTCAGCTGCTTGTCCTTGAATGCCCTGGGAAAGCTCTCTGCAGCCTGACTTACTTAAATGGTTTCTCTGGTCATTGACTCTTTTCTTCTGCATTCCAACTGAATGCATCAAAACCAGGGGAATAAAGCAGAGTACACTATGGAATGTGAGCCCCAGCAGATGACCATGTCTGTCTCTCACTGCTCCCCCTCAGCCTAGCATGTGAACTGAAGTGTTACTGACACTACAGAGACCTAAGTGGCACAGGCACAGAACCTTTGGTTAATTTCCTCTAGATTCAAATAGCTACATGAGAACAGTAGAATTGTCAAATGAAACAACCAAAGTAATTAAATTTTTTTTTAAAAAAATCAGGAAACTGCAAAATGGATTGATTAGGAGCTCCATTTACCTTCATCTGCTCCATAGAGATGACTCGAGGCCTCATTTCATGAACAAGCGTTTCTCAAATAAAAAGTTTACACAATTAAAGATGACAACTTTCCCTTTATTTAAAAAATGTAGGGTTAGTTTTTTCTGCAGATAATTTACCAGATACAAGATGACAGCTGGACTATGTTCAACATACAAACAGTCAACAGTAATGCCATTATTGTAACTCTAGTGAGAAACAGATGCTCACAAATACAGTTTTACAGAGGATGAAGTCATTGAAGCCAAGTAAAGGGGTTTTTTTATAATTTATTTGCTAGTCACACTGTTCAGGTGCTATTCTAAAATGAGAAAAGAATGCTGCACACCTAGATTCCAAGGTATTTATATTCATTTGCTGACAATTTGCACTTTATTCCCTCCTCCCATAGGCTGGGAGTTAGGGGCTGCCATTCTTCCCAGCCACTCTAAGCTAGCATAGCACCATAAGACACTCATCTTGTTTTCTCTCTTCCTTTTGAGGAAATGCATCTAACATTTCAAATCTAATGGGTCCCACAAGACATGGATTTGTGCCAAACTAACTCTGGCCTATGTATTACCTCCCTTCCCCCTCAAGAACAAAGCCAGTATGACTGAAGCAAAACCACAGTTTATTTCTCACAACTGGAACTGTTGTTCCACACATAGAAAAAAAAAAATTAACACAGCTCAAGTTAATGTACCTATTAAGAGTCCAGGAGGAACAGTGCAAGTGACAAGAACCCAGTCTGCCGAGGTTTTGAGAATATTGTTGAATGAGATTATTTGTACACAGCTACAAGCACGTTTAAGATTGTGTGGATTTATTGATAGGAAAAGGCATTTAATTATAGTATCAGTGAATGAAGTTCCCTTTATCTGGGGTACCACCAATATAGCTCCAGTAGCCATGGCCATGCCAACAAGCAGAGGAGAACTGTGTTTACAAACAGAGGTTGTTAAACAGCCTCCACAGCCCTCCATTTCCATCTCCCCTAGCTAAAACTGCCAACTGAAGCAAGACATGAGGAATTGAAAAACAACATGTGAAATAGTACCAGGTTCTTTGGTTAAATTCTTCTTCCTACCTATTCCATTCTTTCTACTCTCAACTACAGCATGAAAGAAAAAAAAATGTGCTATTTCATAATTTTTTCTTGTGCATGCCAAAATTATATATTATTGCCTTTAGCAGCAACAAATTATTGGAACCGAGTAAAATTTCCAAATACCTCAAAGGAAGGTAATGTTAACACCATTAACATCAAAGAAAAGCAAAGTGGGGAGACATCTCTTTTAAATTAATACCTTTGCTCATTTCCTCCTCTCATCCTCCAGTAGATGTAGCATTTGAACTAAAGTATCAGATATACTCAATAATTAGAATACAATTCTTTGTTAAGCAGACCTGTGCACTTCAGAGTCTGGTTAACTGGTTAATTGTCATTCTTTTCAGTTCATTTAACTTTGAAGAGACAGGGAAAAAAGATACACAGGATAACAGCAGTCACAACAGAAAAACCCTAGAAGTAACTTCTTGCCCTTGAACATGGTGTGACAGTTTCTCATGAAAAATGGAAGCATGCTTGAAGTGTCTCAGGGTGCAAAACACAAGGTTTTAAATGGAACTTCATTTGCATATTTTCATGGACATGCACATGCAATTCTATTTATTGAAATGAATTCTCCCACTCAGACTTTATCACAGAATTTCACTGAAGAAGTTCAAAATTCTCTGAAGTAATATTCTATTAATCAGCATAGAAGAAGGGTTTAGCTGAAGTTGTACTACAAAACAAAAATTAAATGTGTATTTCATCCAAACTCCTTTTCTTTTCATCTTAATATCAGGGTTCAAGACTGAAGTAGCCAGAAGCTGCCTCCTGAAATGAGTTGGACTGGCAGTTCTCTACTGCTTTGCTACTTCATTTTGGTTTGTTTTCAAAAAATGAAACAATCCCATGGATAAAATAATGCTTTAGGCAGGAAGATAATAGATTCTGCATCTTGCCCAAAAGAACATGCAAGAATAAATCAATAGTAAAAATAATCCAAGATCCTAACTTAAAGTGCTGATAACAACAAATACACAAGAGAATGACAGAAGACTCTGTGAGAAAGAAAGCAAACTATATCCAAAAATGCAAGGAACTAAGTGCTACAGCCAGAATAGCACAATCTTACCCTCTAGCTGAACCTTCCTCATTTATCTCTCTATGCTAAATTTGCGCTGGTTTGCTAAAAATACACTCCAAAGCTGTCATATTTATTGGTCCTGGATAGTCTTTTTTTTCTGCCTCTAAGAACAGCTAAAGTAATAGATCACTGTAATTAGACTTTTATGGGTGCAAGAGACAATTTCTTTCAGTTACTAATAAGAATTGGGAAAAGATGAGTGAGAAAAAAGAAAACTAAAATTTAAATTAAAAAATTGCTTTTGAATATGGAGAAAATGAACAAAAAAAAGACAGGTAAAGGCTTACCTCCAAAATCTCTAACTTCAAAGAGGAGTAAAATACCCAAGAGGTACCTTTTCTAGGGCTGGCAAGATAGATACATGGGTGCAAATACAAGCCAATTTATTCTATGTTTTATTTCAATCAAAACATTTGAGGCATACAGAATACTTAAAAAAAAAAACCAAACAAAAATCTAACAAAAAACTCCACAAAAAAAACCAAACAAAAAACTCCAAACAAATAATAAAAAAACCCCATCCACCCCATATATCTCTTCTACTGTCTTTTATGTACACTCTTAGAATTTATCTCCTTTATTAGGCTAAGCATACAAGAAAAACACAGGTTATTTGTTTATCAACATTACTTCAGAGGCTTGTATGCCTCTGTATGTGTGTATATATATGTATGGATCTATACATGTAAGAAAACAGAAAAAATAAAAAAGTTATTTGAGGGTGTACCTACCTGCCACATAACATGTATTTCCCCATTTATAACCTTGCACACCAAAATCTTTAACATCAGCTAAGTCTCAACTATTACTGCAATGGAAAGAAACAGTGTCCAAAAGCCATTCCAGTAGGTGAATCATCACCGCTTCACTTTAAAAAGCATGTTTCTGCCACTTGTATAGCAGAAGCATACTGGTCTAAATAATGATCTAAGCCAGCTTCTGAAGTTCTCCAGCACTAACTCCTTGTGATCTTACACTAATACCTTAAGTCATTAATCACTCACGCATGTCTGACAGAAGCAGAAATCAAACCGCACATACCACAAGGTTCTCCTACAGTCAAAGCTAGTGGCACTAGCTTTATTTGAGGACAACCACACAAATGTCAAATTTCAGTTTGTTCTTGCACAAATAAAAGGTGTTTGCAGCTATTTTAGACAGTCCCTGTTCAAGGTAATCCAGAAAGGGTACAAATGTAACACTACAAAGACTTCACAGCTCATTGCTTCTGCAAGGAAAGACATTGCATGGGCCTTTTCTAAAAACGTGCCTACATCTATCCTAAACCAGCTGGCCATTCTGTCCATGCAACTCCATATACTGCTGAATTAGCAACTACCTTCTAATTCTCAGATTGAATTTATACAGCCAGAAATCCATTAAAAAAACTTGTGTACACACCAGTAGTATCCTCAGCTTAGTAACATCTCTCTGCCTGACAGTTATCCCTTAGAGCACTCTTGCAGACTAACTGCATTTCTCCTACTTCATTTTTTTTTTGCTCAACTAAATAAGCCACTTGTTTCTAGTCCATCCTGTGTAACCAGGTCATGTTTTTTGAAGATGGGAGATGACAACAGAAACAGGTACATCATGATCTAGATAAGGTACTATCACTGGCCCTTTGCATAATATTACTGACACCTTCGGAAATATTTTTCCAAGACACTGTGCGATTGTCTTTGTGGTTTTCACTGCCATCACACAATGCTGGACCTTGACTGTCCTATCATACATACCAGCTTATTTGCATCTCTCTCCTTTGCTGCTCCTACCTGGCAGGTAAGACTGAAATTAACTGATTTCTCTCCCCAACATTTTGCTTTATGAGGTATGGAAAGGAGAATTATTGAACATTAAACCTGTTAATTACATAAAAGGCCAAGAGGAAATCTCCTACATAAAATACATCCAGATCAACCTTCACTACAGCCACAATTTAACAAGTAGCCTATCTTGCACACTGGCTTTTCCACCTTTTTTATTTAATTATTATTTATTTAAAATAATAAATCAGCTTTATAAAGAAATTAGAAAGACTTTAAGATATAGTCAACATTTGGTTATATCAGTATTTGCAGTGATAAATTAACCAAAATTTCTTTTTCCATATTCAGCACAAAAGTGCAGAGTTACAGCTGTCCTGCTGCCTAAACTGTATGTCAATACATCTTGGTAATGTGATAGGTTTAAAATTTATTTGCTAACATGAACAATGCCACTTCATGGGTTACTTATCAAAAATTGCATGTCCCTGAAGTACTAGCAAGTACTCTCAAATTCAGTCATACTTTAATTCTGGGTTACTATTTTCAGAGTGGAAACAGAATAAAAACCAGGAAGTGTTAAGTAAGATTGCTTAAAATGCCATAAAGTAATCGCTAACAACAGTACAGAAAAAAATCTCTGGGTAAAATGTGAAGACTATAGGATTGCAGCACTACTTAGCACAACTTAAGAGCAAATAGTACTCTGGTGTTCTGACTAGATCCCAGTACCAGCATTTTTTTTTTTAATCAATCTGAACAGTTAATTTTAACTGCAGTTTCTTGTTGAGCTTCCTGCTTTGTGGTACATACAATTTGTTGAACACTTACATCTGTCTTCACAAGTGCTTATTCTCCCATTGGTCACACTACCACCACATTGGATGAGGTCTGACAGCACCATTCCAGCAGCTATTTGTCACAACTGGAACCCTGGAATCTGCCTGAAGAAAAGCTGCTAATGTAAGGCTGCCTTTTTTTTTTTTTTTTGTAAAAATTATTACAATCCAGATCTTAGACCATTACTTTAAAAGGGGGTAAGACTGCTGAGTACAAAAGGTAGCAATAACTCAATTTTTTTTAAAGCATCTTGTGGCAGCTGCAAGCTTGTATTACATTTACTTAGAGCAGTAATTGCCTTCTAAAATTAGATTTTCCTGTTTGTTCAACAGATATGCAATGAGTAACCATAAAAATTCAAAATTTAACTCACTAAGTGCCAATATTAACCAGATATTATTGATGTTTCTGGCAAAATTAGGAAGAGATGGAAATACACTATCAGATAATCCAGGTCAATTCTTCGATAATATCCTTTGATATCCCTCAGAGAATGCATGCTCACAGCTCTTCTAAACATTTAACAGTACAGTGAACTCTCCCCCATCCTAAGAGTTCTCTCGAACATTCACATTGCTATCCATTACAGACTTTCATTTCTGTGTTTTCATTCTTCTTGTTCTGCCCCCCAAGTGCTTCCAAATTCTATCTTTAGTGTTTTCGGGTTTTGTTTGGTCAAGCTATAAATATTTCAATTGTTCTTACTTTTCAGTGGCAATTTTACATCATCCCTTCTGTAAGAAGGTTTGATTTGCCAAATTATCTTGGCAATAGGTCTGGTGCAAGGATGTGTTTGTGAACCATTTATCTTCTAATACATTCTGCAGAGGGTGAACCTTCAGACCTGAATTGTTGGAATGACATGCCAAAACAACCCAGGAACACAGTAACCAGCACTTGGAAGCCAGAAAGACATCAAGGGTGGCTGTGTTTCAAGAGAATGTCACAGGTGTTTAAAACCAGTCGACATTTTCTGTTATCGCTTGCATAGAGTATATTTTTCTGCTATCATCAGCTCTTCATTGCATTGATTTTTCCTTGCATGCTTCAGCACCAACACAACACTTAGAAGCTAAGTGAGGACTAGGATGTCACTCACTTCCATGTAAGCCTTTGTGTAGAGACATTACCTGCTTCCATGAAAAGGAGGACATTGAATTAGACACAGTCCTTTTAAGCACTATATACAAATTTTCCAGCATCTTCATTGGGTATCACTATGCCACAAAAGATTAATGACACCACATCCTCATTGTAGCACTATCTACGGCCCTATAAACAGAGCCCAGAGATAAGTACTGAAACATACAGAAAGAAGAGAGGGAACACAAATCTAGGAGTGGGATGTGATTTGCTTAATTATACATGTCTTCCATATGCCGTAAGTACCTGACAGCTAGTTGTAACGGCACCTACGACAGCCAGTGGAAACCTTCCCAACACAGCTTATGTAGCTTAGGGTACAGATAATTATAACAAGTGTAGGGTGAGGCAAATGACACTCTAAACACTGCTTACCCTAATGGGTGTATCTACACTACTTAATTTACATGTAGAAGTCTTTCAGAACAGCAGGGCAGCATTGAGCATTTTGGATTAAAAAAAATAAGCCTCAAAATTTGATAACTATCAGCCATCAACAAGTAAACCTTGTAAGTAGAGGAAAATAAGACTTCTCTCATTGAGACCATCTCCTGTAGCAATCAAAGCAGTCAGAATCTATTTTCTTGCAGAAGTCCACAGAGAATACCACAACGAACTGAAGTCAAAATAAATCAGCTTACTTAGTTCTGCATGGGCAAAATCCTTCCCACTTAGTTTTACTTACCTAAGAGAACGGCCTGTTCTAGGCTTTCCTATATAAACAAAACAGACAGAGATTGCTTCCAAGGGACACTCACCACAATCCAAGATCCAATTTCTCCTTCAGATGTGTGGATCTCTCACTAGCAATTATAAGAAAATTAGGCTACTAAAACCACTCTCTTGGCTTAGGAACTTCAAATAGACTTGAGTAAGACTTAAGTAAAGAAGGCATGAACTATTTGAACCATCTGAACAATTAGTGACAACAAAATAGTTGATACTAGCAGGAGTTACAGTAATCCAATTATCAAAGCCCACTCCTACTTACACAGGAAGACCAAAAATTACATCTCTGGATTCCTGCTTTGAGAAGAAAACCTCTTCTTTTACTGTGACACAACACCAACTCTGGACTAAACACTACACTGGAAGATTGTGTTTCGTGAAGTCCAGTGCAGTGTTTTTCTCATTCATTGCTAGCAATCAAGCCATTTGGAATGAAGTAAGAGATAAATAACTAAACACTCATTTGGAGAGAGGAGAGAATCACGAGAATAAAAGTCTCAGATTTTCCATATTATTTCCCAACACTGAGGAAAATATAATTGATATGAAATATATATAACTAGTACCAAACAGTAAACTAGATTTAGTAAGTCAATCACCAATGGAAATTATCTTTGAAGAATAGGTAATATTAACCTTATTCATAAAAGCAACAAAACTCCTCAACAAATAAAAAAATACAGACATACAGTAGCTTAATATTGACAAAACAGAATACAGTATTACTGAACAATGCATGTGGCATGCTATTCTAAAAGCTAACTATCGCACAGACTTCTATTACAAAGGGTTGATCATACTGACATTTGAACATTGCAAGAAAAGGAAAATCAAATTGTATGAGCACATTCCTCACTGATACCACAGAACTTGCAAGATGTATTCCACAGCAACAATAACATTAATGGAAAAATCTTTAAGCAGAAATGGCATAAGATAAACCAAAAATAAGATACCTATTGTCTGAAACATGGTTTGTTTGAATGTAAGTGCATTCTCTGCATATTCACAAATTTAATACCCTAATTCTAGATAATGCCACCAGTAACTTTTTTTCATATTCCTTATCTGCTTCAACCTGCTGGGATGTTGGATGTCTCAGCAAACAGGTTCCAAAAACATAATCTGACTAACCAGCTACAGCTACTTCCAAATTAGCAGCCAAAGTGTGTTCATAACACATTCAAAACAAACAAGCCTACACACAGCCCAGAAAATTCTCCTGTATTAACAATTCCAGATTCCAAATCAAATATGCAACAATCAAACCAAATCAGAAAACAGTATCACGTACACCAAACACATTTTTATAGCTATTTTTTAAGGCTTAAAAATTAATAAAATTATAGATTCTACGCAGGAATGTATTACACAAGGAAACTTGATGTGAGCTAGCATTGTAGCTCTTGAGTTAACAGAATGATAGCTTATTTGAGTGATGCAAGATACTATATTTTTCTCATAATTATGCAGCACTTCCATATGCTACATAAGAAATATTTCCCAGGATAAATATAATAACCTGATTACATTAAATTACAAAAACATTCCATTTCATACATAGCAAATACATCAACCCCAGAGTAAAACAACCCCTTGGTAGGTAGGTCAATAAATAGCTTTCCTTCATCCTTTATATAACCAAAAAGGTACTTCAGTACAAGGCATTTTACCATGGCAAAAAAAATTTCATTTACATCATGCACTGCTGTTATTTTACCTGTGCCTAATTAATTTTTCACTAGCACTTGAAAGGTTTCTCCTTTCTAATTTAAGAAATGCAACAGGAAGCAATAACCACTACCTGCAAAGATTCAAACTGTAAATCATGCAACAAAACCAAAAATATGGAAACAGAAGAAAGTGTACTAAAACACTGCCGTGTGCCAGCTGCATACGAAGTTTGTACAATTATTTTAGCTACACTTATTAAACTTGAACAATTACATAAAGACGCATCACAACCATTCACAAGTCATAAATTTCAAGTTATTAGTTTGTCATCAAATATTTTATACTAGTAAGCTTCAATGCTTCCACTAAACAGTTCCAAGCTTTCAAATGCTATAGCTTTAAATACCTTCTTCCCTGAAAAATATTTCAGCTATGCATTCAAGCAGCCTGAAAAATACCTTTGATTTCAAAAGGAACATTGGATTATTTTACAAGTCAACCACGTGAGAACAGTTTGGGGATTTTTATGAACAACTCCAAATCCTTACCTTTCTGTAGACTATCATATTTGGAGAACTCTCCTCTGGGTCAGCGGTTCCCGCAGTACTTGAATCAGTGGGTGCTTGGGCCATGTTTGCCTCTTGTCACACAGCCTGCAAGGACAGGAGTAAAAAAGTCAGCACCACTCCAGGCTGCAGAGGAGCATGGCAGGGACATGCAATTAGGTCCAAGGCAGATAGACAAGAACAGCAGAAAGGGAACCACACTCCAGACTTCACATAGCACAGAGTTTTATGACTTTGTCAGCCAGTTAAATGCTTTGAACTGATTTGTCTAAAGCACAACGTCCCAAGAGTGAGTACCTTCAAGTCACATACAGCTAAAATTTGATTAATTGAAAATGTAGATTTTCTGTGGAAACATGTAGTGGCCTTACCTAAGAGGTAATGTTGCCCGTTACAGCAACAGCATTAAGGCTGTTTGACACAATTTCTTTAACATTAGAAATAATGAGCTATCCCATCTCAACATATTTTATTGAACATTGAGACAAAAAAAGTCTAAGTATTTTCAAACATGCATAATTTACACATTCATTTAAAAAACACAGTTCATCTCTAAACTACCTCCCTTATTTAAGGAACAAGATACTTTCCTATTCCTTTCTCAACCCACTTTACACATTCCCACAGGCAAAAAAGCTTCCCAGCATGTAATATATATATATATATAGAGAGAGAGAGAGAGAGAGATTGAGCACACACAATTATATGTATAATACAGGCCCAAGTCATTCTAGCTGTCAGTTATCAGCTCCCAAGGACAGATCAACTGCCAGAACTGGACAGCCTCAGACCACTCCACAGCTCTGACCTGCCTCAGCAGTGAAAAGGCTACTACTGTAAAATGGCATTCTCCACTGAAATTCTCCACAGAGAAGCTGCTGAGATATCCCTGTCGTTTCTTGGAGATGGTAGTAGGGAGCAGAAAATAACCTGGGCTCCATACCCCTTCACCAACTGTCCCAAGGTCTTCAAGTCTTCTTTCATCCCTTTC